>OX438809.1:14600563-15190049 GCA_949316475.1 Hypomecis punctinalis
AAATCTAATTCCGAATCTTGAGTAATACTTGAATGTTGTGACATAGTAGGTGATGTTGGTTCAACGAGTTGGCGTGTCGAATATCCATATCCACTTGAAGGGAAGATATTCTGGTTTTGTGACGAATATACAGATTGTTGCACGTGATTTCTCGACTGTGAATGCCAACCATAGTTTGATGAGTATAAACGACTTTCACGCTGCTTTTTAATGTTTTGAATCAGTGACAGCACGCCTGATTGAAACTCTAAAGTTTCATTATCGTCAAAAGACGCGATGTTTGGCAAGACACCTTTAAAAAAAGAGAGCATTGGATGTTCGTTACTTCTGTCTGACTGTAGCCTGCTATCTAAAAACTGGCTCATTTTGTCATCGAGGATTTTGGGCTTTTTGGAAGTGCTTGGTAATAGCAGCTCTGAATTTATATCTGTTGAATTGGCCGCTGATGCTTCTGGCGATGTATCTGTTGGACGCTTCTTGACAGAATCATGAGTGCGATTAGGCTCAGCCACTTTTTGCAAAAAACTCATCTGTTCTTTATATATATATATATATGGCTTTGAAAGCTTAGCCCCTGCTCCGGATTTTTTGACTTCATTTTTATTTGATCGAGTCCAGGCATCTCGTAGATTCGACCACTTTGTAGATACTAGTTTACCTGCAATTACAATAGGTATAGGTAAATATAGAAATGTTAATTATCTTACCAAATTTATTATTTTACAGATATTGCGCATCGGGTTGTTCCTTCAGAGAATTGCACTACAGTTACAGAGTTGGTGTGTCAACTATTAGTAAAATCTGCAAAGAAATTAGTTCCACTATCTGGGATGTATTAAGAGACGAGTTCATGAAAATTCCTGATAATGAGAGTAAATAGTTGGAAATTGCAAAAAGTTTTGATATGAAAGCCAACTTTCCGCACTGTCTTGGAGCAGTTGATGGTAAGCACATATGAGTGGTGAAACCAAATAATAGTGGCTCGATGTATTTTAATTACAAAGATTATTTTTCATTTGTTTTACTAGCCGTTGTTGATTCAGAATATCGTTTTATTTTTATAAGTGTTGGCTCGTATGGAAAAGAATGCGATTCTTCAATATTCAAGGAGTCGACCATGTGGAAGAAACAGAATGATGGCAGTTTAACACGTTCACTGTCCCAGTACATAGTTACGAACTGTATTCATATGTCCACTTACAATCTCGCCCTATCTTGAATAAACTGGCCACATTTTACGGAGACTCTTTTAAAAATTTTGGTAGTCAAGTTACGTAACCATACGTCCATGAGACTCTATTTGTTCTTTTTCATACGTCCAATCAAATAAAAATAATCAAGTTTACCTTTAAATTGTGACTCCCACTAGAGTCGTGGACGTATGACATGATACTGATGTGACTCCTTTTGGAGTCATTGGACAGTGAACGTGTTAAATATACCAAAACCAAGGCCTCTACATGCAACACTTCAAAATGATATGCCTTATGTTCTCGTGGGCGATGAGGCTTTCCCTCTGTCAACAAATTTGTTAAGACCTTTTGGAGGCACTCATTTGGACTACAAGAAAAAAATATTTAACTATCGTTTAAGTCGGGCAAGAAGGTACGTTGAATGCGCATTCGGCATTTTAGCCAATAAATGGAGAATATTACATCGACCACTAGATGTCCACCCAGACACGGCTATCGAAATTGTAAAAGCGTGTACAGTATTACACAATTTTGTAAGAGAAAAGGACGGTCTGAACTTTGAAGATATTCACTATGCGGCAGAAAATCCGATGCAAGAACATGTACAACTGCAAAACTGTAATCCACGTGGTGGTCCTATTGCCAATGATATACGGTCTGAATTTGCAAACTACTTCGTTTCAACAATAGGCTCGGTGCCTTGGCAACCAGAAGCGCATGTTTAGTATTTATATTTAGAATTTTACGTATATAGTACCTACCTATATTATTAAATAAATAATTTCAAACACTTACCACATGATTGTCTTTCTTTTTCGTCCAAATTGTCAAACTCAGGTATGAGTACGCAGCAAACTTCCCGCCAAGCAGCTATTTTCAGATGCTTATCTCTATAATCATTTAGAGTTTTGTCCCAAAGGATACCTCTTTCCTGAACTAGCGTGATCAATTGTTCGGGGTCGATATTTCTTTCCATTACTACCTACGAATCACCAAACGTGCGTACAATAAAAACACAACAACTCTGCTTGCGCGCCGCGAAGTGTTTGTGTGCGCGATCGCAGCGACGACGTACGCACGAACGGAATGAGGGGAAGCGGGGAGAGGGTTATCGGCCCCGACATCCGACAAATGTGAACAGCGCCATTCTTAATCATATGCGAGCGAGATCCGACACGATTTTTTTCCGGGCGTAGAGGGCTGGCAAAACACCCGACATTTCTTGTCGGAGCCGACACAAAATCGGTTTCCGATAAGTGTGAATAGCTTCATATATAATGTTCTGCCACTACAGCCTCCGATTAATAAACGGATCCGACACCCGACAAGTGGGAACCAGCTGTAAGAGCGTTTCCACATTATCCGATCCGATATCGGTGTCGGACGCCGATCAGATATCGGGGTAAGTAAAATGTATGAAATATGTACCTGTCTTTCATATTGTCCGGCCCGATATCGGATATCGGAGCCGGCACCGATATGCTGGCGGCACCATCGGACGCCCGTGAGCCGTCGGGCGATAATGTTTGTATGTGTGCTATACGTGTATCTAAATTGTCTCTTGTGTGCGTAGAGCCCGATGCGCGGCGGCCATTTTGAGCTTGTTTACTAGTTTGGTTGTCATCATGGCGTCGTCATCATTTAAATACGATATAATTACATTAATTGAACTGGTAGAATCTAAACCATGGTTGTGGGATAAAACTCACGAGGAATATAAAAATAAAATACTCCGAGACAGTAGTTGGCGAGAAGTATGTGAATACCTTGAAGAGGGATATGAAGTTTTAAATCAGGATGAGAAAAAAAAGACTGGTATGTAATTTACACTTTTAATAAATCTGAAAACAGAACTACACGTTTACATACGAGTACATTATAATACCTACATGGGTTATTTACATCTGACAAGCAACCTAAAATTCATAAACAAACTTCAGAAAATTATAACCCCAAAATTGTATCATAATGTGATTGTCTATTAAAGGTATAATGTGTGTTTGTCTAATGTATAGGTACGTATAGCTATTCTGGACATAATTTAAGTCAAAAACAACGCGTATTTAACTACAGACTTTGCAGAGCACGTCGGTATGTTGAGTGTGCATTTGGAATTATGAGTAATAAATGGAGAATATTCCATCGACCCATCGATGTGTCCCCAAAATTTGCCAAAAACATAGTGAAAGCTTGTGTTATTTTACATAACATCGTGAGGAAGCGTGATGGATATCGAATAGACGACATAATTTTAAGTGAAAGATCATCTCTAGAAACATTGTCCAGTCCCCAGACAAAATCTACAAATAAAACAGGACGTGGTGTCCGTGCAACCTTTGCTGATTATTTCGTTTCAGATGTAGGTAAATTACCATGGCAACTGTCCAAGATTTAGGTCATAAAAATAAATATTTACATAACTTCTACATTGGCCATTAGCAACTGAACGTTGGGGCAGTAAATATTTTTAAGTAGTAACTATTATCTAATCTGTGTCCCAACGCTCAGTTGCTAATGGTAGCAACTGAGCGTTGGGACACAGATATCGATATCGATATTCGATATCCATCACGCTTCCTCACGATGTTATGTAAAATAACACAAGCTTTCACTATGTTTTTGGCAAATTTTGGGGACACATCGATGGGTCGATGGAATATTCTCCATTTATTACTCATAATTCCAAATGCACACTCAACATACCGACGTGCTCTGCAAAGTCTGTAGTTAAATACGCGTTGTTTTTGACTTAAATTATGTCCAGAATAGCTTCGTAACATATGTTCATTCATTGGGAATGCATCATCAGCAACAAATACGTAGGGAACTGTAAGTCCTCCTTCAGTAATGGGTTTTGGCTGTGGAATGTGTAAATTTCGTTGCATCAACAAATTCCAAAAATGAGTGTTTTGTAGTATGGAGGAATCACAATCTTTGCCATATGCGCCTATATCAACAAAAATGAACGAATAATCTGAATCTACAACTGCCAAAAGGACAATTGAAAAGAATTTCTTGTAATTCATATACATTGAACCGCCGTGTGGAAAATTTTGAATGCGTATGTGCTTTCCGTCTATGGCACCGAGGCAATTGGGAAAAGATGCTCTTTTTTTAAAACCCTCTGCTACTGTTTTCCACTTTTGTTCAGACATATTTTCTAAATGTTTGCTACGGAAGTTTTCCCATATTTTTTGGCAAACAAAATTTATAATTTCACTCAATGTACTGATTCCTAGCCGGTAATTGTAGTGCAGATCGGTCAGAGAGCAACCACTGGCCAGGTACCTGAAAAGTAAAAAAGAAATTGTAATCTTGTTTATTAATGCTCTTTTAAAAATTGTGGTTACATAAACTTTGCCTCATCCTATTTAAACTATGTAATGATACCTAAGTACATTTGTATTAACAAGCAAATTATTGTTTCAGCACAACTCATTATAAACAAATGGAACAATATAAGAGACGCGTTCATTAGACCTCTTAATGTAAAATCAGGGCAAGCTGCAAAAAAACCATATTTATTTCATGAAAACCTAAAATTTTTACTGAAATTTGCAAAAAAAGCTGAAACTGATGCCAACATTGAGGAAGAAACAAAACAGGAGAATGAAGTGATCGCTGCTAATGATAATGAACATTCTGATAACAATATGCCTAAGAAGGAGCCATCAAAAAATAAAAGAAAAATAGACAACATTGTGGCCGCAATATTAAAAGAAATAAAAGAAAATAAAACTACCAACTCTGAAAGAGTGTCATCAGAGGACAGTTTCTTTACGTCTTTTATACCATATGTTAAAGATATGTCAGAACCAGAGAAAATACAGCTACAAATAGACCTTCTATCTAGTATACAAAAAATTAAACAAAACCGGGTCCTTCATCAACGTGTACAATCACCATATATTCTCGTAAACCCTACACCTGGATACAGTAGATCATATCCAAAACATGGCCATTCGATTCATAGCAATTCAATAAATTCTCCCTCACCTATATTACTGACATCTCCTTCACCTACAAGCAACTTCTACATTGATGTACCAAGTCCTCAACCAGTTGTAATTCCACAAACATCGACTCCAAGCAACTCCTACGTTGATATACCAAGTCCACAACCAGTTGTAATTCAACAAACCGTTGGCTCACTATTACAAGGTTCTATGTTACAATTTTACTACTTATTGAGGTATGAATGCTGCAAGGTTCTATGTGTCATTTAGCCACACTTTTTAAATAACAAACCGCTAGATGGCAGCACATTTACTACGAAATATTAATGTTCCATAGTCCTATGTTGCATTTTTATTACACAAAGAAATAACAAAGTTCCATGTTAAACATAGAACCATCACCATGTTGATTTTATTCATTTTTTTTATAACATGGTTCTATGTTAAACATAGGACTTGCTTAGAGAAAAAAACATCAACGTGTCTATGACCAAAGTTCAGCTGTCAGTGTCAAAATCATCTCAATTTCGCGGCTAATGTTACGGGTTTTTTGTGTCAATAGAACGGTTATCCCAAGGAATACTCTTGGTTATCCCTTCAATTTCGTGTAAAATAGTGAGCGTCGTATAATAATGGACTATTCAAGTGATGACTCAGTGGCAGATAAAGATTTCGTGCCTCCATCACCTCCTTGTCGTATATCTTCAAGTTCTATGAGTTCAACAGATTCTGACGAAGATAGAAGGTGAGTTAATTTCAATTTCATACTATACAGTTGAAGTTTTTCAATAGATAATTTTCATGAACTAAACTAGTATATATTTATTTTCAGATCTGTACACAATCAATCGAACGTTGATGAAGGAAATGTTGTGTGTGAAGCACAACCTAAAAAACGATCACGTAAGCGACAGAGAAATGAACAAGAATGGAAGATTAATAAACGAAAAGATGCAAGAAATAAGGGGTTAGAATATGTGTCTAGTCGTAAGAAGCTAATGCCGGCAAAGAAGATAAGAAAAAGCAAGGATTGTCTAAATAAATGTGTGTTTAAATGTAGCCAAAAGATTACTGATGATGAAAGGTTATCAATTTTTACTAATTATTATAAATTATCTTCAGAAGAAAAACGAATGTTTTTGCTGAATAATACTAATTGTTTGCAACCTGACAGGAGACGCAAAGGAAATAATGATGAAAATTCAAAGAAAAAAGTTAGCTATCAGTTTTTTTTCACTGTGAACTCTGTGAAGATAAAAGTGTGTAAGAATTTCTTCTGTGATACTTTGGTGATTAGTCAGAAACCAATATATAATATTCACAAAACAAAGAACAATATCTCAAATACTCCTGCACCCAGTAACCAAGGGAAACATACAAAAAGAGCCACAGCTGAAGAAGATAGACTGCTTGTTAAGGAACACATTAATTCATTTCCCCGGGTTCCATCACATTATTGCAGGAAAGACTCTTCTAGAGAGTACTTAGAACGCTATTTGACCATAAAAAAAATGTATTCTCTGTATACTGCCTGGATTACAGAAAAGAACAAGGTTCCAGTTAAACAAGAAGTATATCGACGTATATTCTGTAATGATTTCAATATTTACTTTCAAAAACCCAAAAAAGACAGATGTGATTTATGTGAGGAGGTTGATATAAAGTACAAAGAAGGACATACATTAACATCAGATTTACAAGAGAAGATAAACAGGCACAAAACAGAAAAGATGGCTGCTAGGTCAAACCGTGATAAAGATAGAAAAGGTACCATTCCAGTATTGTGCTTTGATCTAGAGAATGTTTTATCTTGTCCCAAGGCAGAAGTAAGCAATTTTTTTTACAAAAGTAAATTTTCTACTTACAACATGACTGGCCATCTTTCTACTAATAAAAAAGTGTACTGTGCTATTTGGAGTGAGCACACTGCTGGAAGAAGCGGAAATGATATAGCAAGTGCAGTATACAAAATTTTGACACAGGTTCTGCTTGACAACCCCCATTTCACATCAATTATATTATGGAGTGATAGTTGTGTTCCACAAAATCGCAACAGCATCATGAGCTTTGCTTTAAGACAGCTTATGGATAAATTTCCTACATTGGAACAAATTACTTTAAAATTTTCAACACCTGGACATTCTTGCATTCAAGAAATTGACAATGTGCATAGCTGTATTGATAGAGTCCTCGCAAAGGCTGAATATTATTCACCTATATCTCTGATGAGATTATTATTGCAGGTAAATTCAGCTAAACCCTATTCTATCTTGCAAATGAGTGGGAAAGATTTTTTTAATTTTCAAGAAGCCTGTTCAAGGCTAAAATACTCACTAATTCCTTTTTCCAAAGTGACAGAGCTTCGATTTACGAAGTCACAACTAGAAGTGAGTTTTAAATGTTCACACACTACAGAATCATACACTGTAGCTAATCTGAGACCCCAGAATACCCGAAGGAATCTAAACACAGATTTTATCACCGAACCAAAACTGTTAAAAAGACCTGTATTGTGCAAGACTAAAACGGATAATATACGGTCGATGTATCGGTGGATGCCTACATTGGACAAGGAGTACTATGAGGCAATATTCAGAAAATAAAATGTGACTTAACTTTTTAATATTGTCTAAATTTAACTTTTAGTGACTTATTTTGTCTAAATAAGCATAGTTTTTATGATAAATAAAGATATTTAATGGTATAAATGCTTTTTAATGCTACTGTAACATGAAAATAAGGAGAGCCCTATACTATAGGTATACTATAGGTATAGCAGTGTGTGATACTGGGCTGAAATGATGATTTCTTTCACTTATTTAAGAAGAACAAAGTGCTAAGTTCTGGTTTGAAATAAATAAATAAACATTTTTTGAATCACAAAGTTCTATGTTATTTTAATTTCGTTAATATTTCAGAGTATAAAAGTTGATATCCATTTTTTTGTTCCTAGAAAGCATTACATAGTCCTAAATTAAGATATTAAAATGTTACTTAGGCATTAGAGCTACATGTATAGCTTTTGCTTAAGTCGAAAATTTAAAAGTCAAATTACTCAACTTCATTAAAATTAACTTAGAACCTTGTAATAGTGAGCCAACGAAACATCGACTACAAGCAAGTCCTGTGAATCGGTTACAGAATCCCAGAATCTTTCAGCAATTTTTCGATCAATATTCCGAATTATAAGTTCACCTTATCATATGCTATTTCATTTCCATTTTGATTATAATACTTTGTATAACAATACTTGTTTCTGATTAAAATACTTTTTATAACGAACTTTAATTATTCTGCCCAGCTTGATGTGCTTCCCACTATACATGTACAGTGTTGACCACCAGCCAACAAACGATAATGATAGAAACCAATGATTAAAAAACAAATATGAAAATAGTAAACTTACCTTAATGTCACAGCCAGCATTTCTTTAGGCCCCACAGCCATTCGAAAATGTGTGTCTTGTTTCTTGATACTGTTTGTGAGATGAATTAGCAAATAATTGAATGTGGATTCACTCATACGAAAGTAATTAAAAAACATTCTAGGTGCGTTTTGTAGCTTGCTAAAAAGAGTTTAAATGCTTCCTCTGAATATCTAGCTTCCACAATGGGATGTACCCAATACTGTCTGTGGACAAATCTTTTTTTGCGTCTCAAATATAATAGATACAGCAAATAAAGTTTTCTATTATAGTCTGCCATGATGACCTGCCTGCACTAAGCTATCGAGCAAATGGCCGTATCGGAACGATTTTGTCGGAAATATGTGAAAATAGCACCGGTGTCGGCTATCGGATGTCGGCTATCGTCGTCCGACACCGATATCGGATCGGATAATCTGGAAACGCTCTAATAGGTAATAATAAATTAACCACTTTCTGCACCAGATAGTAGGCTCACGGGGCTTGTAGGCAGTATTTACACTGAGACCACTATCCCTTCATACTTTACCAGTCTTAGGACTGACTGCATCAAACAATTAAAAACAATCATTGTTTAATGTAGGCGTATTTAGAAAGTGAAATCAGCGTATTTACAATAATTACATAAATGATTGACTTAAAATATTATTTATAAATTATTACCTCTAAGGTTCAAGTTCTGCGGGTGGGTGAGTGTCACAAAATCCACATCTAAATATGAACTGTTCACTCATTAGTGCTAACATTTGCGAATTAGCTTTTATTTGACTAAAAGCCCAAGTTATTTAAACATTGTTTCACGGCTGGGTCTAGGTAAATTCGGAAACCGTATTGCATAATTATTGGCGGCACGCTTCCGACACATTACCTTCACACCTAGCAAGCATCCTCACCATCTCCGTGTACTCGATATTGGAATATCGATACGTCATGATAACAGGACAAGAAAGTCACAACTCACAATACATCGATCAACACTACTCAGTAGCGCGGGCGTTTAGATCGGGTTAGTTCCGCTATGGTATGGTCCCGGTATGGCACCCTTGCAAAATACCTACCAAAAAGTCCCGCTATGGTACCCATCTTTTAGTTCTACGCCAAACAATAGAAAGTACAATTGAGAAAAAAAGTGTACGTGTAACTTTTAGTTTCTAATGATGAACTTTATTAAGGAGTACTTATAAATATAAAGTCTGTTTGCAATATTAAATCAGTCTTGTATTCATTCAAACATATTTATTACAAATACAAACAATCAACAACTGGAAAGAAATATTAATAAATTGAAAATGTTTACTTTATAAAAATAATCAACTGGCAAAAAATATTAATTAGATTCCATGAGATTTAAAGATTTAGCTTTTTTGACAACATTATTCAGGAAATGTACGTTACATCCATTGATTTTGATGCCAGGAAAAACATTCGCTGCTGAATTGATTGCTCCCATTTCGAAATCAAATGTAAATTTCGATGGACACCATTCGGGTAAAGCTTGTTTAATTAATTTGAAAACTTTTACATAAGTTTTTCCTTCTTTGTTATTCAAAAGAATATAGAAGAAAGGAGCCACATTTGTTGATACCTCGGTGCTTCCCATGTCTCCGTGAATGACGTAAACTTGTATAAATGGGTTTGGGCAACCGTCGACATCACCAAAATAATGAGTTACACACTATATGTGTTCCTTTATTTCCGTCGAAGTGACAATAATTATTCGATCACCGTCTTCACAACAATAATCCACCAATAAATATTTGTAAAATTCTTTTGGTATTATTATACTCGTATCATCCACATTGTTAAATTGCGTTTTAGGCACGTTCAGTGACTTATTTCGGTGTCTGTATAATTTTGTTTTTAATGTTTTGTAGTCAGGTACATTTCCTGTAAGGTGGTAGCCTTTATCTTTTAAGCTTCGCATATGTTTTTCGAAGGTCTTATGTACCGATATGTAATTTGAACAAACTTCTTTGCACTCACTTATGGCTATTTAAAGTTCATTGTCTACAACATTTGGCACACACTTATTACTGTGTTTATCTTCTTTAAGTATTATTTGATTTTTAATGTCCAGAGTCACATATCCACGGCATTTAATACTGTTTCTTCTATTTACACAATGGCAAGCACTTGAATTTTTATTTTCTCTCCGTTTTATATATTTATATCCGGTACGTAATAATGTCTTTCCACCTCACCTACTGTCGATAATTGTTAGATTTTGCACCGGACCACGTGAACTGCTTGCCCTTGACATTGCAATAGATAAACTAACAAACAATCCTAATTACTCTTATCGGAAAGTGCAGTTGTAATCTGCAAACTGAAATGGCAATCATACTGTCTCTCTCTGTTTGCGAAAGGGCTCGTTTCTATTGTTTTCCCGAAATAAACCGGTTGGTCAGGTAACTTGCTTCACTCGACAATCGCCGAACATGACTTATTGAAGAATTAGAATAAAATATTGATAATAAGTCTAGGTTTTCTAAATTTACTGTTTGAGTATATGGTATGTATTTTCTTAAAACATTGTAGAGCTTTTCTATTCGACAGTCCCAGAAACTGATAGGTGCCATAGCGGGACTTTTTTATAGGTATTTTGCGAGGGTGCCATAGCGGGACCATACCATAGCGGAACTAACCCTTTAGATCGATACAAGGGTGCGTGAAGCGCGCGCGCGCACCGCTGGCCGGCCGGCGATCGGCTGAAGGTCAAGCCCTGGCAAGGTGAAGTGCCGTGCCGTGAGCGGCTCGCCCTGCCTCTTTCTCCGTGGCGCATGAGTTTTGTTTATACCTACCTAATTTTTGCGATGCGCATAGAGTTACAAACGTCCGAACGGAACATTAAATTGATATTTTTTTATATGAAAAAAAAAATCTAACAAATTATGAAAAGTCGTAGAACAAATGTAACACCGTTAAGCCACAAGGAGTCATTTTTCACTTTTAAACATATTCTTATAGAGTTTAAAATTCTCTATCGGTCACTGTAAGAATTATTTTTATATCGTTTATAGTATATATAGATAGTATTTGTGAAAACACCGCCATTACCGCTACAGCCATTACATACCAACATCATACTATAAAAAATATAAATCACCTAATAAATGTAAAAGAATACGAAAACTGCTTTTTAGGTCGGAACATGTTACGGGGATCACAAAAAAACTCTAGCAACATAATTGTACCCAAGCAAAATGACGATTTAACGATTCCTAGTAGCACAGAAAAACCCGGGAAAATACCTTACTATTTTAAATCAATTCAGTATGTTAAATCACCCGCCAGAATTAACAATTCACCAATAACAAGCACACCAAATTTTTTTCGACAATAAACAAAATGTAAAAGGTAATTGCCTAAAAATAATGCATTTTAACGCCAGAAGCATTAGAAAAAAGGTAGAAAGACTAGAACTACTTACAAACGAACATAACATCGATATTTGCGGAATAAGCGAAACTTTTTCAAATGAAAATGAAGTTGAAATATTACAACTGGATGGCTATCAAAAATCACTTTTCGCGCAGGATACAAAAGAAAGGTGGTGTATGCTTGTACATAAAAAAATCAATAAATTTTACTAAACTAGACTGGCTAGCTGAAATGGGTATAGAAAGACACTTCGAAGTTTGTGGTGCTAGTATAAATGGATTAAATTATATCATTATATGTGTGTATAGGACTCCTAATAGTAATTTCGAGTTGTTTATTAAAAGTTTAGAAATTTTATTACATAAAATAACGAAAAGGAAAAGTTACAATAGGAAAAAAAATTGTAAATGGTCAGATGGGGCTTTTGAAATAACGGGGCAAATGCGATAACGTTAGTCTAAAAGTAGCTTCACTTAAGAAACCGCTGCTGCCATCTCTGATATACCATACGTACTTCTTGAACTCTAAGCTAACCACTTGTTGACATAGTTTCACTGACGGATGTAGGAGTGACGTGTCATTGCGTGTCGGACATCGTGAAAGCGTGCAGGTCAAATTCATAACCTAACTTTGCATCGATATTCATCCAAGGATTTAACGTAAGTTTTTAATTTGTTTTGTGATAGAATGATAACTTATGCGTTAGAAAGTTATTTTAAACGTGTATTTTTTAAATATTTGGTAGGTACCGTCTACATCGTACGTTCATTATTGCATTTGTCCCGGATTTTTGTGTTATTGGGGCAAATGTGATATATTATGATTATTACATTTACCCCAAGACAATTTTTAGTTCCAGATGGTGCGAAATTACGTTAAAAAAAAGAGACGGGACCCAAATATTCCGAAGACAGATTAAACTGAGCTATTGAAGAAGTACGACCAGGTAGATTAACAATACATAAGGCGTCAACATTGTACGAAATTCCATTTTCAACACTGTATTGTCGAATTAAAGGTACGCGAGGAGTTGTCAAAAAATCTAAAGGGAGGAGAAAAGCACTCACCGAAAATATAGAGAACGTGTTAGCAACTTCCGTAAAAACACTAGCAAAGTGGGGCTTTGGCCTCAGCAGGAAAGAAATTTTGGAAATGGTGGGTCAGTTTGTTTCTAAGAATGATATTGAAACACCTTTCGAAGATGGGATTCCAGGGGAGGACTGGTTTCTTAATTTTAACAAGCGGCATAATCTGTCCATTCGAAAACCAGAGCCGTTAGAATATGCTAGAAAGAAAGCTGCCACAGACCCATTTAATATTTATACCCATTTTTATTTACGGATATTTTAATCTTTTGAAAAAGGTCTTGGTTGAACTGGATATAGAGGACAAGCCTGATCGTATCTGGAATTTGGATGAAAGCAGCCTAAGTATCGATCCATCCAAATCCAAAGTCGTCGGAGAAAAAGGCAAAAGCTCATCCCGAGTTACAAGCACTTCGGGTAAAGAAAACACTACTTTTGTTTTGGCTTGTAATGCTATGGGGTAGTATTATTATATCTTCTTTGCTATGGGTCAACGAGTGCCTCCTTTAATAATATTCAAAGGAAAAAATATGTGGGATCAATGGAAGGCGCCACTAGACAAAGAATTTCTCGGCACAGCTTACGCGGTTAAATGATAGTAACCCACCCCACAGGCCGCGGTTCGACCCGCGTCATCTTCGCACTTGCTTGTAATAATATCTAATAGTCCGCGGTCTGGCCCGCGTTGTTTTAGTACTTCCTAAAAATTATAAATAACAGGCCGTTAGCCTGCGTTGTTGTATTACTTGCAAAGAAGACTTTACTTACTTGCTAGAGGGCTATTATCCCACAGTCTGGTCCGCGATGTTTTTGTGATTGCTTAAAATGATAATAACCACGATTTGGCCCGCGTTTTCTTGGCACTTACTTAAAATAATAATAGCTCGTGGTTAGGTTTGGATTAGGCCCAATTATGAAGACGCCATCGTAATTGTTAAGCTAATTAGCTTTTTAATTCAGTTTCTTTTTCACTTTCGGCATTCTACAGAGAGAACACTTTTTACGTTGCTATTAAATTTACGATGGCGCTTTCATAATTGAGCCTATTGTCGTATTATTTGCCAGGATAATGCCTACGGGTTAGCCTGAATTGTGTCAGTAGGCCCAATGTTTGCCTTAAATGATAATAGCTCACGGATTGCCCGGCATTGTCTCAGTATTTGAAATAAATTCCATAATAATAATAATTGTATGTAAGAAATTTTACACTACAGGCTTTTTATTTGTGGAAAACATTAAGGCAACCTGTATAAGTACGTCCGTAGAGAAAAATCAATGTCGTATGTGGATTCAGCAACCCGCGCTCGGCCGGCGTATTGATATGGCCCAATCGCCCTTCGCGAGTAGACCTACGTTCAGTAGTGCACTATTTATTAAGGCTGGTACAGGTATTCGACATTTTTCATTAAGTTGTTAGAAATGGAATTCGATTATTTTGAACTCATTTTTCCCGATAGTTATGATAATATCGCCCAAAACTGTCAAAAGTCATCGATACACTTGTACGACTTTCAGATGTTGTCTGACCCCAGGCAGATGAAAAAATGGCATACAAGTAGGTATGTACTATTTTATTTGAGAAACACATAGTGTAAATTATTATCTAGACGACAGGCATATTCTAGGATGCTATTATACTCATCATTTGACTAACTTTTAGTATGGTACCAAGCCCAAAATAACGAAAAAAAAATAGCTGTTCAATACAAAAAGTTCATCGACCCGCGACAAAATGTATGGAATAGGTATGTAGGTAATTTTCGCTTTTCAGGGTTGATTGAACCGTGTGTACCCTAAGTTTAAGACTATAGGCTTACAAAATAAAATAAAAACCGAACAAGTGCGTGTCAGGCTCTGCAACTCTCAGGCAACTCCGAGAGTTCCGTACAAATCCAGTAAATTTCACAAAATTGGGAAGTAAGTTGTTAAAATCTCTATACCATAACCAACGACAAAAAGATTTTTTTTCACTTTTCTCGTCATATATCGAAAATTACACATTGTTAAAGTAGTTAAAAACCTGTTTTAGCTTGTGCTAATGAAGTTCATTTACATGATACCTTACATGATACGATTTGCTCACTTTGAATTTTGAACCCATATTTAGTGAATTTTGAGGCCCTATTTTTTTGTGATTATTTAGTTATTTAGTTTAATAAAAATGGAGTTTCGTTCAGTTTTATTCCTATATGTGTAATTTGAGGTAATTCTTCTCGCCAAATTTCATAGTTCTTGTCAACGGGAAGTACCCTGTAGGTTTTGATTTTTGTGAGTGTCGAAATATGCTGTTTTTTACGACATGTACTGTACTGTATCAGCCTTTTTAACAGTCCACTGCAGGACGTAGGCCTACCCACGAAGGGTGATTTTTACGACATAAACGGCTCTAACTTTTTAAAACGATAATTGAGAAGTTTTTCTTTTACGCAACTGCAAGAGACCATAGATATATGTTGTTTTTAAACTTTCGCGATATACGTATACAGTTTAAATTTCAACTCGATATCTTTACGTGTTCCCGAGATAAAGAGTCTTGACATACACACAGACTGACAGACGGACAACAAAGTGATCCTATAAGGGTGCGGAACCCTAAAAACCGTAAACTATTAGGGGCCCATTTTGCTCCATTTAAGGATGAATCATTATCGTAATTCTATTCTAGATAGGTACTTCACTACATTATTATAAAAAAAGCGCATTCAAATTATTTTTAACGCTTATTCAGGGTTACGATTGGTCTAGCGGACAAGAAATCCGGAACTTTTCCTAGGACGTCAATAGTCATTTATTAGTTAAAATGGTGGTTATTTTGAAACAAAACTGCATTGATTTTACAACAGCCTTTAGAATTTTTTTAAGAAATTGATATCCCGAAGGACCCACTCAAACTTTCCGGGATAGCAGTACCCTTAGAGTTAAATTGTGTTATTGTCTAGCTTCGTACCAGATATCGTTTGAATTCATACACCCGTTTTATCTTAGTTTTATATTATAACTGATTAATTTTGGCTATCCCTAAGAAACCCTCTAGATTTTCCGGGATAATAGTAGTTCTAGTATTGAAAACTGTTGAGTGCTTTCTACATACCCGGTTTCATCTGTAACCGTTCAGCTCGTTGGCTGTAATCGATGTTTTTTTCACTAACTTTGGGACGTATCCCTAAGGAAAATTTTGAAAATTCGGAAAAACAGGAACCATCATATTTTTAATTTAGTCTCAGAAGGATCTATATAAAGTTTCATGTCAATCGGTACAGGGAATAAAAAGTTACATGCAAACGAAAAGGGGCCGTTTTACCCCGCAAAAGGTCGATTTTTCAAAATGTTCATCCTTAGTGCTTCATTATGTCATACGATGTACGTAAATTCCAAATTTCAAGTTTAGTTTCATGTCAATTATTAAGTATGTAGTCAAACGGAAACAATATTATATTTAATTAAATGAAAAACTGCATAATTGCATATGATGGCAATTATTAACTGTGCCTCCTGTGATGAGTGATTTAAGTCGAGTTGTACCCTTTTTGTGACTTTAATATAGAAATTATCAGAAAAAAAAAGGATTTTTATGGTCTAACTCACATTCTTTTATCTACTATAGTTTCGGAGATAATTTTGTGCAAAGTTATATAACTGGAAGGTATTTTGCAAAAATATTGTGAATATAGATATATTTTAAGTTGTAACCTCTGTAAGTAATTGCTGCTCACATTATATTTCGTGCTTCATGGTATAAGTGCAATTATATTAATAATCACATTTTATTTTTAGTATATTAATCGTGAATATTGATATAATTATAGTTATATCACTTTGGACAGATTTTTTACAATACTGATCAAGGTAGAGTAAAACCATTCTAAAACTGAACGCCCCTCCAACGTCTTTACCCTCACATGCAAACTTGTACACAGACACAACACGCGCATACGGCCTGTTTCATTTGCTCCTCAGTTTACGGCTGGACACGAAAGTGAGAACACGTCATTTGTAGCTAAGAAGTACGGTCAGCATGTCAACAAAAAAAAAACATCTCCGGAGTCAGGTATATATTTTTTGTTTCGAAATTGAACTTCTTAAAAATGTAAAATCAAGTATGCTTTTATTGAATAAATGTAATTAGTAAAATCAGCCCTTTAATTGACGGCCTAGCATTTTTACGAAATAGTGATGTTCAATCAACGATTGGACTGACATTCAGCCATTTAATCAAACGGCTTCGCGAATTACTTGGTTTCCCATAACCAACTACTATGGTACTTAATGTGTCAATTAAAATTCTGATTTAGTTACTTGAATTCGACAGATACCTACATTTTGTGCTTATTTCACAGGGCAAAGAAATAATTTCTAAAGTGTATCACCGGATGAAATTTGAGGCGGAACCTGGAGTCATAAACTTAACCGATGCCCGGTGGCGAACAGCTCAAGCTGTTGGTTATAGTGAGCATACTATAACGAACATATTGAACGAAGAGCGGCAAGCTAGTACCAGCACATCCAGTGATATGGCAAAGATTTTTAAGTCTCCATCAAAAAGAAAACGATTGTGTCCGAAATCTTCGTTAGACGATTTCGATATATCTTTGTTACGAAGAACAATTGCCAGTTTTCATAATGAATACAACGAAATGCCAACATTAAGCAAATTAAAGGAATCTATGTTGGAAAAAACTGGTTTTGACGGTTGCAAAGAAACTTTACGTAAAATTTTGCAGAAATCTGGCTTTGAATGGTCTAAAACTGACGACAACCGTAAAGCACTCATTGAAAAGCATGATGTTCAAATGTTGCGATTTAAATATTTAAAACAGCTGAAGACATATCGCGATGAAGGTCGATATATAGTGTATACCGATGAAACCTATGTTCACACGACACATTTACAAAATAAGTGCTGGAAGAGTGTCAATGGTGAATCATCAATACAAAAAAAACTGTCAAAAGGACAGCGCGTAATAATTGTTCATGCTGGTGGATGTCAGGGATTTATTCCAAATGCTTGCTTGATATATAAGGCAAATTCAACGACTGGTGACTATCATGATAACATGAACTACGAAAATTACAAAACATGGCTTACTAAACAATTACTACCAAATCTTCCAGAAAAAGCTGTTATCGTTATGGATAATGCTTCCTATCATAACACTGTATCTGAGAAATTCCCAAATTCAAATTCAAATAAGAACGTTATGCAAGAATGGCTGACTAAACATAGTATACCTTTTGCAGAATCAATGAAGAAAATAGAACTATATGATTTAATATTAAAGAATAAGGAAAGATTCAAAAAAATTGCCATTGATGAGCTAGTAAGGATAAAAGGTTCTGAGATTCTCCGATTGCCTCCTTACCATCCCGATCTAAACCCAATAGAAAAAATATGGGGAATTTTAAAAAACTACGTGGCAAAAAAAAATTTTGCTCAAAACATAACCTCAATAATGACCCTGATTAAAGAACGAATGGAAATGATTGATAATAATATGTGGAACAATACATGACAGCATGTGTGTAAAATTGAGCAAGAATATATGAAAAATTTTGACATGGACTTTGAATTCATTATTAATGTTGAGTCTGGATCAGATGATAGTGATATTATGAGTGAGTAACATAAAACAGAGTGAGTGAGAAACGTAAAATATTGTGTTAAGTAGAATTTTTCTTTATTTACTTACATTTTTGTTGTGATTAATAAAACATTTTACATTTTAAACTGTAATAATTTTTATTTTTAGTTAGGTACCTAATAATGCATAAAACAAATAAAGAGATACGGTAGATAAACTACGATACATTTTTTTTTACATTTTAAAGTAATTAATTAATTTTATAATATTTTTTTTGTAAACGGTACTTACTATCCGTTTGGCCAGATTAGTTGGTCAACCAGTGCACAAATGACTGAGACGTGCGACAGCGCGGACGTGTCCTTCCATAGAAAGCGCTCGCGCTCCGCCATACAAATGGCCGATCGCTAGACCCGTCGGACGATTAGTTGCCCTCTGAGTGCGCTAACGAGTCGTGTTTACTTTAAAATCGTTACACGCTCACAAGTAATCGATTGAAATAAGTATTTGCGCTCACACATTCACATAATTTCTTTTAGTGGAGGGGCGTTCAGTTTTAGAATAGACGATCTCTACAACTCAACATGTACCCACTAGCCCGGATCTAATTTTATGCCTAATTTGTGATCAATGATACATCTCGACTTGAATCATTTTGTACAACTAAACTTTTATGTGTAAACGAATATAAATTGAATTGTATCTAAAACTCAAACAAATCTTAATAAAAAATGTAAGGCAAAATACGTGCTAAATGATACAAGTGCGCTTATGATGAGTGTGGCGGGGTAGCGCGGGGCAGCGCGGGGTTGGGATGCGCAGGATTTCTTCTTCCTTAGTGTCGCTGCGGCCTTGAAGGAGTGTAGTCACGTCCTCACGTCCGAGTTCGCAATGGATCGACGCGTAAGTTGATATTTGATTACTTTTATTGCTAATTAAACTTATGATTATTTGTTATTAAAAACCTTGTAACAAGCGTTATTTAACATATTATAGTATATGAGTACGTGTAATTTGTATGCAAATACTTGAATATTTAAATAGATTTAGGTCAATTAAAGCGCCATTTGAGGGAATGTAAGTATTTGAAGTCATTCGCCGCAGGTACCACGGAACTTAAAACTTTAGGCCTCGTCCTGGACGCCAGCAGGCGGCACGCGCGACTTGATCACAGTTCAAAGATTTGTATGAAGCTGTTCTTGCGTGCGGGCGTCGTGAACGGACTACGTAAAACACGCGCACCGCCCGCACCGCCCGCTGGCGTCTAGGCCGCGGCCTTATCGTGTTGGGATTTGAATTTGGTTATTATGACAGTACCCAATTTTTAAAGCGATTTTGGACCAGTGATTTCGCGGGAACTCTCAATACGAAATTGTATGTCTAATCTTTTAATTAACATTAATTTTGATTGATAAGTTATATTTGTTGTTCTTGTATTTTTTTAGATAAACACGTGTTTGCTGGCGAAATTATATATTATGATTTCTAGATGTGCCTTAGTGTACCTTCTTACAGACGTTTATTTTTATTTCAGTTATCGTTGCCGAAATCTCGAATTACGAAAATTACGAACTTAGCCACTAGTGACATGGTGAACATAAGTGCACCAGACCATATTGAAGCTAAAATTGAACGAACTAAACAAAATAATGATACCAATGAAGACAGCTACGAATATCATGTAAGTGAACCTATTGAAGGATCCCTGCCAGAAAAACCTATAGAAAGTCCAGTCCCTACTATCCACGAATACCAGAACTCAGAAGAATCGTCGGAGAATTGTAAAGAAATGGTTATTGACCATAATAAGAAGAACCAAAACATTGGAAATACTTCCATAAACCTGTTAGAGGATTTAAACCTTACAGATTCATCCACCGATGGTGATTTTGGATCATCTAGCAGTGATGATTATATTGCCGCTACTGATGAATCTTCCTCATCTACTGATGATGAAAGAACTGTAGCTAAAAAGAGAAGGACGGCGACATCAGCGAGTAATAATAATATTAAAATCGTTCCCGAAACACCGTCGCCAATCGATGTGAGCACATCAGAGGATGCTCCCCCTGGTTGCTCTTTCTGGAAAAGTAACGGTATGAATAGTGACGGAAAAAAGAAAAAATCGAGAAAAAGTGAGAAAGAAAGAAGGCAAGATAGAGTTAAGAGAAAACTTTTCCGCAACACTGGCTTGGAATACACAACGATATCAGGAAAAACGAAAAAAAGTCGTGAGTTACGTGATCTGGACAACTGCCGCAAGAAGTGTAAAGAGAGGCTGCCATTGCATTTAAGGAAATATCTTTTCGATACATATTGGAGTCTGGGAAGTTATGAAAGTAGGACCGAATATATTTCAAAATATATTGAAGTTTGCCGAAAAAAGACTTCAAAGTCTTCTCCAAAGAAAAAACGCAGCGTCAGCTTTAGTTATTTCGTTTATACTTCTGATCATACAAAACTTCTAATTTGCAAAGGATGTTTTTTGAAGATTTTCGATGAAAGTCACAAATATCTTCAAACGGTATGCGAAAAATTACGGAACAACGGCGGTCATCTTCCACCATATAAACGTCGACTAGGTAAGACAATTCCTGATTTAAAACTAGAGGAAATAAAAGCTCATATTGCTAGTTTCCCTTGCACAGAAAGCCACTACGGCCGCAACAAAACCACTAAAAAGTTTTTGAATTCTGAGCTCAACGTTCAAGTTATTTATAATTTATACAAACTGAAGGCTGATACTCCGGTTAGCAAAACTATTTTCAAAAAGGTCTTTGATACCATGAATTTGTCCTTCAAAAAGCCATCAGTAGATACTTGTTCCAAATGTGACAGCATAAATATGAAACTTAAGTACACACCCGAGGAACAGGCTGCAAATTTGACAAAGACACTCGAGAAGCATCAAGACGCGTATAAGGCTGCTTACGAAGAAAAAAAAAGAGATAAACAACTAGCTCAGTCATGCGAAGATGTAATGGTCATAACATTTGATTTGCAGCAATGTTTACCCACCCCCCACTTGCAAACAAATGTAGCATTTTACAAAAGACAGCTATGGACCTACAATTTGACCATACATGATTTAAAAACAAACAAAGCTTTCTGTTACATGTGGCCAGAGTGTGAAGGGAACAGAGGATCTAACGATAGAGCTTCATGTCTTTACGATTTTATCACAAACCAACTGCCGCATTTAAACCCAAACGCCAAGAAGCTTATTATGTACTCTGATAGTTGTCCGGGTCAAAACAAAAATTCGATTGTTACTACAATGTTGATGCTGAGTGCTAAATTATCCCCTCAATTACAATCTATTGAACACAAATTTCTCGTGCCTGGTCATACTCATATGGAGGCTGACACCGATCATGCGTTAATTGAGCGCAAGAAGAAGCACACGAGTATGGATACTCACTTGCCAAGAGATTGGTACCAACTAGTGCGTACAGCTTCAAACAAAACAGCTAAGTTTACTGTTATCGAGATGACATGTAATATGTTTTATGATTTCAACATTTTTTCAAAACAATTCCTTACACTTAGAAAAACCAATACAGACAATGAAAAGTATATGTGGTGTGACGTTCGATCTGTTTTGTATACCAAAGAAAATATTCCCTGTTTTTCTTACAAAAACGAATTCAAGGATGTTGAATATAAGACCATGGATTGGTCGAAACGAGGTAAAGCTTACGATATGATTACAATAAATACGGTACCGAAAGCCTACCACTCCAAGATTGCTATTTCAACCGAAAAGAAGAAAGATCTGTTAAATTTGCTCTGCTTCATTCATGAGAGCGCTCATGAATTTTACAGAAGTTTGAGCTGCAAGAATGATGTCAAAGATTCTCCTCCAGATAATGATAATGATTCTGATGATGAGTAATTTTCAAAGTTATGCAACTTCTGAGACTTGTTAGAATTTTTATATTTTTATTTTTTTGTAGTGATGTTAGTATACTTACTGTTCTGTATATTTTTTTACGGTTTTAATTTGGGTTAAGTACCGTAAGCTACTTCTTATGTTCTCTTTATTCATTAATTACAAACTGCTCATCTCATAGAGTGAAATTACTGCCTATAGGATAAGTTAAAAGCTGTGCAATGCATGTTGTGAAATGTTTGTAATTGTCATGTTTGTTATTTTGCTAGATTTTTTAAGATTCAGACAATGGTTGTGATACTATGTTTTGTACTGAGTAAATTTACATTACTTAATGTGATACCTGCCTAAGATTGATATGTGCCATTTCTTAGTACTTAAGTTAAAAACTACTTTATTTTTTATTTAACTTTTATGGAACTATATTGGTTGTTATTGAGAATAGTAAAGTTACATTCGTATTCTATAATTATGATAATAAGATCTCATCTTACCCGTCTTGAGAATTTTGTTTAAACTTTGCCTTATTTGTACGTGAATTATTGATTTTGAAGAAGTTTAATAAACGTTGATTATTTTTTTTAAACTTGTATTTATTTACACAATAATTATGCACACTAATGAGGGGTATAACTTGAGTTGTATTATTTAACACATATTTAAAAAAACCAAAATGTTAGCAAACTGATACAATTATACTAAATTATAAAAATAGGGGATTTGTAAGTAAGAAAATGTTATCTTTGGGGTGATATATTTATCATTTGTTTGAGCAACATTGCGCTAGGAACATATTCTAATGAGCAATTAGATATTTTTACTTTATATGTATCACTTTACACGAAGACAACTTTCAGGTGCAACATAATTTTACTGTATTTGTATCATTTATCACGTAATTTTAGTATGTATTAGTATTAAAAAAAGGTACACTTCACAGGTTTTCAAGAAATACATTAAAACTATAGTATTTACTACAAAAAATTAAGTTTAAAGTGAAAGTTAATGTTGTTATCTACAAAATAAGGTACTCAAATTTAATCTAGCCAACTTAGACCGCGAACTACAAATTTTTAAATCTTGTTTTTGTTCTCCTGTAAAATGTTGATTTTTGACTTGTATCACTTTTCACAGGAGGCACAGTTATTTATTTATTTATTATGGTTTAGGAGAGGAACACCCTAACTCTAATCTTCTAACAATGGTTAATTCTAAGAATGCCTAATTCTCAAATTGGCAATTAAATTAAATTGAGAATAGTATAAAAAAAATCATACATTTTATACACAAGGTCCACCTACTTTTACTATGGGGTCAACCAACATAGATTTCGAAAACCCAGATCAGAAAAAAAACATGCTGTCCCATACATTTAGGTGATAATTGCGAATATGGTTTCGGTTGGTCAAATACAAATAGTCCCATAGTAAACGTCATTCTTCTGAATTTACTAAAGGTTGTTACCGTTAGCTACCGGTCACCCTATGTATGGAAAGTTTAGTAAAGTTTTTTATTTAAAATTCTTAATTAATTTGCAATTTTGAGAAATAGGCATTCCGAGATTTAGCCAGAATTGGGCATTTCTGGACTACCGCCGTTACCGTGGCCGCTACCAGAACCAGGAATAGCGGAGCCGCCGAGGACTGGGGGCCTGGTCGTTTGTTGTAGATACATGAGGGGAAATTGCCCATAATCGCCGCGCTGGGCAAGCGTGGTGGCGATCGCAGGACGTAGCTCCTCGCATCAGTGCCGCTGCTCCCCGACACTGGCCTGTGGTATTTAAGCTACGCTACATTGAATGGTTATACTGCCATCTATCGGTTTCATAGTACCTCAGTCGGCTCTTACGACACCTGGTACAAGAGTCCCAACGGAAACTGGCCCTGGTAGCGCATAACATACGCACTTTGAGAGACCACGGACCAGCAAGCGCAGCGTAGGACGTCCACCGACTAGGTGGACTGACGACATAATAAAAATCGCAGGAACGCGCTGGATGCAGGCCGCTTCCAACCGGCCTTATTGGAAATCCATGGGGGAGGCCTATGTCCAGCAGTGGACATCTTACGGCTGATAGATAGATTAAATAATAAATAAATAAATATATATTTTGGGACATCTTACACACGGTCTCTGACCCCAAACTAAGCAAAGTTTGTGATATGGCTGCCAGAGACTGATATACTACATATATTTATTTTTAAATACATACTTATATAGATAGTACCTAAATAACACCCAGACACAGAGCAAACACTTATGTTCATCACATAAATATTTGCTCTGGGTAGGGATCGAACCCACGCCTCTTTGATCCAGAAGTTAGGGTCACTAACCACTGAGCCACCGAGGCAGTCAATACGAGCTCAGAAAGATAAATATCGGATTTGAAAAACCAAGTGCCTTCGAATTGATAGTTGGAATCCAAAAAAGACTTGTGTTAACTGAATAAAATGTAATGTCTAAAATGTATTTGCGAAATTTCTGCAATACAATTATTATTTTTTTTCAGGAAGAATCGAATGCTCTACCACTGGCAGACTGCAACTATAAATAGAGATACCCAGCTGCTGCCGGAAATTCATTTTGGTAAGTCAACGGCTCGTCGTTATAGTTATAGGAAATCCGCTGAAGGACATAGGCTTCCCCGATAGGTATCCAACAAGACTAGTTGGAGGCGGCGGATACTACGGCTATTTTAATAATAGAATCAATCATCATAAGATATAAAGTTGAATGTGTTAACAGTACTTTTTTATGCTAATTTAAGCTTCAATAGATAAAGAAAACTAAGCGAAATGATTAATTTAAATATTTTTCTATTACAGCTCCTGAAAACTGGAACAGAGCAGGTTCATCAAGAGAACCACCTTCATTTAC
Source organism: Hypomecis punctinalis (assembly GCA_949316475.1). NCBI lineage: Eukaryota > Metazoa > Arthropoda > Insecta > Lepidoptera > Geometridae > Hypomecis > Hypomecis punctinalis. The sequence goes on from OX438809.1 coordinate 14,625,954, forward strand.
GCTTCCTGCTCCAGAATCTGAAATAATGGTTACTACATCCCATCTACTGAACATACATGATTCATCTACTGTACAAGAAACAGGTTCGTCTGTCAACACTGTCATATTACACAGTACATACAATGTACATACATTATACGGTTTCATCACATTTGTAAATTATTTTAACTAGCTTCTGCCCCCAGCTTCACCCGTGTGATATTTTAATTTTTGCGCTATCCTATATGAACCTTTTATTTTTCAGGGATAAAAAGTAACTTATGCTTCTTTCCGACTTTTGAAATATAAAAATGCCATACATCAAGTCGACCCGTTGCTCCGTTGCTGCGTGAAAGTGTGATAAGCCAATAAACACAATTTCGGATTTAATATTAGTAAGCAGAAGTATTTTAGCCTCCACTAAAAAACGAGAAACGTTATGAGTTTAAACAAAGGTTTTATTTCCCGATTTGAACACATTATCCTTATCTATTTCAGAGCTAATCGCACACTGAAATCACGAGATAAATTAATAGCTCACTAACCCGACGTTTCGACTGAGTTGAATCGATTGTGGTCACGGGTGATCCCATAATGAGGTATTTTATAATTATATTTTGATTTCAGTGCGCGATTAGTCCCGTAGTATATTATAAGGATTTATTTATCATATTTTCTGAATCCATCAGGCTGGCTCTAAACCATAATTTATGAAAATGGCTTGTTTCTAAGATTTCAACTATTTATACGAGTATGTATTATAATTATCCATAATGTAACTTTTATTAGATTATATCAACTGTTTTTGGTTGGTTTTGGGCTTAATATTTTTTTTGTACACGTTGTACCTTACTTGGCATTTGATGTAAATTGTTTGAATATTACAGCTCTGCATGAGGGTAGGAGGGAGAGCGGACTGTCTGGCAGTGTGCCTCCAGTTTACGGTAGTCCACCATCCCTACCATCTACGGTCCTTCTTAGCGGAGCCCATACAGCGCAGAGCTCCACGCCACTACCCGCCACTCCTCGGCGACGGACACGGACGGCCCGTGTGCTGGAGATGGCCTCTCCTGTTCGTAGAAGGACCCGCACACAAACACAATCAGGTCTGGCAAGGCAAGTCTTTGTCAGATCTGATTGTGAATGGCGATCCTTCCAGCAGGAAGCAGAAAGAGAAAGAAATAGGATAAGAAATTTAGAATTAAGGATGCAAGAAAAATTATTAGATTTATTACAATAATCCAGTAACTTCAATCTAGCCAGGTTACATCCTACTCGAGACTCTGCTCGATTTCATTCCTTGCGGACATGCCATCAGGTAAAAAATTGTCCAACCTTGCATCAGTTACATATCATTCATCATTTTCTATTCTCATGTACAAGCTTCTTATAAGTGCAGGCGTGGTTGGGAGTCTTACTGAACCCTCTCTCCTGGGGGTGGATATCCACGTCACAAAGCCTCAACCCCAAAATGATAACTAGAGATGCATCCCCACAACACCTCTTTCTTGCGGATGATTTCTTGCGGCTGCACGAAGGGTTGTGGGAACGCGTGCAGCTGCAGGCAAGCAGGATTTAAATGCTCATAGTAGATATACCAGAAGGCAACAATCTGTCCGATGTCAAAATGGAGGATGAGTTGTGGGTCATACACAAGACGTCGACGATTTATCATCATCCCCTGATGGGGATATGCCGACCCAAATACGGACGAACCTCAACCGGGACCTTCCAAGAGGGCTAAATTAATTTAATTTTTTGATTTTGAATATTACACAATTTCATAACAAATAAACTTATCAAGGTCCGGGGAGGTTATTGTAACTACCGGGAAAATGCAACTAATTCAAATAACTTTTTGTGACTCTGTTTTTCGATATAGAGACATCTATGAAGCGTTAGCGATATCAATTATTATTGTACAAAATAATAGATGGAGCCTCTGTCGTGCAAACTGTTTTGCCGACAGTTACTTGAAAAATTGTTTTGTTGGACTTAACGTAACGACAGTTGTCAGAATTTTTACTGAAAAAATATTAAATTATTTTGTTTACGCCCGGCGTTTCAATAGAAGAACAGATTGAAGACAAGGTAAGTCCTTTTTGTAATGTTTTTCCTACAAATGCTGCGTTTTCTATGTAATTTATCTACAGATACAATAACCCCTCAAAATTCTTTTACGAGGCTATTGCAACTTTTAGGTTAGTTGCAATTACCCCGATCAAATTTGTATGAAAGTTACAAACGCTAGTGTTGCCCCATGTCGATATTTTGTACGACAATACAACTATTAAATCTTTTTCTATACTAATATAATATTATGAAGAGAAAAAGATTTGATTGTTTGTTTGCATTGAATAGGCTCCGAAACTAATGGACCGATTTAAAAAATTCTTTAGCCAATATAAAGCTACATTAGTAGCGAGCAACATGGGCTATATTTTATACCTGCGCGAAGCCGGCACAGGTCGCTAGTTTTATATAATATATGATGAAGACTAGATAAGCTAAGTGCAAAATCTAAATAAGTATTTATTCTAAGCGCGTGTGCGAGAAACCGTTTTATTCGATGTCAACATCTAAGAACTGTACATAAGAATACGTCCCGGTACACCGGGACATGTCCCGGTTTGAAGCGTTGTGTCCCGGTGTCCCGGTCATCAAGTTATTTGTCCCGGTACGGACACAATTCGCAAGCTACCTCTGTGTAGGTAAGTACCACGTCAATGATCCGCGAGTTATCTATCGAAGTGGAGCGTGGCGAGCGCGCGCGACTGCGACAGAATGAGTTTCGATGATAAGCAGCGTCCCGCGCCGTGCGCCTCCGCTCCCGCGCCCCTCCGCCCGCGCCCCTCCGCTCTCGCGTCTATTTTTCATCGTTGCAGTGTTTTGTTTAGTTGCTTTAGAGAACAACGTCCCTACCTTGCGCTGCGCACTGTCTTTTACTTTGAAGTTTAGTTAATTACTAGAAAAAGTCATGCCAAAAAGAAAGTGTGTGTTTTCTGACGATTATACTAAAGAGTGGTCATTCATTAAAAGAGGAAGAAACGATTATGAAGTCTTTTGTTCCATTTGCGGCTTGTATATATCTGTTAGTCATGGCGGTAAGTCAAGTGTCAAAGACCATATTCAAAGTAAAAATCACATGACGAGATTATCAGTTGCATCAACTTCTAAAGATATATCGACATTCATGATCAAACAAAATACCACCGAAGACATGTTAATATGCGCTGCCGAACTGACCACTACTTATAAAGTTGTAAAGCACCACCAATCGTTCAGTTCTTTAGATTGTACGACAAAACTGAATGCCGTAATGTATCCTGATTCAAGTATCGCGGCAAAACAATCGACTGCAAGAACAAAGGCTACTGCGATCGTTAAACACATTTTGGCTCCACACTCGATCGCCCAAATTAAAACAGAAGTCGAAAAAGTTCCTTTTTATGGTATTTCTACCGATTCTAGCAATCACAAAGCGGAAAAGTTATTTCCACTGCTGATACAGTACTTTACGGAAAAAGAAGGATTGAAAATTAAATTACTAAAATTAAACTCATTGCCGAATGAAACATCTGATACAATCGCTTCATTTTGTATAAAATCGTTGCAGGATCAAAACATCCCTGTGCAAAATATTGTTGCTTTCAGTGCGGATAACACAAACGCTAACTTTGGAGGAAGAGATAGGCGTGGAGTTAATAATGTTTTTTTTTAATTAAAAGAGATTTTGTCTAAAGACATTGAAGAACAATTGAAATTGACATCGGTTGCCCAGCGCACATTCTGCACAATACAGCTTCCACTGCTACCGATGTGATGTCGATTGACGTGGAGTCTATTGTTCTGAAAATTTTCAAGTATTTTTCCATATTCACTGTAAGAGTGGGCGGATGCAGCAATAGACTACAACAATATACTCTCACATTCCAGAACTCGGTGGCTTTCACTACTTCCAGCAATTGAACGGATACTAAAGTTATGGCTGCCACTGAAAGAATTTTTCGCTAATGAAGCAAATGCCCCAAAAGCTGTAGTCGATTTTTTCGCTAATCCCTTATCAGAACTTTACACTCTTTTTGTGCACAGTCAAGCATTTCTGATTGAAAAACAAATAAAAAAGATTGAAAAATCAGTTATTACTATCGTTGAAGTGAAAAATGTTTTAGAGGATACAAAAAAACAGTTGAGTGACAGATTACTAAATAAATATTTAGGCAATCAAACAAGACAACTTTATAACAAACTAAAGAATGAAGGCACAATTAATACAAATCAATCCGAAGCATTTGACAAAGAAACGGGAGATTTATTTAGCACTGCAATCCGTTATCTCGAGCAGTGGACAGAACCTATGACAAAATTTGATGTTTTCTTTGATTTTCAAAATTTGATGTTCTCATTCGGAGTTTTGGCTGTGTGAATAGTATAGTTCTGGACATTTAATTTTCTTATATAATAAAGTAAGGTATGTGCAACGTTCATTGCATGATAGCTGTTACAACCAGATACGTTTAATCCCTAAAAGAACGCTGTTTGTCAGCTTCTTTAGCTTCCTGTACAGCATTCTTCTTCAAAACATGCCCATCGTATTGTTCTTTTAACTCGATGATTCGATTTGCACTATCATATCGAGTACATTTAGTGCACAGATCTTTATTTGGTCAAAAGAATTCGCGCCAAACTTACTTATAACATCAATGTACGTTGAAGTTGTCAAAAAGATCAGTAAAAGCTTTAAATGACCGCTTAAAACTATATTCAATAGCTTATTAAATAGGGGAAAAGGTACTTAAAAAGATTTGGGAATTTCATACTTTCGTTAAGTAGTGCTAAGGTCCTTAGGGCATCAAACTAAAATTCGCTAAATAGAGTTAGTTAATTTTTGCTCACATAGTTTAAGCGAACAGTGTGTTCTAAAATTAAGTAAGTTGTTTTAGTGAGCTTGCGAATGAATACTGGTCCAGATTGAGGCATTGAAAAGCAGTGAAAAAATAATTAAAGCTACTTAGGTATGAAGATGATGTACATCTACGTGAACAAAAAATATTTAAATAAATTAGGTAGTTTTTCCTTGTCATGAAATGAGTCAAATGACAGTAAAGTAAGTAAGTCAAATGATAACCAGTTCCAGAATTTTCTAAAACAGGAACTATGGCACTTATAGCTGCAGCGATAAAACTGTAATTTTGAGAAAAATACGACGATTCCAATGACGTTCTTAACTCAATTCGGCCATTTTACGACTTAGTGATTGTTTTCGCTCTACAGCGACGATATATCTTTTTGTGCTGTTTGGGGTTGAGACTTTAGGTCCATGGGGGCAGGACGCCCTATCACTCTATAAAGATTTGGCCAGGCGGTTAGTAGAAGTGACGCGTGACCAGAATGTTGGCGTCTACTTTGGTCAAAAGCTCAATATTGCAATCAGCGAGGCAATACTGCCAGCATTCTGGCCACGTTTCCTTCTACAAAGGGGCTTTTAGATTAAGTTTTATATGTTATAAATTTAGTTTTGTATATATATTAGTTTAAAGTTTCGAAGCCGTGGTGGTCTAGTGGTAATGACACCCGCCTTACAATCGTGAGGTCGTGGGTTCAAATTCCGGTCCCGTACCAATGAATTCCTTGGAATTATTGTACGGAATTTTACACCACTGCCTTTTCGGTGAAGGAAAACATCGTGAGGCAACCTGCATGCGTCTGTAGAAGAAATTCGATGGCGTATGTGAATCCACCAACCCGCACTGGGCCAGCGTGGTGGATATGGCCCAATCACCCTTCGTGGGTAGGCCTACGTCCTGCAGTGGACTATTAAAAAGGCTGGTACAGTACAGTACAGTACAGTACATATATTAGTTTTAGTGATTTTAGTATAAGTTTATTTTTAATTATGTAGATAGCTGTAAATATTACGCTCTAAAATAACTATAAAAATATATCACTTGTAATTAAAGATGGAAATAGGTAATATTATTATGTTTTAAAGATATTAGGTTATTGTTTGATATGTAATGTAAATAGGTTAAAATGTATATTATTTTCTTATTTAGTTTGGAATTTAATTCTGTTAATGTTAGCATTTCGATATCAAGATTATTTCTCTTTCTCTATTATCCTTATCTTTTTCATTTTTTTAAAGTTAATTTAGTATATTCATATCATTATCATCATATACAGGGTATTAAATATTAAACGCAAAACCTTTTAAGGGCGGGTCTAGTACATCTAGAATTTTAGACAAACAACTCGACCCTGTGTACACAACGCCAACGATTTTTCAGTCTTCCGAAAGTATTTTCAATGACCACTCTTGCAGTAGCGTGAACTGTATTGAACGTTTCCTGGATGGAGCGCTGATGTTGGTCTAAATAGTGTGTCATTAACCACGGTCGCTGAGGGTAGCCTGAATCACCTGCAAAAATTGTTAATGGGCTTTTTTCCGTGGCTTCTTTTGCATACCATAAATTATACATAAATGAATCATGAAGTCTACGTCAGAAATATATAAATAATAATAATATAGCTATGCAATTTTATTCTGCCGGTGCAATGATTGCATGTAGTCATTTACATTGCTATTTTATAATATAATAATAATATAAACTTTATTTCAGATAACACAGATCCATATAGTACAATGTTACATAGCCATAAAACTTAAAACTAAGTGTTGGGTTTGAGACAAAAACTGCATATTTTAAATAATGTGCCGTTTTTGAACGGATACGATAGTTTCACAAGTTAACGAAAGCGGAAGTCAACCACATACTTTTATAAGAATAAATGCTACCGGAAACGAGCTGTGGTTGGCAATTGCGGGGGATATGGAAAAAAATAAAGATAAGCACATGGTCGGCTTCACGAGGGATTTTTAGAATCATTCTGGAACCAGACATCAAGCTGAGAACAAGTAATTGTACCTGCGCCAAGCTGTAGAATACTGAAAATGGAAGAAATATTGTAGCTGAAGAATGAAGAATAAAGTTAACGCAATTGTCATAATGGTGTATAATTTCGCTCAAGTCTTCGGTCTCCTCACATAAGGTACATTATACAAAATTTTAGCACTTAAATGAAACAAAATAATTATTATAATATGAATGAACAGGTAACAATCGCATATTTAAAATTACAGTAATTATTAAACATTAAAGAGATCAATTTTTTATTTTCCCATGTAAAGGCAACGTGGGTTGCACCTCAAAACTTGGCATTATCGAAAAGAATTAAACAATTATGATCACATACCTGACAAAAGAAATCGCTGTTGTTGAATAAAAAAAAGTTACTAAATATATTTTATGTAAAGTTAAATTATTTTTCTATTTCAGTAAGCAAAAAATTAATGGTCAATTAGATGTTTAATTGGTATCCGTCCATTTCACAAACTTTTTTTCATAAACTTACATGTGATAACCAAGGTTTGATAAACCTATGAGTAGCTTAATGATTATTAAACAAAAAAAATATTAAAAAATTGGTTATATCTTAAAATAATTACTTGACAAACTTACATTCTATACGTTTGATTCGACAAACAATTCTTTTGATTGTCAAAACAAAATAAATCAAAATATTATGCTTGTGATAAGCAAAGTTTTGTAAGACAAGGTTTCATATGGTAGAATTATTAACGTGCCGCGGCACCGGCCGGCGAAGTGCCAGACACGAATCACTTTCTATGAGAATACAGTTTACGAACTAATTACCACTTTAATAAAAAAGCAAAATGCATCTGGTTCTCCACGGATATTAAGAAAATTTTATAACAATAAGCTACAAGTTGCTGAAACAAAAAAACAGGACATTCTAAAACTAATTGAAAAGGATGTGATCCCGAAATACTACGAATATTTTTATAAGAATCTATAAGATGTTTTATTAATTGTCATAGGACTAATATTGTTTATTAAACAAGTTTTGATCTAACATAACTGTGTAGTATGTAGGTGAGTATGTGTGGTTCTACAAATTTAGAAGATGTTTTAAGACTGATGTTTCACTTTTAATATACTCTAACAGAACTGTTATGTTAATTAAAACCTAGTATTATAATATAAGTTGAGGCTGATGGTTTTACATACTGATTTGAGAAGATGTTTAATTTTAAATACGTATTAGATAAAGAGTTTATTGTAACGACTTGAAAAAAAAATCGTAGATCTCATCGTTATTACTAGTATCTAAGTCAAGACTTTATTTTATGAAACACTTTATTTTGTAACTGACATTGCTTGAATAAAAGGTGATAGTTGTTGTTTGTTGCTGCAATTAGGGCTAGCGCCTACATACAACTTTTAGTTAAACAACTATTTTGTTATGTATCATATGTTTAAAAGAATATATTAAAGCGCACATACAGTCAACTTGATAGTTGCTCGACAAAAAAGTCAAAAAGCTATATCGATTTGCTTTTGATTTAAAAGTTGGACAACTATCGATCAAGCGCTTAACTTGTATTGCATTGTATTGATGTGCGCAGACCATCGACTAAACAGTCGACCCGCGACTGCCAGTCTCGTATAAGCATTTGAAGCGGCGCCACGTCTGTTGTCGCCATGGCGGGAACTATTACAGACGATACGGAGGAGTTCATTAACAGCGTAGAAAAAAGGCCTGCGCTTTACTTAAAGAGTCTACAAGAGTACTCAGACATCAATCTGAAGAAAAAGCTATGGGAGGAAGTTTGCATGGAAGTCGTATCTGGATGGTTGGAATTAGACCCAGAAAATAAAAGAAAACGAGGTTAGTTTCGTACATTGTATTAATTATTTATTTAAAAAATCATTTTATACTTTATCGTATTGTCAAGGTACAGAGCCTTGAGGAGAAACAAAATAAGACGTTAAGTATTGTCGGACATTTATGCCTCCGGTGAGGTTTCTGTCTCTGTTGTCACCATGAGATATTATGTTTTCTAGTGGAGCGTCATAGAACGTGTCTTTGAATTGTATTCCATCTTTAATTCGTACGAGGTTATGTTTTTTTTTTTTTTTTTTTTCGAATAGGTTTGCTTTTGACTACACACTTCCTGATGTTAACAGATGTGCGGTCTAGGGTGTAGCACGCTTACCTAGAAGATACCTATTTACTCGGGATTGTAGTACACAACATGTTTTTATTATAGATTCTGCAAAATCGAGCCCTCTATGAAATATTCGCCATTTGTTGGCTAAAATACCAAAAGTGCATTCTACCATCCGGCGAGCTCTTGTGTGTCTATAACTGTAGACTTTTTTTTCATAAGATAAGCCCCTCTTAGCATAAGGACGTAAAATAGTATTGGAAAGCCCAAACGCATCATCAGCCACAAGATAAAACGGCATATTTTTCCCATTATCGTCATGGGGCAATATTCTTCCATTCGGAATATTCAAACTTTTTTCCTCTAATCTTTTTCTCATATTTGAGTTTTTTAATACACTTTAATCGCAAGAACCTCCATATGCACCAACATCAATATAAATAAATTTGTAATCGGCATCAGTTCAAGCCATTAGCACCATAGAATGGTATTTTTTATAATTAAAAAATGAAGATCCAGAGTTATCTGGTTGAATTAACCGAATATGTTTGCCATCGAAGGCACCAATGACATTAGGGTAATTAGTTCGAGCATAAAATTGATCTGCAATTTGAACCCAATCTTCTTGTGTCCTTTCAGGCATGTAAACTGGTTGCATTGTTGTCCAAATTTGATCATACTGTCCAAATTTGATCACACGCATCTCGCAACAGTTGTTGCTCCTATTCGATATATAAATGAGAGGGTATTGAAGCTGTTGCCAGTTGCCAGATATCTGTAAAATATATACTTATTACATAAAAATATACAGGGTGTAACGGAAAGGGGGTATACACACCAAGGAAGTTTTAATCTACTCCTGAAATTAAGCAACTTTCCCAAAGAAATCCAATTTTTGTTTTCGATCTCCCATACAAATCGACGTGTTATATATACCTATTTAATTAGTACATGGGAGATCGAAGAATTTTTTTTAATTCTATATGGGTTTCTTCGGGAGAGTTGCTTAATTTCATGAGTAGATTCTTGATCTCCCTTCGGGTACATGGGTGTACATGTATCATGTACCTTTCCGATACACCCTTTATTATAGAAATAAGCTTCAACTTTTGTAATTATTATCTGTTAAATAGATAAATAAATATATATTTTATTGTATACATTTATAGGTGCAGAGGTCCAGCAGAAATGGCTTAACTTGAGAACCTGCTTTTCAAGAGAATTGAAGGCTCAAAAAACAACATCCGGACAAGCGGCAAAGAAACGTCGAAAATATCGATATTTTGAAAAGTTGCTATTTCTAAAATCTTCATTAGCATAACTACCCACTGATGGTAATCTAGATTCCACTGCAGCTGAAGCCGAAGATGAGACTGTAACCTCTGACACTATGGGCTCAAATGTACCTATAACACAAAATACAAGGAAAAAAAATTACTCTGGTCCGAAGTTCGAAGAAACTTTGTTGAACATACTAAAAATTGATTTAGACGAAGACAAACATTTTGCTTTCTCTTTAGTTCCTACGTTACAGTCTATGACAGACGACGAAAAATTTCAAGCCAAAATTGAAATACTGCAAGTATGTCGAAGGATAAAAGCCAATAGACAAAATACTCAATCTTCCGTAACACTTCCTTCACGTAACATTTTATTACAGCCTTCCACAAACACTTTCTTACAACCTGGATATTATTACACTGGATCTACCAAACCTCATATTGACGCTTCTAGACCGGAATATATCCGACAATGCCCATCTACTAGCTCCCAACAACCTGAATATTACACTGGATCTACCAAAACAAATTAGGATGGATAAAATAGGAGAACTTCATAAGGACAAAGATTTTAAGAACTTCTGGAAAAACACAAATAGTCTGAACATTAAGCCTAGTTTGCCTGAGAGCGTGGATGGGATTACGGGGGATATAAATATAGCGCAACTATTTATGGACCATTTTAAGGTGTCGGCATTACCCGTCAATAACCATACGACTCGCAAACGTGAAAGTCAGGTGCCCGATGCTAAGTCAATTCATGGGAATAACCATGTAAGATTCACGCCTAAAGAAGTAGCACATGCTATTAAATGTATGAAGAAGGGCAAGTCGCCGGGTCATGATGGACTTAGTATCGAACACTTTGTTTACGCTGGGAGACACCTACCTCGAATTTTAGCGATGTTTTATACTTTTTGTATTGGGCATTCTTACCTTCCACAGGATCTGATGAGAACTATTGTAGTCCCGGTTCTAAAAAATAAGACGGGGGATGTATCGGACAGAAATAATTACAGGCCGGTTTCCTTAGCAACAATAACAGCAAAAGTTCTTGACAGTATGATTGATGCTCACCTAGATAAGGCGTTGCACTTGCACGATGCTCAGTTTGGGTTTCGAGCAGGTTTTTTTAACAGAGGCAGCTATATTGAGCTTGAAGCATACTGTCAGGTACTACACGAACAGAAACACCCCAATATACGCTTGTTTTTTAGATCTTTCTAAAGCATTTGACCGAGTTTCATACGATCTTTTGTGGGATAAGTTGGAAAGACTATTGCCACCAGAATTGGTCGATTTGTTCAGATACTGGTACTCTAATCAGAAAAACTGTGTTAAATGGTCAAATGGGGAATCAGATATGTACAAATTAGAATGTGGGGTGAGACAGGGAGGAATCACGTCTCCAAAATTGTTCAATCTGTATATAAATGAACTAATTGGCAAACTCAGCAGCATGCACGTTGGGTGCTCTATTGATGGCCTGCAAATCAATAATTTGAGCTATGCAGATGACATGGTGCTGCTGAGTCCATTAATTAGTGGTCTGAGAAAACTTGTAAACGAATGCGAGTCGTATGCGGAAAATCATGGTCTTCAGTACAATTCTGCAAAGAGCGAGGTGTTAGATTTTACAGCAGGAAACAAAATGCCGGAAAACATACCTCCTATATTCATGAACGGCATTTCTCTCAAAATTGTAGACCAATTTAAATATTTAGGGCATATCGTCACGTCTGACTTAAAAGATGCCAAAGATATTGAAAGAGAACGGAGAGCGTTAGCTGTGAGGGGAAATAAGATCGCCCGTAGGTTTGCTCGTTGCTCCGTACCGGTAAAGGTTACACTTTTTAAAACATTCTGTCAGTGTTTCTACACTAGCAACCTATGGGTTAAATACACGCAAAAGACACTTAATGCTCTCCGGGTCCAATATAATAATATATATAGAGGATGTTGATGGGGTTGCCTCGGCACTGTAGTGCGTCTGGCATGTTCGCCGATGCCAGAGTGGATGGCTTTTCAGCTATTATTCGAAAGAGGATAGCTTCTTTGCTCAACAGGGTAAGGGGCAGCCACAACAACATTTTGAATATCATCTATATATATAAAAATTAAACCCGTTTTCCGTTGTCACGACATAACATGAAAACGGCTTGACCGATTTGGCTTATTTTTTTTTTGTAGTTTTCTAATACTCTGTACAAGGTTCTTACGGAAACAAATATTAAGAAAATCTCTCAGAAAGATTGAAAAATATACATTAAAATTTAATTTTGCATATTTTAAAAAACGCGCGTAACGAATGTCAACGTCATTCAATTTAAAACAAAAAATCTGTGGTAATCTGTGACACCCATAGAGATAATACTAATAGAGGAGGTGAGGTATAGGGGCTCATGTAAGTGAAAACGTCCGACTGAACGAGTCGAGAGCGAGAGAGAAAGAAATAGCGAGTGATGCATGGGCTCTCTCTCTTTTAACGCATAAAAGAAAGAGAGCGCTGCATCATTCGATTTTCTTTCTTTCTCTTCTTTGAGAACGCTCGCTCGGCCGGCTCACCTCCTCTATTAGTATTATCTCTATGGTGACACCACATCGATAACCGCGCTAACAAATGTCAACGTCATTCAATTTAAAACAAAAGAATCTGTGGTAATCTGTGACAACACATCCATAACCGCGTTAATAATAATTTTATTATGTTTTTGATAAAGTTCGTTTTGTTTTAAAGACTAAGAAGTTTTTTGTTTGCTAATAAGTGTTTGTTAATCACGGTAAGTTCACTTCACTTCATATCGATTTTTGGTAACTTTTGGTGACTACACAATATTACAATTTTACATGGTTATATAGAAAATATATGAGATCTTTTTAATTTCAGTTGGATTTTCGTGTTTAACAATGCCACCAACCAGACGTACAAACTTAGGCCGCAGAACTCGAAATACGGCAAGTCAAAGAAATATAAGAGCAAATCAAACTGATGAGCAACGCGAAGCGCGAAATGAACTTCAACGGAATCGAAATCAACATAGAAATGTTGTTTTTATTCCCCACAGAGCTGCATTCAGTTATAATGTGGCAATTGATTACAGTTCAGAGCAAATTGTTGCTATTGGACTAATGAATATTGTGTGTCCACATTGCAATGCATTGAAATTCAAAAATGAAGCCCCTGGATTGTGTTGCGCCAGCGGCAAAGTCAAATTGACGCCATTGGTACCACCACCAGAGCCACTACATTCATTGGTTTCCGGAAATGGGCCAGATTCTAATCATTTTTTTACTCATATCCAGCAATACAATAATTGCTTTCAAATGACGTCATTTGGCGCAACAAAAGTTATTCGAGACAATTGTATACCTACTTGGTAAGTAAGTATAATGGCAAACAATTTAATTAAGTTATACAACCATGTAGCTGGTGCAAAATATGTTGAGCCAGTGTTGTGTAGACGTGTTTATTTTGTAAACAATAAGTCAAATACATAATAATATCTATAATATATAACCCAATGAGTTAATCAGCAACATTTTATAACATGTTGTATTTCATAATGGCATGAGCAAGGTGTTCCAATACTTGGTAAAGCCTACTACCTAAAGCTGGCATGGAAGGCTGCTGTTCAATGTCGAGGTTTAAAGTAGTTTTAATTTGAAATGATGTAAAGTATTGTGGCAGTATTTTGCGAGCCACATGGTGGTACAAACAATTTGCTATACAATTACCTAAATACATATTTATATTCTTGCAGATTCAGGGTCAAAGATATCATAGAACAGGTTCCTTATTACCAAGGCCTGATGAAGACTATAAATTTTTGCAAATATATTTTATGGACAATTCAGCAAGAGAAGTCGATCAGCGTTGCGCACACAACAACTCAGTGAAAAGATCCATTGTGGAACAACTTCAAACATTTTTCCATCAACACAATGAATTAGTTGCATTATTCACAACTGCATTAGACCGCATGCCATCAGATAATCATAAAATTGTCATCAGAGCCGGTAACTCGCCTGCAGGATTACATGCTGGACGTTTTAATGCGCCAACAATTGATGAAGTGGCTATTGTCGTCGTAGGAGTAAATTTAGAAAACCGAGACATTGTTTTACATCGGCGGAACGATCAACTTCAGCGTGTGTCTGAAACACATCGATCATATGATGCCTTACAATATCCTATCCTATTTTGGCAAGGTGAAGACGGCTATCATTTTTCAATTAAGATGATAAATCCAGTTACAGGTAAATTAACAATATATGTTTACTACATTAAATATATGTTTACTAACTTAAAATTTATATTATTAACACAAAAAATTGTTTACAGGTGCTGAAACGAACAAAAAAGTTAGTTCAATGAATTATTATTCATATAGACTGATGGTTCGGCAAAATGAGGACAATCACATCTTAAAGTGTCGGCGTCTATTTCATCAATATGCTGTGGATATGTACATGAAAGTTGAAACTGAACGATTAACATTTATCAGGTTGAACCAGGCAAAACTCCGTTCCGAGGAATACATTCATCTTCGGGATGCCATTAATGCTGATGGAAATGCACAGAATGTTGGCAGAACAACTGTTCTACCAGCAACATACGTCGGAAGTCCGCGACATATGCATGAATATGCGCAAGATGCGATGTCCTATGTACGACATTATGGCACACCAGATTTGTTTATCACGTTCACATGCAATCCAAAGTGGACAGAAATTCAACAAGAATTATTTACTAGACAATCACCTATTGATCGCCACGATATCACTGCAACGGTGTTCAAAATGAAATTAAAATCACTCATGGATTTCATTGTTACCGCATATCGTGCCATATTTGGAACACTAACATTTTTCGTTAAAATATTGAGCTAGCAACATCAGACTCCAAAGATTTCATGTGTAATTGTTCATTGAAATGTATCCGAACGAAAAAAGTCAACAGTTAACGTTTATGATGTCTATGGTTTTATATTTCAGTGTCAAAGTCGGCGTCGTGACCATTTTGCATGAAGCGTTCAATTGTGAAGTTAGTCTCCAATTTTTACGTGATTCTGTGTGAAAAAAAATTGAATTCTTGTTTTAAAAGAAAGAAAAATGGATCCTCAAAGATTTTATGGCATAAAACGTAAGTAAAATTAACTAATTCTAGCAAAAAAATACCAACAAACTTTGTTCCTAAAATGGAACTGTATGCATTAAAGTAAATTTAGCATACCCAAATATGGAACACTATGCAGTACTCTCAATAATGGGCTATGGTCGTAAATGGAACTATATGCAGTAAAGTACATTAATTTTTATTTGATGTTTTATTGCTCTATATACATGTGTATGGTAAAATAGGTATATGACTGATGTTCATGTCGTATTTTCTTTTATTACAGGATATAAACATATAAATCTGGTTTTGGCTCCTCCTGATGATTCTAACGTTGATAATTTATCAGATGATGACGATTATGGACTGCCATAAGTTAACAATTGACGAAACTGACTCTGAATTAGATTCTGAAGACATGATTGACAGTGAAGTTCTTTATTTGCAAGAATTTGAAGAAGATGTCGATGAGGCGTTGGAACAGGCACCAAATTCATAAGAATATATTTATAATAAAAATATTAAAACTATGATGTGTAAATGGTAATGTCTCTGATATAATAAAAATTTAGCAACTCACATTATTGTTCTCTTTTTACCCGACTGCCCAAAAGGAAGGTTATGCTTTTCGAGTGTATTTATGTATGTATGTCTAATTCTTTGTGACCCTCTAGAGCCTAAATCGGTAGACTGATTTTAATGTGCAAGTCGTTAAAGTTGGATTGGTCTGATTTTGCAAATAATTATAGGCTATACGACTTGCGTCCTGCTGTTTCGCTCGTTTATATAAGGTGTTCAAAAGTTTATCAATCAGTCTAAACAAAAGTTTTTTTTTGTTTATATTCTTGTACATATTAGTAACAACCATTTCATATTATAAGAAAACCATGCAGCCATTTCGAAATAACAGCATAAAACTTCCTAGCAAATGTTTTTTTTTATAGTTTACATTTACCTGACTGCATACTGTTCCAAATATGATTTGTTACCATTTTTGCATGTTGTTCCATATATGGAACTGAGCTTATTTTCCACATTTTCTCGGGTTTTTCTGATTTTTTATTTTTTTCTGAATTTTTCTAGAATACTACAAAGTGTAAGACATGCCCTAAATTAATTTGATAGGAATCTAAAAATCCATGCGGTAAAGGGTTAAGCATCGCGTGTTCGGCGAGACGCGTTGTTGGATGTACTCAGTTGAGTGGCAAAAACGCGGATTGCCACATGCACATATCCTCATTTTGTTAGTTGAGAGGATAAGACCAAATGAAATTGATAATGTGATATCAGCAGAAATTCCCGATAATAATGAAGACCCACTGTTACATGAGGTTATTACAAAAAATATGATACATGGTCCATGTGGAATATTAAATCCCATTTCTCCGTGTATGGTTGAAGGAAAATGTTCAAAACGCTACCCAAAACAATAAGTAGCAGAAACTATTACTGGAAATGATGGATATCCACTTTATCGCCGCCGATCCATTGATGACAATGGAAAGACAACAATAGTCAAAGTAAATCGACAAAACATTGAAGTTGATAATCGTTGGATTGTTCCGTTTTCGCCATTACTCTGCAAGGCATATAAAGCACACATAAACCTGTCAACATTTGGGATTGTTAGAGAATGACAATCATTGGGACCACACTCTCGAAGATGCTGTGTTTCGTCAAATGCTAAACAAATACGAACATTATTTTCTATAATTTTGTCTACATGCTTCCCATCAACACCGACTGATTTATGGCATAAATACAAAGATCATATGGCAGAAGATATATTGCATCAGATGCGTCTTAGAACATCGAATGCAGATTTGCAAATGAACGAAGAAATTCACAATGAAGCATTAATTTTAATTGAGGACATGTGCTTGATGCTTACCAACAAAGTATTAACACAAATAGGAATGATAGCACCCAATCGCCCAATGCACGACTCATTTGATCAAGAATTGAGACGCGAAGCCCAATACGATTCCGAAACATTACGAGAAATGGTTGATAGAACAGTTCCCCTTTAAATCAACAACAAAAATATGCCTACAATACACTCATGAAAGTAGTGAACGATGAATCTGGCGGATTTTATTTTTTAGATTCTCCCGGTGGAACTGGAAAAACTTTTTTGTTATCATTGATTTTGGCAACGATTCGATCGCAAAATGGAATTGCACTAGCCCTAGCTTCATCAGGTATTGCAGCTACGTTGTTGGAAGGCGGTCGAACAGCTCATTCAGCTCTCAAGCTGCCGTTGAACCTTTAAATTGATGAGCAACTCCAACTTGCAACCTTTCGAGGAATTCTGCGATGGCCAAAGTGCTGCAGCAAACCAGATTGATCATTTGGGATGAATGTACGATGGCACACAAAAAATCTTTGGAGGCATTAGATCGCTCGATGCAAGATTTACGGAATAACAAAAAACGGTTTGGTGGTGCAATGATATTATTGGCAGGTGATTTTCGACAAATATTGCCAGTTGTTCCACGCTCAACGCCTGCTGATGAACTGAATGCATGTTTGAAGTCGTCCATTTTATGGAAATACATTAAAACACTTAAATTGAGTATAAACATGAGAGTCGAATTGCAGGAAGACCAGTCTGGAGAAGTGTTTTCCAAACAACTGCTCGATATTGGTAATGGTATTATTGCTGATGATGCATCATCTGGATACCATTACATTCCCTACCAATTTTTGTAACTTTTGTGAATCAAAGACAGAACTCATGGAGATGGTTTTCCCAAACATTGCTCAAAATTACGTAAATCACGTTTGGTTAAGCGAACGTGTTATATTGGCAGCAAAAAATGTTGATGTGAATGAAATGAATTTTCAGATTCAAGAGAAAATAGCTGGCGAATTGAAGAATTACAAATCAGTTATCATTACTAATGAAGATGAAGTTGTCAATTATCCAACAGAATTTTTAAATTCGCTGGAATTGCCCGGCTTACCACCTCATAATCTGCAATTAAAAATCGGATCAGTAATTATTATGTTACGTAACATAAACCAGCCACGTCTGTGTAATGGCACCCGGCTTGCGGTGAAGAAATTATTGAACAACGTCATCGAAGCCACAATTTTGAAAGGGAAGTACAAAGGCGAAGATGTTTTAATCCCACGCATACCTATGATACCGAACGACATGCCATTCAGCTTTAAACGTTTACAGTTTCCAGTGCGGCTTGCATTTGCAATGTCAATAAATAAATAGCAAGGGCAGTCACTAAGTGTATGTGGCATCAACCTAGAAAATCCATGTTTTTCACATGGCCAATTATATGTCGCCTGTTCCCGTGTCGGAAAACCATCAACATTATTTATTTACGCGCCAGTACATAAAACTAAAAATATAGTTTATCAAAAAGCATTAGAATAGAGAGAAGCAGGTGAAGGGTATAGAGGCTATTAGTTGCTTTCTAGAGCGCGCGTGGTGTTGAGCTCATTTTTTGCTTCAAAATGTAAAGTTGTTCAATAGCGATTTGTAAAAATATGAGTGAAATTGAACCCTATGGAATAAACACTATTATGAAAATATATATGTTGTTTTTTTATATAATAAAAATTAGTAAAGTCCTCAGGTATGGCGAGACCAGGGAAATAAGGATTTCTTTTTATATGGAGGATATTATAGATTCCAGTTCAAATTGAATAGGTACTCATACATAAGATAGGTCAGCTATACAAAATAAAGTAGTGCATCAAAGTTAGGTTAAGGCGGTACGAAGTTCGCCGGGTCAACTATCTGAAATAACTTGAATAGACGTTTACGTAAACTTTACAGGAAAAATAAAACGATGTCTCTAGGTAGCAGCACTCTTGACAATTATATGTACTTGATTGACGAAATTTTGTTCAGAACTCTCCGACTCTCTCTTGGTCGGTTTTGTGACTATTGACGATGATTTGACATTCGACTTCTAGGCGAAACGAAGTTCGCCGGGTCCGCTAGTTAGTAATAATTTCGACTGTCTTATATTAAAACACTGGGTTGGAATAATAATACCAAAGAGTAGTAATAGATTGTAATAATAGAGTAAGATAATTAGTTCTCTGTGTAATCTTTTAAAGGAAAATTTAGTGCCCTTTGATAAAAGAGGCATGGGTCGCTCAGGAAATTCTGTGCCTGGAGAGACATGTTTACAGATTGAAGAACATATCAAATCATTTCCTGTAAAAATTGCACATTATTCTTCTAAAGAGTATAGATATTTGTCTGCAGAATTATCTGTTAAGAAAATGTGGGAATTGTTCAAAGAAAAGTATCCATCTGTTAAAGTCACTTATGAATTATACTTGAAAATTTTCAAAGAGCGCTTTGAACTCCATATAGGGAGACCTCAAGTTGATAGTTGCATAACATGTGAAAATTTAT
The DNA here is from genome assembly GCA_949316475.1 of Hypomecis punctinalis. Taxonomy (NCBI): domain Eukaryota; kingdom Metazoa; phylum Arthropoda; class Insecta; order Lepidoptera; family Geometridae; genus Hypomecis; species Hypomecis punctinalis. Next base: position 14,645,750 of record OX438809.1, read on the forward strand.
CTATTAAATCGAAGTCAAGGGAGTTAAATGACAATGCTAGAAGAACATATATTGCAGAATTGATAGTACACAAGAGACGAGCGAATAAGTTTTATATAAAAACTTTATATAATATTAATAAAAGAGATTGAAGAAATGTGCCAAAAAGAAGAAGATACAGTAGGACTATGCTTTGACTTCATGCAAAATTTACAGCTCCCACATATACCAGTTCAAGATGTGTTTTATCTTAGACAGCTTACAGTCTCCGTTTTCAACATACATAATTTGAAGACGAATACCTCAAAATTCTATGTTTATCATGAAGGAATTGCTAAAAAGGGGGCTAATGAAGTTTGCTCTCATTTGTTGGACTATATAAATGAGAATATTTCTGCTGATATTAAGATTTTATATTTGTTTTGTGATGGATGTGCAGGACAAAATAAAAATCATACTTTGATACGACTTTGTTCAGCGCTTGTGTCCTTAGGAAAATTTGAAAAAATTGTACAATATTTTCCTCAGCGTGGCCATAGTTTTTTGCCATGTGATAGAAATTTTGGTGCCATTAAAAGAGAAATTCGTAAACACGATAGAATCTACACTGTCCCTCAATATTGTCATCAAATTGAAATTGCATCAAAATCTCATAAATTTGAAACAAAAATGGTTCAGACTAATGATATTAAATCATTCAAAAATTGGTGGCCAACATATTATAAGAGAAGCTGTTTAAGTGATGATTCCTATGGAAGAAACATAAAAAAAGAACAAAAAGTTACTTTTCACAATCAATTTATGGAGTTCCGTCACAATATTGCATTATCTGGGAAAGTTGAATGTTTCCAATACATAGATGGTTTGTGTGGCATAAAATTTACAATTTTACGTGATAGAATCAACCTTTGTTTGCCTTTGGATAAAGCCTACACTGATGTAGTAAAAATAAATGACAAGAAAATTACTGACATTAAAAAGTTGGAACCATACATCCCAGAACAGTATATAGACTTTTATAAAACTATTTATTCTTGGCCGACTACAGAAAATGAAGAGATTGAAGAACTATAGACACTAATTTAGTATGTTTTTTCATTGAATAAAATTAAAGCGAACATTATCGACATTTTCATTTACTAATGATATGACCTCATTTTTGCAGAATGGATGTAAAAATAACATATGTCCACGTTTATTGCAAAAACAACATATGTCCATGGCTTTAAATTTTAAATATTTCTAAAATGCTACAGTGATATGTAAAAAATATTGTGTTAGTAGATGTACAATATACTTCTTTAACCACAGTAAATAAGAGAAACAAGTTTTCATTGTTGGCTTAGTGTGAAAAAGTTTATTGTCTATACTGATAAGTTGATTCAGTGTGACAAATGTTGTTTCTGAAATAATCGATTCAAATAATGATCAAGTTTGTGCCCGATCAATTGAAGAGTATGAACGTAACCTGCCAAGTGTTTTGTTACGTCTGTCTATAGAAGTACCTACGTTTAACAATGTGTTGCTATGTGAAATGTTTACTTTTGTAAAAAGATACATCTGATCCTTATCATTTTCATCTGCACTGTGTTAGCCTTTTGATGGTCCACTGCAGGATGACGGGCATACCCACGAAGGTTGATTTAAGGGTGATGTTCATCTATTTGAAGGGAAATGTGCCCCTGAACGATTAACGTAAAAGCTTTGCAATTGTTTCCGAGTTAGATGATTATTGAGAGACCTTGTTAGTCATTGACACGTTTTGTGACCCTAGCAGTGGCTCAGTGGTGATGTTTTACGTTTCATAGTTCTAATTGTGTTTTCTCTGGTTTGTCTCAGATCGATCGGGATACGGCTTCACTCAGTGCCTCTGTCCCTGGGAAACGAGTATTGCTTCACGTCGTGCCTCTTACTCAGTGCGGGATACTGCTTCACGTAGTGCCTCTGTCCCTGGGAAACGAGTAATGCCTCACGTCGTGCCTCTTACTCAGTGCGGGATACTGCTTCACGTAGTGCCTCTGTCCCTGGGAAACGAGTAATGCCTCACGTCGTGTCTCTTACTCAGTGCGGGATACTGCTTCACGTAGTGCCTCTGTCCCTGGGAAACGAGTAATGCCTCACGTCGTGCCTCTTACTCAGTGCGGAATACTGCTTCACGTAGTGCCTCTGTCCCTGGGAAACGAGTATTGTCTCACGTCGTACTTCTTACTCAGATACTGCTTCACTCCGTGTTTCTGCCCCTGAGAGCGAGTAAAGCATCAAGTCGTGCTTCTTGCTTGGTCGAGACAGGCTTCACGCCGTGCTTCTGTCCTTGGGAGCAAGTAAAGCATGAAGTCTTGCTTCTTACTTGCCCGGAACATGCTCTGCGCCGTGCAGCTGTCTCTGTGAGCGAGTAAAGCATCCATTCGTGCTTTTACTTGCTCGGGACAGGCTTTGCGCCAAGCATCTGTCTCTGTGAGCGAGTAAAGCATCTAATCGTGCTGCTTACTTGCTCGGGATAGATAGTTTTCACGCCGCTGCGCCGTAGCTCACTAGTTAAGTATACGCCTCTTGACATTTTTGCTGTCTTTTGGCTAAGTAACGATTGTTTATGTTTTTTTTTTAGTCATAACACAGGATACACTTCAAACGTGTTTCTTTCTTGGTTGTTTAGTCATAATCATAATCATGGTTACAAAGTGCCTTTGATGAAATTTTGCTTTGCTGCCCTGATCACCCGGATAATCTAGGAGTGAATTTTAATAAGATTTGACGAATCTGAACTGAGCTTTATCCGTAACCATTACAAGAAATGTTTCTTGACAGACTTTGCAAGGCGATACTTGTAGACTTCAATTCTTTTTCGGTTCAGTTCCTTGTTTAATGATTTAATCTTTTTGAGCAAGAAAAACTTCATGTCTGGATAGTTTTTGACTTGCATTCAAGCCTTTTCTATAGTTTCGTACATATGCAAATCGTTTTCACGTTCTGTACAGATGCTGACCTAGAGAAGGAAGAAACTACTTCAGCTGCGGCTGAGCTACAGCCACAAATTGAAGTCTAGCTGTTTCCGGTACCAGAGCTGTGAAAAGAAAACGAACAGGTTCCGTCTGGGTCTGCACGTCTGGGTTGCATAGAACTACCAAGAGACTTCTACTCAAGCGTGGAATATGAACCCTCCGAGCCTGAGCACTATCTAAGCTTCGATGCCAATGCTTGAGACTGGCCTGCAGAGCTAAGGGAGACCGAGGACGGTCTCATTTATCAAGAAAGGCCGTGTTGGAAGGTAGACGAGTAACAGCCGGCGAACGATATAAAAGGCGGTGCGCAAACGCCGCGCCGACACTTTGCCTCGAGCCACCGTCGTGGAAACATCGTCCGATATTTCATTTCTCTTTAGTTAAATTGTGTCGAATCGCTGTCCGATTGTTTAACTTTTGATTATTTTTGTTGAATTATAATTCTCAGAAGTAATTCGTGTTTTATTTTTGAAATAAAATCGGTTCAAGTATACAAAAGTACCTAATTGAAAACACTTCAAGTTTTTTTTTGTGTATAGTAACAGTTCAAATTGTTACAATTCAAATTTATTTTTAGCTACGGTCACATTAACAACGTGTCATAATCCCTGGCACATCGTTATATCTATATAATAGATAGTGGAAAAAAAATGTACATAATTTGTACAGAAATATTTAAATTTGTACATAACAACTTTTAGAGTAATCGTCAAATGAACCATACCCGACATATCAGCTTTTTCAAGGAGGTGATGCATGTAAATAATTGTACAGAAATTGTACACCTCAAAAGCGCTTACAGCTTTGGTCTATGTTAGGTGAATGAAACTTTAATCACGATTCATTATTTCGCAAAAAAGTGCTCCTGTTTTAATTTACATAGCAACGTGAGATCAGAAATGTATCGTATTTGAGTAGACGTTGTCATATATTTTGTAGTCGCTATTTCATTCCAAAGACGTGCACTGTTGGACATAGGCCTCCGCTATAGATCTCTAATAAGATCGGCTTGAGGCGGGTTGAATTCAGCTCGATTCTGCGGTCTCAATGAGATCACCCGTCCATCTAATGGATGTACATCCTACGTTGCGCTTGCCGGTGCGTTGTCTTCACTCAAGAACCTTTCTGTTAATGTAATGAAAAATATCGAGGATCAGTCGTTTTCACAGTTTGTCACCCCGATTTCAACACCCAGACATTAGATGGGCACAACACTTTTCATGCTATGTGTGGTATCCATTGTACCTATAACACCTAAAAGTGCTATTGCTCTCTACCAAAATATTGAACGATTAAAGCAAATGCCGTCTGCAAAAGTCGTCGGTAGTTTTGGTGCATTGAATTAAAAACATTTACGAAGAAAAACGACACGGGCTTGAAAACAATAAAAGTTCAAAACCTTGGTAGCATTTGTGCGGTATCGGAGGAGATTATACCATCAGTTTCTGGCTTATTGTGGCTATATGGAAAATAGGTTGACCTGGCTAACATACCTGGATGGAGTGTGTTCATGGAACAAGGGACAGCAGAACTGCCATTCGAAAAATCTTTTATTGGGCGCTTGCCCTTCATTAATGCTCCACCGAGTGATTATGACACAATTTAGACTGCTCTCTTATTTGCTCGTTTCGTATGCCGAAACTATGGATTGTAAGAAAAAAAAAGGTAACGACATAAATTGCAAGAAATTTTCTCTACAATCATTTTGTATGCCTGTAAAATGAATAAAATCAAAACACTGCTTTTAGGCGCAATTTTTCCAATATGGCGGCGCGAGCGGCAAAGACACGAGGTGGCAAAGTTGAAATTCAGTAAGAGCACGTCAAAATCTATAAAATTGCCAATTTTCAAAACTCCCGGATAAGCGTGTGGTTAATATATTAAGATTAGATAAGAGATAGGTAATATTGGAAAGATCCAATATTAGCAACCCCACTAAATCAATTGTCCTAATCTATTGTATTCACTTAATATTTGAAATGACTATTCTAATGAGGCGGATATTAACGCTCGGGACTACTCGGGAGTCGGGATCACGTCATCGGCGCGCATCGTATTGGCAATCCCACTAAATCAATTGTCGTAATCTTTTGTATTCACTTAATATTTGAAATGACCATTCAAATGAGGCGGATATTATCGCTCGGGACTACTCGGGAGTCGGGCGTCATTGGCGCGCATCGGATTCGTGGAGCATTAATGAATCTTATTACTTCGTATTACCGAATGAAAGAGATGCACCATTTCATACGCTCCTATACAAATTACTGGGGCAAGAACGAGATGGAAAATAAATATCAATAAGGACCTCGCGTCACCACCACGTCACCACCAAAGTCCAACGGCGGAATTTGGGAAATAAGTAGTATAGAAACTAATACCTAAGGAACAAAGCGATAGCGGCGCTTCGCCTAATGGACTTCTTGTTGGAGCGGACCGGACGCTACTTGTTGTATCTGAGCAGTGAGCACCATTTTTGAAATGGCGGCCGCGGGATTTTCAAGATCATTTAATTTCTTTCAATATGTACAATTGAATTCTGCTTGTTTTTCTTGCATTTACTTATTTTTAAAATATTTCTTAATAATTTCAAATATCATGGAAACTACGTTGGAGTAATCAGATACACAGATTATTTATTAAATTATAATCAAATGTTTGTTTGGCTTAATACTTCATAGATGCATGCGAATAAATACAGAACGATTTATTAATCGAGATATTGCTTTTTAGCTTTTATAACAATTATTGCTGTTTCTGTCAATGTAATAAAATATTTAAAAAACTAGGTTTTATTTAGATAAATTCATATGTAATAAATTGTATGAAAACATGGGTTCATTGTTGTTTGATTTTTAAACAGTTAATTAAATGACTAATGACTATTGTATTTCAAGCTCTGTTAATAATTAATATTAGTTCACGTAAACACACCGTATTGATTGATAGACCTTTTATTAAGAAATTGAGTACCTAGTGAAAAAAGATTCCATTGTGATTTTTATACAGCTAGTGTAAAACTGTAAACATGAAGCGCTCGCGCCAAAGTGGAGTGTGGAATTATTTCACTGTGGACTCTGAACAAATGAAAACTGCAAAATGTACTGTTTGCCACTCAAAAATTAGTTTTAAAGCCACTGTGTCCAACCTGAATAAGCATTTGAAAACAAAACATTTAATCACAATAATACCAAACCAGCCACAGAATCCACAAGAAATAAAACAGCAAGTTTCTTTTCAACACAGCACATGCAAAGCAATTCCAGCAACAACTGCAGCAGCCATTCCAGCAACATTTGATGTTACGCCAGGTACTGTACCTGTAAACTCCGTAGTATCCGCTGATCCGAGCCCGCAAGAATCATCAAACTTTCATGCACAAAATTCAATACAGACATCTATAAAAATGTTTAGTAACACAAAAAAAATATCATCAAAACAAAGAAAAGAAAACGATGATGCACTAATGCTACTGTTTTCTAAAAGTTTTCTTCCCTTTTCTATTGTGGAGGATGAATACTTTAAAAACTTTGTGGCAAAATTAAATCCTGCTTACCTACTGCCGAGTCGGAAACACGTATCAAAAACATTATTAGATGCGGAATATTATAGCTGCGTTAATGACGTCAAAGAAAAACTTAAAAGTGTCGATTCACTGTGCCTTACAATAGATTTCTGGACGTCTCGAGCACAGGAAAGCTATCTTGCAGCCACCGCGCATTACATAAATGATGATTTTGACATGGAAACAAAACTTTTGCAATGCTATACATTGACTGGGCCGCATACATCCGTCAATTTAAGTAGAGAGCTAAATGACATCATAAATGTTTGGGATCTGACAAAAAAAGTAAGGCTAGTTGTATCTGATAACGCCCCCAACGTGCAAAATTGTATCAAAGAACTAAAACTTAAAAATTTTGGTTGCTTTGCACATACCATCAACCTGATAGCCAAAAATGCTTTAACCTTGCCAGAGGTTGATTTTTTTTTTATAAAACTAAGGGCTATTGTAAGTCACTTTCGGCGAAGTAATACAGCAACAGAAAAGCTGCTAAATATCAATTGAACAATAGTGTCAAACAACCAAAAAAAAAAATGATTATAGATGTAGGAACTAGGTGGAATTCGACATTCTACATGTTAGAGAGAGCATTGTTGTTGAAGGAAGCTCTAACTAGTACATTAGCTATTTTAGACTCGTCGACCAGCTCGGGTCTGGAAAATGTGACTTGCGACGAATGGCAACTGTGCAAAGATTTATGCACAGTCTTAAAACCTTTGGAGCAAGTCACAGTACAAATAAGCGGAGAAAAGTACTTGACAGGTAGTATGGTGATAGTGTTCAACAGACTATTGCTAAATGTGTACGGCAACAAAATTGCCGATGACGGGTCGCTCCATTCTAGCGCCATTGATGTCAGCAAAAGAATATTGAAAGGTGTAAATACAAGACTGAGTAATATTGAGATGAGTGGCACTTTCAGCATAGCCACACTTCTTGACCCAAGGTTTAAGACAGCATTTTTTTTGGACAAAGTGGCAGCTGATTCAGCCAAAAAAAAAGTAATAGAAATGGCTGTTTTTGAAATTAACAAAGAATGGGCTAAAACAGCATCTCAAAAAATGGCGGCGCCAGCACTTGCCCCTGCTGATATTTCATCGGACACCTGTATTTCTACTGATACCAAACAGAAACCCTATAATTACATTGATATCTGGGAGGACGTAAATACACAAGTTCAAACTATGGAATCACCTACGGCCATAGCTATCGCTGAAATCCAAAGGTATTTGAACGATCAAACTTTATCAAGAAGTGCAAGCCCGAACGATTGGTGGCGGAAACATGGATTTTTGTATCCCAATCTTAGCAAGGTTTTTAAAAAACACTGTTGCGTACTGGCAACGTCAGTACCGTGCGAGCGGATTTTTTCTAAGACTGGGGAGCTGATTTCAGATCGACGCACACGTCTCACTTCAGACAAAGTAAAAAAATTAATGTTTTTGAATATTAATAAAAAATAAGGCTAATGTTAAAAAATATTGTTTTTGAATATTAATAAAAAATAAGGCACAGATATAAATCATGTTTTTGAATTTCAATATCATACCATAATGTAAAGGCCAAATCAAATTTCTTGGCGTCTGTGAACACGAGGCAAGTGGTCGAACTGGCTGCGCAGTAGCAATAATACAGAAAATACTCACATTGATTATATTAGCGGTGCAAAATCGGGAATTCGCAGATCGTAACTAACTTCACAACCGCTAAAAAGTTAGAAGTTTGACACGACGCGATAAAAGTGAATATTATTGTAGGTGGGTTACAATACAATAATTGTGAAAATCTCCCTAAAAAAACCAACGTGGAGTCCCTCCGCGCGGAAGAAGTGAAACTTATACTCAACTCAGTGCTTTCATACCCCCTCCACGGTAGCGCTAAAAGTTTAACGCAACCATGTTCTAATGCTACTTGCATTAGAAGTTTCACAACAAAAATACTATTAATTTTCTTTTTATGCACTTTTCTGATATTTTACGTGTTAAATATGTGCTATTATAATGATCAAGACTTAAAAAAAGAAAGTGCAAAAAGAACCAAAAGAATCCTAGGCAGGTTGGGTCTCGATTAAATGAATAATCGAGACCCAACCTGCCTAGGATTCTTAGCCAGAAACCCTTAATCGCTGAGCTAGAAGTTCCCTTTAGTGAATCACGAAATTAAAGTAGGTATAGGTAGTAACTACATGAAACAAAATAACGTACAACAATTACATTTCATTTCCACCTTGGATTCCAACCTAGTGATCTGGATAGGCAGCCGGGCGGGATACTATCCAACTGGGCTATAAATTTGTAATCCAGTATTAAGGACCGATCCTTAATCACAGACATAGGTACAATATACTATAGTATATAGTATGTCTGTGTCCTTAATACTGAAGTACAAATTTAAGATACAATATCAGCGAGTCACTCTCGCTCTGTCTCTTTCAATAACACGCATTCACTGTCGCTCTATCTTTTTCATACTCCCTCCATACGTTTAATGCAACCTTGTTGGAAGTCGCATTAGAAACAGATTTTAGTGTTTTTTAAAACTCGAAATAATTTACAACTGCCTGCTAAAAACTTACTTACTATAAAATATGAATTCTACCTTAATATGTTTCCTTATATTATATCTAAAATAAATATTTTTTGCAAAAAATAGCATGACCGACTTCACCCGTGTACGGAATCATTACATACCTAGTATAAAACAAAGTCGCTTCCCGCTGTCTATGCTCATGTTGCTTATATCTTCCAAACTACGCAACGGATTTTGATGCAGTTTGTTTTAATAGATAGAATAATTCAAGATAAATGTTTATTTGTATAATACACCTGTGCGACGCCGAGGCGCATCGCTAGAACGCAAATATTACGCACGGAACGATGAAGCATTTTTCACATTATTTTTGATTTTTCAAAAATGGCTTATTCGATTTCGATAAAATTTAAATGGGACCAAAGTATACTCTTTCCAATAAAAAAGTATTATTGAAATCGGACTACTACGAAAAAAGTTATACGTGGTTATACATACAAAAATATATACGCGTCGAATAGGGATGTTAACACTAATCACAAACTAATATTTAGTGTTAATTTTGTGATAATTTGTAATATTAGAATATCGAAAATCACATTTTTGTAATTTATACTTCTTCTTCTTAGTTTTGGCGTCGCATTATTGTGCATTTGCCAGTGTCAAGTATTAAGTTTTAATAATATATCATCAAGATAGTCACTGTCGTAGTCACGTCATAGTCCAATAAAGTCGCGGTCAAGTCCAAACATAGTCCAAATCATACCTCAGTAAAGCAGTGTAGACTTTACTAGAGGCGTCTATGGAGTTTTGGAAACAACACGGAAAAACATGATACGTCACATTATATCACTTGCCTACACTCATGAACGTAAATCAGCTCACAATCAACGAAATACCACAATTTTTCACTAATTATCACTGATAAAAACACAAGTTTAACAAAATAATACAATGAGGCGACATGATTTTTCCGCGTTCCCGCCAAAATTCCTATTTGTAATCTGTTGTCACGTGAGTTCAAACACCGATATTGGCTTATTACGTCACTAACCACAAAACAAGCTGTCAAAGACTGTCATTTCTCTGCATTTTCCACAGAGCTTTTTCTAATATAGTTTGCCATCTTGTTTTGTGGCAAGTGACGTCATTTCAGTCACGTGGCAGTTGTTAGTGTTTAAGCGGGAAAAATCATACTCTATTTTTGTACATTTTCTCATCGAAAATACGAACATTTTTAAAATCTAATATTTTTTATGGTAAAATGGACTCAATCCTTAAATTGACAGCAATTCCGAAAATTTGTTAACATCGCTATTGTGTACCTCCTCCGGTGGTTCGTCGGTCAAAAAGTGATCCACGTGCTAAAAAATTCAGTAATATAATATATTAGTTAAGGTATTAATAATATTAATTAGGTAATATATTAATTTTACTTAATCCTGTGAAATATCAGTATTAACCCATCTTTACTCCCGGAATACTTTCCAAGTAAAAATACCTAATGACTGTACTACGAGTATTAAGTAAAATAGGAGTAAATGGCCAAAGAAAATTTAATGGGGTTATCGGTAACGATCTTTACAGGAGTGAACTTCAGTCCGTGGGTTTTCGCACGAACAGTATACTCAGGGACAACGGGGTTATAAAGCCATTGAAAATACAACATTCTCACGAGAGTCGAATTTGCAAAATGAAGCGAGAACTCAGGCTATAATTATTGCAGGTCTGGCTGACAGCCATCTAGAATATATTAAAAAGGACACGGCATCACTATCAACTACATAGTATAAAACAAAGTCGCTGTCGTTGTCTGTCCGTCCCTATGTATGCTTAAATCTACAAAACTACCCCACGGATTTTGAAGCGTTTTTTTAAATAGATAGACTGATTCAAGAGGAAGGTTTATATGTATGATACATGCATAATATTGTGGAGAAACACTAATGAATTTACAGGTTTCTAATGTGATGTCGTAAATAAACACATTTTTTGCGCTTACATTGCAAACGCTGACTGAACCCCACGAGATAAATCAAAAAAATGTACTACGGTATTGTACACCTTAAAAAGGTCAACAAAAATGTCCGCGATGGTATATGTCTACCTCTTAAGGATAGCCCACAATAACCATTTTTTATACTTTACATTTTACGGGAAAAATTACATATTTAGAAAGTTATTTTAATCAATATATAATTAATCCTTGGGTGGCTCGCCGTGGGGTGCCGGCAGAGTAGAATAGCACCCCCCTCTAGTACCAGGTGTCGTAAGAGCCGACTGAGGTACAGCGGAACCGACTAATGGCGGTATAATCATTCGACTAAAACGTAGCTAAAATGGCACAGGGCAGGGATGGGGAGCAGCATCCCTGCCGCGAAGCTACGTTTCTGCGATTGCCACCACGCTTGCTCAGCGCGGCGATTATGGGCAAATACCCCCAAAATATGGAAAGAACAAATAGACCAGGCCCCCAGTCCCCAGCAGTTCTGCTAGCCCGGGGCTACGGTAGCGGCCCCGGTAACGGCGGAGAAGGGGGTGCTAAGAATCGCTGGCAGACGCCCGGCTACCACTCCCGCAAACGACGACTGGCCCTGGTAACACACAACGTGCGCACTATGAGGACTGACGAGAGGATTGCTGAGCTGGAAGAAGAGTTGAGTAGGTTGTGTTGGGATATTGTGGGGTTGTCTGAAGTCCGTAGAGAGGGGGAGGACACGATAACTCTCAAATCCGGCAACCTGCTCTACTACCGGGAAGGTGACCAGCGGTCCCAAGGTGGTGTCGGTTTTCTCGTGCACAAGTCCCTCGCTAACAACGTTATCACCATCGAAAGTGTGTCGAGCAGGGTTGTATATCTAATACTCAGAATATCCAAGAGGTATTCGCTGAAGGTCATTCAGGTATACGCACCGACCTCGTCACACCCAGATGACGAAGTGGAGACTATGTATGAAGACGTAAGTCAGGCCATACATAAGTCTAAGACCCCACTTTACTGTTGTTATGGGGGACTTCAACGCAAAGTTGGGCAAAAAAAGCGATGATGAGCTGAGAGTGGGGCAATTTGGACATGGACAACGGAACCCCAGGGGCCAGAGGCTGGCTGACTTTCTGGAGAGAGAGGAACTCTTCATGATGAACTCTTTCTTCCAGAAGCCGCCTCACAGGAAGTGGACCTGGATGAGTCCCGATGGTTCCACCAAAAATGAGATAGACTTCATCATGACAACTGAGAAACGGATATTTAATGATGTCTCCGTGATCCACAGAGTGAAAACCGGTAGTGATCACAGAATTGTAAGAGGCACATTGGATATTAACGTTAAACTCGAAAGGTCACGCCTGATGAAGTCTACGCTCCGGCCTACTCGTGCTCCTACTACCTCGAGCTCTCAAATCGCTTTGCTTGCCTGGAGAACTTTGCGTCGGTGGACGAGATTAACAACGGGCTCGTAGAAACTGTCCAGACGGTGGGTGCAAAATTCTTTAGACCCCGTCGTACAAATAGACCTCAAAAATTTTCCGATCAAACTCTAAATCTTATGGCCGAACGACGCTTACAGAGACTGCAGTCTTCCGATGATGCAAAGTCATATAGGCAGCTCAATAGAGAAATTTCAAAATCCGTACGGCGCGACATTCGTCTCTTTAATACTAAACATATTAATGAGACAATACAGCAGAACAAAGGCTCCAAAGTGTTCGCGAGGAATTCGTCTATTGGGCAAAGCCAGTTGACAAAGCTGAAGAGAGAAGATGGCAGTGTAGCGTCGACCAAGGCAGAGGTATTAGAGGAGATCGAAAGGTTCTATGGACAGCTATACGCTTCGGTCGCTAAGCCTGTTAGCAGCGCGGCCAAAGATCCAAGAGCCAAGCTGACCCGACACTTCACCGAAGATATCCCGGACATCAGCCTGTACGAGATTAGAATGGCCCTGAATCAGCTTAAGAACAACAAGGCGCCGGGTGACGACGGTATCACATCAGAGCTGCTGAGAGCGGGTGGAACACCGGTACTAAAAGTCCTTCAGAAGCTTTTCAACACCGTCGTCCTCGAGGGCATCACGCCAGAAGCATGGAACAGAAGCGTGGTGGTGTTGTTTTTCAAGAAAGGTGACAACACCTTATTGAAGAACTACAGACCCATCTCACTTCTGAGCCATGTTTATAAGCTGTTTTCAAGGGTCATTACGAACCGTCTCGAGCGCAGGCTTGATGACTTTCAGCCTTGCGAACAAGCCGGTTTCCGAAAAGGTTTTAGCACCATGGAGCACATTCATATGCTGCGGCAGGTTATACAGAAGACCGAAGAGTATAATCTGCCACTTTGCTTAGCGTTTGTGGACTATGAAAAAGCCTTTGATTCGGTCGAGACATGGGCTGTGCTCGAGTCTCTCCAACGATGCCGTATTGACTATCGGTACATCGAAGTGTTGAAGTGCTTGTATAATAACGCCACTATGTCAGTATGAGTACAGGAAGAGAGCTCCAAGGCGATCCCTTTAAAAAGAGGCGTAAGACAGGGAGACGTAATTTCTCCGAAACTGTTTACGACTACTTTGGAGAACGCCTTCAAGCTCCTGGAATGGAAAGGATTCGGCATCAATATCAATGGCGAATACCTCACTCACCTTCGGTTTGCCGACGATATAGTAGTCATGGCAAAATCGATGGAAGAGCTCAGCACGATGCTCGAAGGCCTCAATCGGGTTTCTCAACAGATGGGTCTTAAGATGAACATGGACAAGACGAAAGTCATGTGTAATTCCCATGTTTTACCCACCCCGATTTATGTTGGAAACTCGGTTCTTGAAGTCGTTGACTCGTACGTCTACCTAGGACAAGTAGTCCAGTTAGGTAGGTCCGACTTCAACAAAGAGGCCAATCGCCGAATCCAACTCGGCTGGGCAGCGTTCGGAAAATTGCGTAGCGTCTTCTCGTCCGACATACCTCAATGCCTCAAGTCGAAAGTTTTCGATCAGTGTGTGTTGCCAGTGATGACTTATGGCACAGAAACGTGGTCTCTCACCATGGGCCTTATTAGTAAGCTCCAAGTAGCCCAACGAGCTATGGAGAGGGCTATGCTCGGAGTCTCTCTGCGGGATTGAATCAGGAATGAGGAGATCCGTAGAAGAACCAAAGTTACCGACATAGCCCAACGGATTAGCAAGTTGAAATGGCACTGGGCAGGGCACATAGCGCGGAGGACTGATGACCGGTGGAGTCGAAAAGTTCTCGAGTGGAGACCACGTACCGGCAAGCGCAGCGTAGGACGTGCACCCACAAGGTGGACGGATGACCTCATTAAGACCGCAGGATCGCGCTGGATGCAAGCCGCTTCCAACCGGTCTTATTGGAGATCCATAGGGGAGGCCTATGTCCAGTAGTGGACGTCCTTTGGCTGATGGATGGATGGAATTAATCCTTATCCAATTAAGTACCTTAAATACATTGTCCATTCAATATAGATCAATATGGCCCTTTACAGCATGTAATTTGAATGAATATTTTCGAAGATATTACAGATTTAAAATGCAGGGACATATCGGTGCGGCGCGGGCGGTAGTGGCCCGGCCGGCGCGCGGCGCGGGCCTCGCTTCTCCCTATAGCACTTAATGATTAGCAGCTATCGGACGTGTTTATCGAAACTCTCTAGCGAGGAAAATAATCTACACTTCTACACTATTAATTAATTAATCTCAAAAGTCTACATCTACACTAATAATAATATTATAATGAGGAAAAGTTTGTATTTTTGTGTGTGTGTATATTTGTAATGAATAAACTCGAAAACTACTGAGCCGATTTCAAAAATTCTTCCACCATTGCAAAGCTACATTCACCACATGAGTAACATAGGTTATATTTATTGCTAGAAAAGATTACGGATCCTTACTTAAACTTAAGTAACGTAACCCTAGGTGTAAACAAAATGCCCTAAAACGTCTTTCGTTGCATGCGCTGCGGAAACTTTGATGATAGAACAAAAGTATGTTCTACAATATTAAAGAACATATCAAATAGTATGAAGTATCTACAAAAAACTTCGTAATGCTATATGTCCAACTATTATCGTTATGTCACAATAACCACTTATTACATAATAAAAGTTAATGGAAATACCGATAAATTTAAACCATGTTATTCATACTTCTGTTTAAATCCTTTTCCAAATAAATCATATTAATGTTTTCAAGACTTTCAATTCATATAGATTACTTTTTGAATTGTTCAAATCGGCTATTCCATTCAATAGATATAAACCGTCTTACCACAAAAGTTTTACGCACGCCTTGTACAATATTTAACAGTACAAATTGCACGATTAAACTGTGTTTAAAGCGTATTTAAATCTTTTGTATTAAGGCGGTAAGAATTTAATAAGTCATAGAAATAGAAAAAAAATAAACGCTGTCGTTGTGCATGTATTATCACCGCTATTCCTGAAAGTACCTGTTTCTATATCAGCCTTTTTAATCGTCCACTGCAGAACATAGGTCTGTTTATGAAGGTTGATTGGGCCATATATCCATCACGGTGGCCCAGTGCGGGTTGGTGGATTTTATACGTCATCGATTTCCTTCTTCGGACGTACATAGCTACATAGGTATGCGTGTTGACACACGACATATGTTCCAAAGAAACTCATTGATACGGGTCAAGATTTGAATCCGATTTATGTAATACCTACAGATTTGGAGAACCTAAGTTAGGCGAGCCGACATACCGACGATTTATAATTTATGTTGTAGTGGTAGTGAATAGGTATTGACACAGTTCGTAAAACGAATGATCGATGGGGCCTTAAAGTTTCGAATGTAGACAATGTTTTGGCAAGTGTAGAAAAGGTATCCACGTGAATCTAAGTCAGGTTGAGACCACCAGATCACGTTGGATGCCAGCGTTTCTATCGGTTCAATCATAGCTCTTTGGGTTAGCAAGTTGAAATAGGGCACACATTTAATATAATTCGTAGAAGTAAAACTGATGGCCAACATTTTACAAAGTTATCAAATTAAGAAAAGATCAAATACAAGTGTATAGTAGAAACGTCAACTAATTTACGCAGGTCGCGGCATATAAGTGTAGCGCTGAGAGAAGTGTGGAGGTGATGGCTGCGCATGGGTTTAGCATGGCAGACGACATGCGCACCCATCCCCTCCACAGTACCCTCAGCGCTACACTTACGTGCCGGTGTCTGTAGAATGAAGATGTTCTGTAGGTTCCTAATATTCTAACCGTTTAAAAATTGAAACCAGGGCTATAGATTAAGTATAGCCTCCCGACATACGAACTTACTTATATTTAGATGGCCAATACTATATTTATTTTATGTTAATAGTTGAACAGATTAAGACTACGGGAACATCCGCGATTCAGGTACCTACAAGTAGCTTTCAACCCATCTATATAAATATCTATCATTGGATATTATAATAGTACCTATGTCTAGCAATGGGCATTATAATAGGTTATACATTTCAATACAACAACACTTTGCGAGACTCAAAATTGATTTATAATTGACGGAATGATCGCATCACATAGGGTACATACTAAATAAAACACAGTCTAATTGAGTACCTCATTTTTTGGTGGAAAGCTAAAAAGTAGAAGCTGGATGCAAACTTCTTGCAATGGTTCTTCTTCTTGCAATTCGGTGTTATTCAAGATCCAATAAGGGAGCCCTATGTTAAGCAGTGGGTGTTCTATGGCAAAAATATTTGTGTATAGGTATGATAATGTAATATAAAAACGCCCTAAAATAACTGTGCGCATGTGTGTGACGTTACTTGGTTACATGGTAGGTATTGTTAGCCGCACACTCGACTCGCCAAATAGAGTGACAGCGGTACAACACTAACGCGCGACGGATGCGCGCACAACACTAGCGACGCTACAGTTTGAACAGGGAATGCGCAATGGCGCGCGATCGTATCTTTTAATATTAATAACTATTGGATTAAAAGTGCAGTCTGTGATATATCAGTTTATAATACGCCCACGTTTAACTACTAACTAAATTAGGGGAAGCAGAAACTTCCTCTTACAGTTCAGAATTGGGATCAGAACAAATCTGCGCCAATACGGCGCTTGCGTTTGCTTTCTGTTTTAGGTGACGGCGTGTTAATAAATACGGTTGTATGAGACAGGATCATCTATTACTGGTGGTACCAGCCGTAAAAAGCATCGAAAACAGTAAACATTTACTTCACGTAACAAGAAAGATGTGAAACTATGTTGTAATTTGCGTCGTGGACTGGCCCAAAATGTATGGGTAAAATGCCTTGAAATCCTGAAAAAAAGTACGTGAAAACTGTAATCGTGCCTTATACCGGCTTAGTTTATCCGTGGATACCAAAATAACTGTGAGAAACGGTGAAATATGTATGGAAAGACATAACTGCGTCATTAGGTATTTGTCACAGTATCATAGTGCAACAAGCTAGAACAGTGGCTTGTAAGTATTGAAATATGACGCAATATCATCGAATGCAGGTAAATCTCTGGATTACTTACGTAGTTTCACCCCCAAACCAGGTATTAGTGATACCAAAGTTCATTGACCTGGTCATAACCTATTGCAACATTTGTATTGCATCCTGTTGAAAATGCTTAGAGTTTTAAGTGGCCAAACACCTAGTGCTAATGTGGCATGTATACACAGGAGTTGGCAACTAAACCTTCATGAAATGTTGTAGATACATGTAAGTATTAATTCAGTACCTAACGGTGAGATATGTATATCCAAACTATAGATTGTTGACATATTCTGAGGTCATCGACCTACACAGTTCATGAGCAGAGGTCTATCACAAGCCTGCAGAGTTATAAAAGTACTGTGTGGTACTGTGAATTCTGTAAGTGTTATATTTATGGTTATACTTGGCCGGTGTTAACTAACCAACAACATGGATCATGTAAGTAAAAGTGCTTTATTACCAACAAATACTGGACTGGAAGCTTGGCTATCATAGCCAGCAACAGCATGAACTAGCTGTGTCATTTATAATGCACTGTAGCATGAAATAATATGGTAAGAATTATATTACATGAAACATTACTCGCTCATTATATGGAAGTCAGTTGAGGATTTATATTGTACTGTGGAGGTCTCAAGGCACACTTCACTTGAATGACCTGCTAAGGCTGACTGGTTACAAATAGTAACTGGAAAGTATTCTTGCCTGTGGTTCTTAATTCTTGTCAAATGTTGTGTTGTAAAAACATAATCACATATTTAAATTGATTTGTTGAAAAACTGTACAATAAGACACATGTTCTACAAAAATGCTCCAGTGGTACAGCTCCAATATCAATAAAGTACAGTATAATACAGAGTGAATTTTACAGAGCACAAATCCAAAGCACTTTGAAAATTGGATTGGTTCAGTAGTACAAATACCATTTTTGCATTGACATTTTCTGGTCGGTCCATCGCAATTGGTCATCAATTGTTGCAGTGTATGAGGCATTATGTCTGTAAATCTATGTATTGTATGTCTTAGTGGTAAGATACATATATGATTGCCTTACAAACATGAATAGCTTTTATCAGCAAAAATATCAACATTTGCAAGCAAGTTTAGTATGGATACAATGTCCTCCGAATAAGTGAAATTACAAAGGCACTTACTAGTGTCGGGATAGACCTGGTGCACTATTCATGTTATGTATTATTTATAGTTGATGTGTCTCAACATTGTTATAAAAACATTATTAAGGCTGTTGTACCCTCTTAAGGCTATACGACTTAAGGTACATTGACTACCTTGAGTACCCTAAAATACTGTGGACTGTAATTACTACTACCTACTATTTAACCGAGCCACAATGTTGACCCCAATGGGCGGACTGACATGTCCTAGCGTCAGAATTTTGGATGGTGACATGCAACATGTAACTATTTGGAATGTTCTATGACTAATCAGTTTGGAAGCTATAATCAATATGGCAGTTGTGACGATGGCATTATGGGGCACTTTAGAGACAAAGTGATTTGCTGTAACATTTTTCACAGGCGTCTTCAAATTTTGATTAATGTGTCATAAATGGACAGGAACAGTGTATGATGGTTTTTGAAAACAGTCTAATGTATTGTTTATTATTTTCATGTCCAACGGACGGGAGCGGAGTATGGAGTATGTGTTATTACAACAATATCAGGGAATGTAAACCACCAAAGCGAATGGACCTTGTGCATCTCCACTTCACCGGATGCGAGACATTGCGATGGCATATGTTACTCTGACGATTGAGATAGAATGAGCCTTCTACGAGCATGTGACGCCATCATCATCATCAACAACAGTATGTGTGTGACTCATAGCATCACGTGAGGTAAACATTGTAATTATTGTCAGGGCCTGTGAAGAGCATGGTGTATGGTGAACATCATCAGCCATTATTACTACGATAGCAGTGAGTTAAGTGTAGCTTTTGCAGCTGATTCCACGAGGTAATCATTGATTACAAACAAAGCCTATAAAAGCATGTGGTGATCATAGATGATCAGGATTTGAGCTACTATATATTACTGCCAGCTTGACTACTGTATAGCATTGTATTAGCCTACTGCTGAACATAAGCCTACCCACGAAGGTGATTACCCCATTGTTCCCTATCTTGTTCATTCGATGCTCTATGTAATCTCGATGATGACCATTGTCGGTCGTACCGAATGGAGCCTCCTAGAGGTAGAATGTGTTAAGGTTATCATCTTTGATCGCGCTAACTGCCACAAGCAGCTCGTACGATGACATTTGTGGAATCATGTTTCATTCTGATGCCTTATTATTATTGAGTCTCCTAGCATTATTTTCAGTGGTCATGGCTGATCGGACTACGCAGAGCTTATAGGGCTCGAGTCAAAATGATGGTTACTGTCATATATGAGTGAAGCTGTAATCAGACTCGAACTTCGACATCTTAAGATGACCATGCTTAATTGTATTAAATGTAAGCATCCCTACATTATCTAGATCAATTGTATGGGCTCCTTCAACCTCTAGTCTGTGAGCGTGATCCTTCTATAAATAAGCACATTGGTGAGTGGTCATGATAATTTTAGCTCTCTGTGAGTAACTTGGTGAGTAATTATGACAACTTGAGCTTTCTAAAAGCTATGTGGCAGGCCTGACCTTCACGAGGCGTGGTAACTGATGCTGAAATCTCCCAGCGATATAGTCTGTCCTCAAACGAACAGGACGTGTATTTAGTCTCCCAACTAGACAGTCTGTCCTCTAACGGACAGCGCGTGTATCTGAAATCTCCCAGCGAGTCAGTCTGTCCTCTAACGGACAAGACGTGTATCTTAATTCTCCCAGCGAGTCAGCCTGTCCTCTAACGGACAAGGCGTGTATCTGAATTCTCCCAGCGAGTCAGTCTGTCCTCTAACGGACAGGACGTGTATCTGAATTCTCCCAGCGAGTCAGTCTGTCCTCTAACGGACAGGACGTGTATCTGAATTCTCCCAGCGAGTCAGTCTGTCCTCTAACGGATAGGACGTGTATCTGAATTCTCCCAGCGAGTCAGTCTGTCCTCTAACGGACAGGGCGTGTATCTGAATTCTCCCAGCGAGACGATCTGTCCTCAAACGGACAGGACGTGCATTTAGTCTCCCAGCGAGATAGTCTGTCCTCTAATGGATAGGACGTGTATCTGAAATCTCCCAGCGAGATAGTCTATCCTCAAATGGATAGGACGTGTATATGAAATCTCCCAGCGAGATAGTCTATCCTCAAATGGATACGACGTGTATCTGAAATCTCCCAGCGAGATAGTCTATCCTCTAATGGATAAGACGTGAATCTAAAGTCTCTCCGCGAGACAGTCTGTCCTTCAATGGACGGGACGTGTAGACAAAGTCTCTCCGCGAGACAGTCTGTCCTTCAATGGACGGGACGTGTAGACAAAGTCTCTCCGCGAGACAGTCTGTCCTTCAATGGACAGGACGTGTATTTAGTCTCCCAGCGAGACAGTCTGTCCTCTAACGGACGGGACGTGAATTTAAAGTCTCACAACGAGATAGTCTATCCTCAACGGATAGGACGTGTACCGCGAGTCTCACAACGAGACAGTCTATCCTCAACGGATAGGACGTGTACCGCGAGTCTCACAACGAGATAGTCTATCCTCAACGGATAGGACGTGTATCGCGAGTCTCACAACGAGACAGTCTATCCTCAACGGATAGGACGTGTACCGCGAGTCTCACAACGAGACAGTCTATCCTCAACGGATAGGACGTGTATCGCGAGTCTCACAACGAGACAGTCTATCCTCAGCGGATAAGACGTGTACCTAGCCAAAGTCTCTCCGCGAGACAGTCTGTCCTTAACGGACGGGACGTTTAACGATCTTGTTTCCTATAGCCCTTCAATGAAAAGCGAGAACCTGACATCGGGTTGTGATAGCTTCGAGCAGCGCAACGATGGCTGCTCTACTACAACTGGCGAATCCAGAGGCGCTGTACCCGCTTCAGCGCCCGAGCCGGTGATGCTGTTCCAGAGCGGTTGCCGACTGCGGCGACATCTGGACGAGACTGCATCACTGCACCACGACTCTCCACGGGACTACGGTGCACACTTGGAACGATATGGTGACATTGTTCTATACTGTATGGTAACATCCACCCATGGGTCTGTATAACATTATGTTGTAGCCCTAGAAATGAATATCGTTTAGAATTTCAATACAAGTTCTGACAATTGTTCAGGCTAAGGGAGATACATTAAGAAGTCCACAGTATAACGAACTGAACTACATTCCTGATGTTGCAATGTTGTGGTTCGTCTGATTAGCTGGAGATTCGCAAAATATCCAGTCTTTGTTTTATGATTTCTATCAATCAAAAAGGAATACTGATGTCACGTACTGCGCTATATCGAGGCTTAGTAAGTTCACAACCTCTTCGGAGTGAGGACCTGAGATTAACGTTTGATGTTTGTAAACAGTTGCTGCCCATGGCCAGTAGCTCCTGTGTTCAGTGCAGGAGTCCAGCTACTGAGAGTGCCACGAGGACGTGGACGTGATCAGGATGGCCGAATCTGTTAGCCGCACACTCGACTCGCCAAATAGAGTGACAGCGGTACAACACTAACGCGCGACGGATGCGCGCACAACACTAGCGACGCTACAGTTTGAACAGGGAATGCGCAATGGCGCGCGATCGTATCTTTTAATATTAATAACTATTGGATTAAAAGTGCAGTCTGTGATATATCAGTTTATAATACGCCCACGTTTAACTACTAACTAAATTAGGGGAAGCAGAAACTTCCTCTTACAGTATATATATATATAGCACAATACTTATAAAATGACTTTTTAACCAGCGTACTCGGGCGAAGCCGGGGCGGGCAGCTAGTATCTTATAAACGAAATCTCAGAATCAACTTCCAACAAAAAGGCGTTCGCAGCAAATTATTCATAAAAAGAAAATTATCAAATACAAACACATCGAGAGGGAATCACTATCTCAACACTTCGTCAAATGGAGGAGATGTTTGCCGGGTTGCAAGAAGCTGACACCCAACTAAGCGAGGAAGAAAAGGTAAACTACATATTATTATTTATTATCAATGCCAGATTAACATATAAGAGTCATAACTCCCCTTGAGACAGTATCAAACCTAAAAGTAGACTTTATAAAAACTAGATTGCTTGGCGAAGCAGAAAAGAAAATAGAAACATTTTCTCACTATGGAAATTTACGTGGTTTTCACACATTTTATACTATATATAACGGGACTAAACTCACGAGTAGGGATAGTCGTAACGACTATAGTTTCGGTCGCATTCGGCGACCTTTTTCAAGTTGGCGAGTGCTAGCACGCGGAGCCCGCAGTGCATTGCGAGACGGCTCGTGCTAGTACTCGCCAACTTGAGTAAGGTCGCCGAATGCGACCGAAACTATAGTCGTTACGACTATCCCTACACGTGAGTTTAGTCTCGTTATATATAGTATAAAACATTTTCTTGTTTCTATTTTATTTTTAAACAGTAATTCGTTTCTTTGTTATCATTGTGGAAGATCTGGACATAAAAATATCTGGTGTTGGTTACTTTACAAACTTATTAAGGCAAAATAAATTTTCGGCTCATGTAACGTAGTGGCACCGGTAATGGACAAGACATGACCATAGACACTTTAACTTTTAATTGCCTAAAATAAAGATAGAAATCATTTTACAATAATGGCATCGCTAACCGTCGAATTAACAAACATCGGTTTGTCATAGTTGACAGTGACAGCAGGATCGGTCATTTTATTATAAAATGGTGAGATGAAAACATCAGCGTTCTGGCATTATCTAAATAAAGCGTGATTTATTGCAGGAATCGATAAGAAGGTTGGTGCAGTCTTGGATGCATAAACCTGGTGGCACCATGATACAAGGGTGCCCATCACTGGGACCTATTATTTTCTATTTTTTTTTTTATTTAGAATTTTATTTCAGACAAAGTCCATAAAACAGAATTCAATACTTACACTCAAATTAATTTTAAAATAATCAAACATAGTTAAATAATCGGAATACAATAGATAAAAATAATTTAAATCGTAAACAAATGACAATAAATATCAAATTACTTACACAAAACAAATAAATAATAAAGTTAATTTAGAATGTCAATATCATACAGTCAAAACATAATATTAAAGTTACAAAGTCATAAACATTGAAATTTAAATGGACAAATTCATTTATAGAGAATCGCTAAATTTTTAATGTCATCTTAATCTATATCGTGATTTTCTATGAAACTAGTGATAGTGATGGACACGTGTCCAAACTAAAGTTTTTTAACTTACGTTCGTTTTTGCAACTAAATAAACTTAGAATCTTAGAAAATATATCTGTATCTAACAAATTCTTAAAGATACTGACTATTACCTTTGTTGGACACCATGTCCATTATAGGGTGTTCATAACTGGGTTACATGTTTTTAAATGGTGCCTAGAAAGAAATTGCAATTGCAGCAGTGGAAGCTGGGCATATTCATATTGCTACAGCAGCCAAACGTTTCGGTGTTCCAAGAATTACCCTTTATAATAAAACATCGGGTAAGAGTCGGTTTGTAAAATGGGACCTACCACAGTCTTGACTGAGTCTGAAGAAGATTTACTTGTTAAGTGGTTGTTGGCCGCCGCTCAAAGAAGATTTCCAATATCAAAGGAGCATCTATTGGATAGTGTGCAACGCATAGTTCAGGAACAACAAAGAGAAACGCCTTTCACAGGGAATCGTCCAGGTAAAAAATGGTACCGTAAAACGGGGTCAATAAAAACGCAGGGGTGAATAGACACAAAACCAAAAATGTTTTTCTACAGAAAATAGCCAAACATTTAGGAAGAAAAAAGTTCTGAAATTTATATTTTTTTTAAACTGTAGTATTTTTTTTTGGAAATAGCAATACTGAATTGACGTAAGGTTTGGTCAACATAATAAAAAAAGATCTTGAAGTTAGCTCCTTGAACGTAGGTTGAACGAGGTCCTATTTATTTTACTGTTTCACTGTGAAAGAAGGTGTTTTGTGCTATCACAACTTGATAATATATTCGTTGGTTTCTTGTGACCTAGATTAATAAAAGGTAAGTGCAATTGTGATGTAAATTTGGAAATATTTGTAAAATTGTAAACCAAGTCATTTTTTATTTTGATTGAGGTTAATAGACACGGGGAAGGGGCGAATAGATACGTAGTATGGGGTGAATAGATACGTATTATGGGTTCAATAGACATGTGAAAGGGTTCAATAGAAACGAGTAAGGGGTGATTAGAAAGATGTGTGTTAGGGCTGCTACCTATTGAAATAATTTTGTTTTTGTTAGAAAATTTTAGAATTCTTTGGAGTTTTACGATTTGAAGACAATATTGATGATCTAAAAGCATTGTTTAAAGATTTAGGTCTAGGTCCCTGTTATATGTACCTAGGTCAATGTTCGAGATAGTAGGTATTATTAAATTTCAAACTTCAAAATCAGGATTATATTCCAATTTTACGTACCTACAGTGTTACTAATTATGTGGGTATAATATTAAATATTTTCATCGCCTACATATTTTTTTTTGTTATAGGTACCTACAATTCATTATGCCGCGTATATACAAACCTGATCCTAGGGGGAAAACGTATAGAAAGTACGATGAAAACATTATAAATGAAGCTGTTGCTGCATATGCGAATGGCAAGTTCTCTTTAAAGGTGATAGCTGAGAAATATGATATCGATAAATCTGTACTTTATAGACACAGTGTCAAAACTATGAAAAAACAAGGAGGGCAAACTATTTTAACAAATGAAACTGAAGAGTGCATGATAAAGTATATTAATATATGTGCGGAATGGGGATGCCCTTTAGATGCATTGGATTTGAGGTATATTGTTAAGGCTTATCTTGACCAAGTGGGCCGGACAGTGCTAAAATTTAAAAATAATTTACCAGGACCCGATTTCGTCGCGTCTTTCCTAAAACGTCATAAAAACCAAATTTCCCAAAGATATAGTCAAAACATTAAGAAAAAAAGGGCAGAAGTTTCACCAAATACGATCAAAGAGTATTTCAAGGAGTTAGGAGAGTCATTGGCAGGCATAAATCCGAGCAATATAATAAACTACGATGAAACGAATTTGACCGACGACCCAGGACGCAAAAAAATCATAACCAAACGAGGATCGAAGTATCCAGAGAGGATAATGAATAGTTCAAAGTCTTCAACTTCATTGATGATAGCCGCTACAGCCGACGGTGTTTTACTGCCACCGTATGTGGTGTACAAGGCTCTGAATTTGTATGACATATGGACTCAAAACGGACCACCAGGAGCAAGATATAATCGCACGCAATCCGGTTGGTTTGATGCAACTATATTTGAAGATTGGATTAAGACGATCATTATA
The DNA here is from genome assembly GCA_949316475.1 of Hypomecis punctinalis. Classification (NCBI taxonomy): domain Eukaryota; kingdom Metazoa; phylum Arthropoda; class Insecta; order Lepidoptera; family Geometridae; genus Hypomecis; species Hypomecis punctinalis. The sequence goes on from OX438809.1 coordinate 14,671,734, forward strand.
CCTCATTTTAAAGATAAAGTTGGAGAAAAAGTCCTAATAGGCGATAACCTATCATCGCATTTATCTATGGAGACAATAAAACTGTGCCACGAGCAAAATATATCGTTCGTTTTTTTACCGGCGAATAGCACACATCTGACGCAGCCTCTCGATGTGGCTTTCTTCAGACCTATGAAGATAGCATGGCGAAACGTAGTATTAAAATGGAAAAAAACCGACGGAAAAAACCAAGCGACGATTCCAAAGGGATGTTTCCCTAAACTTTTATGTAAATTAATGAAAGAGCTTAGAGACAACAGTAAGACTAATATAATGGCAGGATTCAAGAAAACAGGAATATATCCGATTAATGAAGAAGAGGTTTTAAGCAGACTACCTGAAGTGCAAAACAATGAAAATAAATCTATAGTAGAAAAATCCGTTCTAGATCTGCTAAAGGAGATGAGATATGGAACCATGGACATAACCGAACCAAAAAGGAAAAAGAAATTGGAAATAATACCTGGACGAAGCGTTGGTACTGAGAGTGAAGACTACATAGAAACAGAAGAAGAGAAAAACCAACAGAAAACAAAAGAAAGAAGACTACTGTCATCCAAAATAACACAAAACAACAAAGAAAATACTACAACGAATACTTACGATGGCAAAGAAAAGAATAAGTATAAGGGAAAGGGTATAGGGAAAAAAACTAAAACACAAGATCAGAATATTGCTGAAAAGGAAAATATACAGATAAACGGACAAGACACTGAAAAAATTTTACTTAACACAATAAATGACTTTGATTTTACAGCAAACAATTCCATAGAAAGAATGCCTATTGTATTTGAAGACATGTTAGTATGTGGAAATGAAATTGTTATAAATAACATAGAAACAAACGAGTTGCAGAATAATACCGGAATAGAAATGATTGCTTTAAATGACATACAAATAAACGAGTTGCAGAATGATACCGAAGAAGAAATGATTACTATAAATGACGTACAACTAAACGAGATGCAGAATAATAACGAAGAAGAAATGATTACTATAAATGACATACAACTAAACGAGATGCAGAATAATACCGAAGAAGAAATGATTGCTATAAATGACATACAACTAAACGAGATGCAGAATGATACCGGAGTAGAAATGACTTATAAACAAAATAATGCAACCGAAAAAAATAAAAGAAAACTGAAAATTATATCGAATGAAAAGGTATCAGATATTACTACGATGAAAAAAGTTTCTTTGAATAAGTGCAAAAACATAAGTAAAAATTCGCGTCTTAAAATTTTAAAAGATAAAATTGATAAAATAAATCGTCCTGGTCCAAGCGGTTTACAAACTCGGCGAACATCGTATTACAAAAGCGATAATGATATTCTGAAAGATTTAATGGACAGCGATGTAATATAAGTTTTTATCTTATAAATTATATCAATTTATCTGACTGATAACCGACTTACTTTTACGGACAGTTTTAGATAGATAGTGGCTAAGCGTCTGCCTATATCTGTGCTATTGTTAAAAAGTGTAACTGATTGAGTTATTACCTAGTCTAATGTCTAAATGTTGATTTTCAAAAAGTTTATTAGGTATTTTAAAGGTACGTACCTACCTAATAATGAGACTGTTTCTTAGAATTATAACTTGTTTTTTGTGTAATTAATAAAGGATGCAACTGATTGATCTCGTATATGATAAGAATAAATGATTAATAAATTCTCATTTTTTACTTAAATGTTTTATTTGGTTAGGTACCTTACGTTTAATACTTAAATATCTTCTTTACATACTTACGTTACCAACTTAGATAGGTGTCTTTGGAAACTTAAGCTTTGGAATTTGCCAACCCTAGCATTTTTTTCTATTCACCTCATATCTCGTGTCTATTGAACCCATGTGCGGGTGCAATAGAAACGACATATATTTTTGCATTTTGTGCTGTAATTAAAGAATAAATATCAATTTATATGACTGAAAACTGTTAAAAAAGCTAAGAGACATGGTGTAAGCACAATATAATGTTCTCTTGACTATTCAAAACATATAAAAATTAATTCAAAGTTCAAAACTGTGTCTATTCACCCCCTTTTACGGTGTGCTGCTTTTTTAAAGAGACACCCTATTTTAGCCGAAAGAACCTCAGAAAATTTAACAACTGCTAGAGACATTGTCACGGAAGAGCAAATAATAAGATGGTTCATAGAAATTTAGGAATACTTAAACCAACTGGATTTACACCAAGTCCTGAATGATCCAAATAGAATATTTAATACAGACGAAAGTGCTTTCCCCTAAGCCAGGAAGAGTACTCGCAAAAATAGGAGAAAAGCATATTTACACGGCAAGTGGCGACGGTAAAGAAAACTTAACTGTCTTGGTGACCGCAAATGCAGCAGGAAAACTTGCCCCACCCATGATAGTGTACGCATACGAGCGCATCCCAGCAAATATTGCCAGAAGTGTACCGGAAGACTGGAGTCATTGAAAAGTCGGAAAGTAGTTGGATGTGCGGTGAGACCTTTTACGAATATTACTACTATTTTCAATCCGTGGCTTAAACAACAAAATATTCCAAAGACAATTTTTTTTTACGGACGGCCATAGATCACACATGACACTACATCTGTCACAATTTTGCTCAGCAAATGGAGTTATTGCACTATTTCCAAACTCAACGCACATCCTACAACCAATGGACATTGCAGTGTTTAGACCCCTAAAAGTATATTTCCGCCAAGAAGTTGTCCAATGGAAAATAGAAAACTCAGGAGACAAACTAAAAAAAGAAAATTGTGCTCCAGTTTTTAAAAAAGCACTTGACCAAATTACACCGGCGTGCATCAAAAACGGGTTTAGAAATGGAGGACTGCATCTTTTTGGTCCGGAGTATATAGACATGTCCAAATTAGGAATTCAGAACTCTATTATCCAAGACCCAAATGAACAAGAAAATGAAAAAACAAGACATGTGCTGACATTTTTAGAATAAAAAATAATAAAGATATTAGGCAAAGACAATATTTTGAGAGAAGGAACGTTATCGAAGACATTGCTTTGGAAGACCAAACTCTCTACATCATATGGGCAAACATCAAGGCATCCCAATATATCCATCTACATATACATCTTAAAAAAAAATCATACATCTCACAATGTTATTTAAGAGAAAAACACCGAGATAAGCCCAACTGCATCAGATATACAGGCACAAGATATTGATTGAAGCTCAAATTCAAACGCAATCATTACAAAGTAAAACCATACATCTCATAATGTTATTCCAGACAAAAACACCGAGATAAGCTCAACTGCATCAGATATACAAGCACAAGATATTGACTTAAGCTCAAATTTAAACGCAATCATTACAAAACAAAACCATACATCTCATGATTTTATCGGAGGTACGAACATTTAGACTAGTTCAACTTCATCACAAATTCAGACAGAATATACTAACTTTAACACAGTTGCAAACAGGCTTGCCAGGTGTACGGTATTCTACCGAACCGTTCGGTATTTGAGCACTGTGTTCGGTGTTCGGTATGACAAAAATACCGAAGTATGGGCGGTTCGGTATTTTTTCTGATAATTTTTTCTCCCTCTTATATGATTCAACTGTCATATTTTGTTGTTGTCAAACGCAATCGACAATCGATGCGATGTTGCCGCTTCGTGCACGCGCTCATTGTTTTCGACCGATTTCGCGGCATGCGAAGCGTGCATGACGTTTTCCATCCATCTCTTTCCTACGCGCGAACGCATTGAACACTGCGCGAGTGTAGGAGTAGGATGTTGTCATTCGTATTTGCACTCTCGCACAGTCTGGCACAGTCGTACATGATCGTTCAACGTGATTCCACGTGCGCGGCGTGCGAAAAGCCACGGGCATCGTAACGTAGAGTAATTATTATACCTACAGATAAAACAAATAAGTGTTTTCTACTTAATAATAATCGGTAAGTTAACGTTATTTTTATTTTGGAATCTATTTATCGAAATTAACTGTACATTAATATAACGTGAAATAAACGTTTTATTTGATTTTATGTAACTAACTACAAATAATTAAATTAGTGTTTTTTATTGTTTCAGATTTTTTAAGTTCAGAGAGAAATATGGACTCTCCTCCAAGAAAAACGCTTAGCTTCACGGTGCTTGTGTTTTTAAGCAAGAATGGTTAAGTGATGCAAGATTCTCTAGCTGGATCAGTCAATCAGATGATAAATGCCGGGCTAAATGTAAGATTTGTTTATCTACATTTAGTGTGAAAAATGATGGAGTAAAAGCTCTTATTCAACACAGCAATGGCAAAAAACATAAATTATTGGTGCAATCTAAAAATACAACGAGCAGTATTACTAACTGAGGAGCGTCGGAACAAAAACCGATAAATGACATTCATTCATATTTTTTTCTATGATGCCTAATTGATTGGTCTCGTACATATTTTGGTCTATACTTAATGTAACCTGGTCAAAAAGTGATAAATCCACTCTAAATCCGTCCACGAAATACCCGGATCTGAACATAAACCGATAAATCTCTAACATTAATTAGTGTTGACTCTTTTGATTCAGTCAAAAACCGATATATCTAATTTTTTTATTTTTTTTTTAGTATTGGCGTCACACTCTTCGCGTATTTGTATATCTAATTTAGTGTCTCAATATAATAAATTTGACATTGACGTTAGTCATTGATTGAGCTTGACATTGACAACTTGTAGATTTTTTTAACCATAACCTTAAAAATTTAATTGAACTTATAACGATTTTTTTGTTATTGTGTTGGTCGTCTATAAAACGTAACACATTGTTTAAATGATTTTAAATTTTGTCTTTATTTTTCGCAAGTAAAATACTGTTCAAATGATGGAAGATTTAGGTAATCCTGTTGTAGCAGACATTAATCAAGGAGCTCGAAAAAAAATGAAGGGCAAGCGTAGAACTGCTTTGGAACGGGAGAATAAGTAAGTACTCACCTTTGTTTTATTATTTTAAGTAAAGCCGTTATTAACAAAACTGCACGTTCGTGTAGTCTAAATATCTGAAATCGGTAAACCACATTTTGTATTTCATTGTTTAAGGTACCGTGATCCTGATCCATTGGCAATAGATTTTGAGTGGCCATGTTCGCACAATACCGCTAAACTTCAATGCAAAAGGATATCTATCCGCTATATTTTAAAAAACAGGCAAATATTTTTTAAAAAGCGAAATAAAATCGATCAGGACGTTTATTTGACACGCCTTATCGCACCGTACATTCCAGAACGACGTCGGCAGAGCAAAGTAGAACCTTCAAAATGCAGGACTCGCCTCATTAGCACGACGTATTTTCTTAAAGACAAGGGTAATAAAAACAGACCAGTTTGTAAGGCTATGTTTATGAAAACTTTCTCTTTGAAAAAAGACCGCCTGCATCATATAGCTAAAACGGTGTTTGAGGGAAATATTCCCAAAGAAAATCGCGGTGGCGACCGGAAGTCAGCAAAATCAGCTGCTAAAAAGGAAAGTCTGCGTCAGTTTATACGAAAATTACCTGCAAGCGAAAGTCACTATAATAGAACGAAGTCTCGAAGAATTTATTTATCGTGTGACTTGAATCAAAGAAAATTAAGGCAAATGTACAATGATTCGGTTCCTCAAGACCTCCGTGTGACAAAGACCATGTTCCAGAAGGTATTTTCTGAAGATTTTAACATCGGATTTAAAAGTCCTGCTTCTGACGCCTGTAGCACATGTATCTTATTAAGTAATAAAATTAAAACAGCTACTGACCCTGACAATAAACGCATTCTGATGATGCAAAAAAGGGTTCACAATTTACGGGCCAAAGCGTTCTATAAGCTATGCAGAAATGATGATCCTGATTCGGAAAATTTTTGTTTCGACCTACAACAAGTCCAACCTTTGCCTCGGACACCCATTCAAGAGTCTTTTTATTCTCGACAGATTAGCTATTACAACCTGTGTTTCGTGGGTATGGACTCGAGAAATCCGCGTTTCTACCAATGGTCTGAAGATCAAGGCGGAAGAGGAGCCACTGAAGTTGGGTCGGCACTCTTGCATCACTTAAATTCTTTGGATTTAGCGGGCAAAAGAATGTCGCGTTTATTTTGTGATGGCTGTGGCGGCCAAAACAAAAATTCACATATAGTCCACTGTCTGATGTTTTGGCTCGTCAATGAATCCCCAGAAAATATTAAAGAAATATATTTGACATTTCCCGTACGTGGTCATAGTTTTCTACCTGCCGATCGTGTTTTCGGCAGAGTAGAAAAGGAGGTTAAAACGGTCCCGGTAATTACACAAAAGGAAGAATATCAAACGATTTATAAGAAACATGGGGATGTTTTACTGCTGGGTAACGATTGGGGCTTGAAAGATGTCAAATCTTTGGAAACCTATTATAAAAAACTTGAAGGAATGAGGGACTTAAAACGTGTTCATTTGAAAAAATATAATGTTATTCAGGGAAGAGGAACAAGGCGACAAACTAAAACTCTATATGAGGTGAGAACCTTCCAAAATTTTGTTAACGAGTCTGATCTGGAAAAAAAACGGTTTAGCATCTTAAAATCAAGAAAGGCACATCCTCAGTCAATGGCACCACTTACCGTAAATAAAAGTCTAAGTGCTCAGAAGAAAGCAGATGTAAAGTCTCTCATGGTAAAACAATTTGGTGACAACTGGGAAGAAGATGAAACTTTTTCTTGGTACAAAAAAATATTGAGTGCAAATGCCACTGAACCTGTTGATGCCGAAGCAGATGTTCCTGACAACCATGAACCACATGATCATGATGCTTATTGCGATTGTCTGGAACCAGAAATAGCCCCAATAGTTTAAGTTTTTCATTTAACCTAAATAGCCATTAAGGTTTTAGTTGATAAAAGTATTACCTATGTGATTTTAAATAAAGTTGTTTGATTGGAAACCACCTATTTTAGCATTTTATCGAGTTCTCATATTCCGATCAAATACCGATATATCCTATCCGATCCGATAATAAATCCAATTGGTTTGGTCAAAAACCGATATATCCATTTTTTTTATTTTTATAACTTGATAGGTACCACAGCTACTAATGCCGAATTTAGGATTCCAAACAGTGATTCTAACACCAATAAATTGATAGAATTCGTTTAACTCTAAATTAGAAAACCATGAACTTAGCCACATTTTCTGACAAAAAACACAAATGTGATTTATCGCTTTTTGTTCTGACGCTCCTCAACTTTCTTATACCACCAACACAAAACTATAAAGAGAAAGTGGCCGCTGTCGAACTTACTAAAACTTATCACGCAGTCAAACATGGACACAGTTACAATTCTTTTGACTGTGGCAATAAATTAGATTCTTTAATTTACCATGATTCTGAATTGGCTTCTAAAGTGCAATTAGGCAGAACTAAAATGGAAGCTATCACAAAAAACGTATTAGCTCCATACTCCATAGAAACAGTTGTGAAGAAAATTAAAGATCAAAACAGCAAGTTTTCCATTTCTATTGACGCATCCAACAAAGGTAACAGAAAATTTTTCCCCCTCGTTGTAACCTTTTTTGATGACGAAGACGGTATAGTCAACTATACTGAAGCCTCACAATACTGAAGCTATGGCTTTAGCGGCAAACAAATTTTATGAAAAAGCTGCATTCCCAAAAATAACAGGAGCTATAGATTGCACCCATATTCCAATCCAATCGCCAGGTGGAGAAGATGCTGAGACTTACCGAAACAGAAAACAGATCTTTTCTCTGAATGTGCAAGTAATATGCAGTGCTGACATGTATATAAATAATATTGTGGCCCGGTGGCCGGGAAGCTGCCATGATAGCCATATATTTAATAGCAGTGTGATAAAAGGATGTCTGGAAGATGGACAGTTTGAAGGTTTCTGGTTACTTGGAGATAAAGGTTATGCTGTGAAACCATACTTGCTCAATCCTTTGCGAAATCCCAGTACAGAAGCAGAGCAGTTATACAATGAGAGTCATGTTAGAACAAGAAATGTTGTTGAACGGACATTTGGCAGCTGGAAAAAACGATTTCCTTCATTATCCTGGAAACTCCGGACAAACCCAGTCAGAGCTCAGGCTGCTATTGTGGCAATGGCAGTGCTTCATAATATTAGCAATAAATCTAGAGTGAAGATGAAAATGAAAATACCGCTGACGAAGATTTACAAGTCTCCCAAGAGTAACGATAGCATAGACAAGATGAAGCATGGAAACAAAATCCAGAACCCTATAGTCTCGAGACCAGTTGATGAACAAAATGACAATCTGAAATGCTAAATACACATTAACTTAATATTCAGGAATGTGATGAAGAAGACGTTCAAGAAAGGATGATTGTCGACGATGCAGATCCAGCGCACCAAATCCTGCAGGATAGCGAAACTGTAAACCTTGTAGTCGTAACTGACTAAACTGATGCCGCTAGCACCACATCAACTAGTGGTTCAGAAAATGAAGACAAAAATATACCGGCTGCTTCTGAAGCGTTAACACTCTTAGATACTGTCTTGCTATGGTTTGAAGCTCAAGATAAAAGCGGCCAGTATCAGATATCTCTCCTGAAAAAAATGTTGTGAATTAGTTGCGCACAAGAGGGTAGGTTCGCTTAAACAGACCAAAATTAAGGACTTTTTTGAACGTTAATTTTGGTTTAACAATTATACGTCAGTTTAACATATGTAGATGGTAATAAGCAGTTCACGAATACATTGTCATCATCATCTTGCCCTTATCCCACTAGACTATTGGTCGGCACTGCACGTGTGGAGCTTTCGCCACTTCACTCTATGGTTCGTCATCTCATCATCAACTCCTTTCACTCGCATGTCATCTATCATACAATTCATCTACACTTTTCTTGGTCTTCCCCTCCCGCTTTTGCCACTTATAATCATATTTAGATATCTTTTTGTGACATGATTTGACTATCCTCCCTTCTCATTATATGCCCATACCAAGATAGCCTGCCACTTTAATTTTTCAGTCACTGGTGCTACTTCCATACTTCCTCTAACTTCACATATACATTGTATTAGGTACAATAATAAGTACTAATTATGTATCAGTATAATAGACAAAAAACACTGAATTAAATTAAATTACATTCAATCAATCACATTAACTTCCGTAACTTTCCATAATTATACATGTTATATGTTCGTTCATTCGTAAATAATTAGTGAATTGAGTAAAATGTTCTTGAAACAAGCCAGTTTTTAAGTTTGTTTTTGAAAATGTTATCACTAAGGGGGGCAGTGATGTCTGCCGGCAAGCAGTTATACACTGCTGGTCCCAACACGCGAGTCAGTTTTTTGGATCGCGTGAGCTTCACTCGAACCGATGCGAGTGTTCACATTACAGAGCTTAGAGAATAAATAACTAAAGTTAATATTCTAAGTTACAGAGGTTGTGTTTAAACGAGTGTTTTTCTTCTCGCCTCGGATACTGGGGCCTTATTCTCTATCGTTTTCCGTGTTCATGAACACGACGTAACATAGAATTGTCAAGGAATGGTATTCTGTAATTCAAAATCAAATTCGTTACTACGTTGACGTAATGTTATGAACTGTCAAAATTCCTTGTGTAATTTGGCGCGTTTGAGGCACGTTATCGTCAATAACATACTATTACATTCTCTTTGATAGATTTTTGTTTTGTTCAATTTTTCATGAATATAACCAATAAACAAGGTTGTTTGTTTGTTTTTAAAAGATCTTTATTTAATTTCAAAATATTAACAAATGTTCATCTCTAGTGTACATTAGATCCTAGAGGTGACAAGAAATAACAATAAATAAATACGTTTGCAAGTTAAAACAATTAACTTATATAAACTAATAGCAGGTAACTGAACAAAACTTATTTATATTGAAAAGTGGCGAATTTTTATAACATCTTATGTATTTATTTATGCAGCCTTTAGAGCTAGAATTGCATTTACATCAGGAATTTAAACAAAACTACATAAGAAAAAAAATTTAAATGAGGGTAAGCAGCGGTTAGTGCATCAACAGCAGCAAAATAACCTGCGGTAAGCGAGCCAAGCATATCGAGAGTGCGGCACAAGCGAAATCAATCAATAAACAAGGTGAATTTTGTAATTTAATTGTATTAACTTACTTATTTTCCAATAATTTCTATAACTTGGTGAAAAAGGTTGCTTAGAAATTATATTTCTCGTGTTTTAAATTATTATTTTTTGTTCCCTTCTCAATAAGATGGAACAGGAAGCAAGCAATAGCAGGACACTGGAGGAAACGCCACGGCGTTCCAAAGCTAGCCCGGCCCAACTAAACTACTTGGCCGATCACATGAAAAATCATCTCATGATGGCATCGGGGGTCGGTCAGTCGTTGCAAGGCCGGGCTAGCCTAGAAGTCATGTGGGCGAAGCTCACTGAAGAGCTGAATGCACTCGGTGGCCCAATAAAAAATACCGAAAAATGGAAACAGGTAATCTGTTGTCATGCTTAGATTAACATTGACTGAAGTTTATGGACTCACATAGAAAGATAAGATGAGCTTTGACTAGACTCGCAAATAATTGAAAAAGAATTGGACTGCTTTTATCATACTCTAACTCTAAATCAAAAATATATGTTATCTTGTGTTTTAGATAACTATTTACGTAAATTGAATACTCTTGGTTATACACAACTTATACATTCTCTGTTATTATTTGAACTGCAAAATCATACTCACTCACTTACAACATCACTCCTACTTTTCAAACCAGCATACTCATACCTCAGTACACATTTTTTATTTCATTGCCTGTTGTAGTCTTTGTACTTTTCAAAACAAGAAAAATAGCACGAACAATCTACCGCTACTTTCTTTATGGATAATACGCCTAAACTAGGAGAAGAAATTGCTAATTTCGTAGTGGCGAAATCATTGGAATGTGAGGTGGAACAATGTTCTTATTTTTTTCCCAACTCCAAGAGACCTCTAACAATACTGGCACAAAACGTACGTAGTCAAAATTGAGGGCCGCGGGTTTTTGTTTTTAAAAAGACAAAAATGAATTTTCACTTATTTAATTATGTCCGATTACAATGGGAGTTGAATTATAACTAACTTAAAGCTAAACTAAAAGCTAACGGGAGCGGTCTTATCTATCGACTCCCACGCTAATGCATACCGGACCACCGTAGAGCCAGACGCGTACTCAGCGGTTTTGCCGTCCGGCTATTCTGGGTAGAGCTGCTAATGAACAACTGTTATTGTTGCTGACGGTGTTCCAGCATGCATGACTCCTCCCTCCTTAAGATCGAAATTATCGCGCAGATTTTCTTTGCCACGATAATTTCGTCGATAAAAGTAAAATGAAACACAAAATGTAAAAACTATAACTAAAATTACGTATAAAATTAGTGTTCCTATGCTGATTCTCTTCATGTTAATCGCACTATCACGCTCACTATATTGACCCATTTCACTTTCACTTTTCACTAAAATGCTGGATAGTTGCTGTAGGTTGGTGAGGTCTATGCCCTTCACGTTCAAGGGCTCCACGAAGCGCGTCCTCTCCAGCGGCACCAATGCAGGCAGGTTTATAATGGGTAATGCAGGTAGAGACAATCTTCCTGAGTGCTCTCGATGTTTTCTCATGACTAAGCCTTCAACTTCGGCTTCGCAATCGTCGTCTGTAGTCACGATGTAGGTCCCTCGCAGGTGGTGATGGGTTATCTCGTTGCCACAGTTTTGAGTGAGGAGGACGTCCGCCCTAGCAAACACCATCCATCGGTTGTCCTGTATTTTCTGCACTTTTACCTCTTCTACGTCAACTGGTATCTGGTGGCACTGCGTTGTATCCGTTGCGAATCGGAGCAGGTTGGCAATGCAGGTATCCTTGACCAAGGAGGATGAGTTATCTTCTTCACAGAGAAATAGGGACTCTTCTATTTCCTTACATGGGCGTGATAGCGACACCGTTTTCAACCTTTTCGTCAGTAAATAGGGAAATTTTGGCAGGATAACGTGAGTTTGGCTACGGGAATTTGAGACAGGTAGGGGGAGGACCTTGTAGTATGTATATGTGTCGTTTTCTACAAGGGGTATGTCCATAATGAAAGTTATTTGATTTTCTTTCGCGTAAGCTTTTAACTCTATACATTGCTCTAATTTCAGTAGATTTTCAAAGTTTGCCGTGAACATAAGTTTACCTTTTCGTTCTACATCCTTAAGTATTGACAACAATTCGTTAGAGTCTAAAATAGCTTGGTGTAACATACCTAACTTACTGAAAGCTACAGTAGTTTCAATTTCGTCCAATATGGTATAGAAAGTTTGGAAATTATGGAAAAATAAGTGATACGTGTTAATGATCTTGAGAGTATCCTTAGTTGCGTTATCGCTAATTAACTGTTGCTTAACTTCCCAAATTGCCTTATCCAATTGAATGAAATTGTTTCTAGTATCGTTTGTAATGTTCACCAATGATTTCAGCATTTCTACGACCACTGTTATTCTTTTATTTTCTGTGATTTGCTTAGATTTTATATTTTGTATTAACGTGTCATATTTCATGGCGTCGTCATTGTCTAAATTTCCAGAAATTAATTTGATTATCGATCCCAGGGGATTTAGGAGGCCGCGTTTAACTCTTTTAACTGGCATTAGTTGGTTTAATTTCTGCATAGTAATATTTTTGATAAAATCTGTCTGAGTCTTTATATCGTTGATGCCTGCGTTAATAGGTTTGTTTCCGAAATGGTTCTCTACATACTTATTCAAATCCAAATATCTATCAAAATTAAAATCTAAATCATCTCTGATTAAACTTAAATCTAGAGTCTTAATAATAGACCACTTATCACTACTTATAAGAGCTTGACCTTCTTTGATCGGGAGGATTCCGGGGTTATCCCTGATCTGCTGAAGTAGAAGGGCCAGGGCAGCTGACGTCTGCAGCAGGACCAGGGCGCACCTGTGAAGGACGTTTTAAATCCTTAATTGGTGCTTTAGTCTCACGACCTTTCATTTTAATCGGTACTATGTTCCTGTCTATTTCTCCTACGACTTCCGCCTTTTCGTACCGCGGTTTATCCTTTCCTCTTCTAACGTTTACGCCTTTTACGAAAATAGTGTCTCCCTCCTTTACTTTGAACTCTTTTTCCCCTCCAAGTTTCTCCTTGATTTTCTTTTTAATATTTATAGCTTTATCTGTTAAATACTTGTATAGGAATTTAATGCGGTTTTTGTGGTCTTGCACTAATTTTTGTGTATATTCCCTGTTAAATTCGACATTAAATGGGTTTTTAGAGTCGGTGTGACCGAATACTACTTCGAAAGGCGTTAGTCCTGTGGTGGAATGGATTGTATGATTATATGACATGAGCGAGTAGGTCATTACTGACGCTGCGTCTGTGAGTTTGTGTTCATATTTGGCTAGCCTATAAATTTCGATAAGGGTTGAATGAAACCTTTCGACCACCCCCATTGAGTTCGAATTGTGTGGGGTGCCAATATGCAGGTCTACCTTATGGAGGCTTAAAGTTTCCTTCAGCAGGGCATTATTGAATTCTGACCCGGAGTCAGCACTGATTCTGTGTGGTACTCCATAGATAGAAAAATACCTAATAAGAGCCCTAATTATTTCAGGTGTGGTTTTGTTCTCAATCGCCATGGCTTGTCCGAGTTTACTGAAAGCGTCGACTAAAGTTAGATATGATTTTCCTTCTATGGTGAAAACATCGATGAAAATCTCTTGGAATGGTTTTGTTTGTGTCTGCGTGAGTTGTAGTTCCGGTTTCAGTGGTTTCCTGTCGTACTTCATGGTTTTACAACCGTCACACGAATTTATTATGGTGGCTACTTATGTTCGTTTTAGATGCGTAGTCGTCTCTTTTATTCCTCGGTGGCAGGTTTTTTCAATATGGTACTTTTTCGCAATTTCTACCTGCTCATTTTCATCTTCAATATATATGACCCTCTGCGTACATTCGATAATCTTTACGGTATCCTTTTTGAATAATGTGGTAATTACTTCGGCGAATTGTTTTCGGTGTCCTTTATCTTCAAAATAGATGAAATATTTCACTTTTGGTTTAATGTATTCTTTTAAGAACTGTTTTACTAAATCTAGTCTTTCCAATGGTAAGTGGACTTCCAAAATTTTTTGTTTTGGCCTTGATAAGTTCTTTACTGCCAGCTCTCCTCTGAACCACGTGTGTATTAATATTTGGTTCGGCTTAGTATCGATGGCTTCGTTCATAATGGGGATTCCGGAAGAATCCGTTTCGTAAACTGAATGTTCCGTTTCCGAGTGTTCCGATGCTGTCAGCGTGTCGCTTGTTGCGGATGGAATAGAAAAAGGCGACCTTGGTTCATATAGAGGGGTAAGCGGGGCGTATTCCGATTCGGATGACAAGATGATTGTGTCCTCGCTTTTATCTTCTTCTGATTCTGACGGTATTATCTGGTATACGGTTATATTGTCGTCGTCTGGAGTGTCTCTATCTGTTTCCTTTTCTTGGTTTCGCTTCTGTTTCTTTTCTACATTGACCTTCATAGAGTCGACGTCCTTCTCTATCGCGTTGACTTTGATACGCGATAAGGCATCCGCTACACAATTTTGTTTTCCTTTTTTATAGATGATGTCATAGTCAAATTCTGCCAAACGGAGCTTCCACCTGGTGAGTTTGCTGTTATGTTTCTTCATATTATTGAGCCAGGCAAGGGGTCTATGGTCGGTATAGATGGTGAACCGCCTACCGTATAGGTATGGCCTGAAATGCTTCACGGCCCAAACAATGGCTAATAGCTCCTTTTCTACGGTACTATACCTGGTTTCAGCGTCGTTCAGGGTGCGACTGGCATAGGCTATTGGTTTGTCAGAGCCTATAGGGCCCTGGGATATTACTGAACCGACCGCGAAATCCGACGCATCAGTTGTGAGTATAAATGGTTTTGTGAAGTCCGGGAATTGCAGGATAGGCGCATTTACTAACAGCTCTTTACATTTCTCAAAGGCGCCCACAAATTCTTCTGTGAGTTCTATTTTGTTTCGCTTTTTTAAACAGGACGTTAAGGGCCGGGTGATTTTGGCAAAGTCCTTAATGAATTTACGGTAATATCCCACTAGTCCCAAAAAGCTTTTAATTTGGGTAGTCGTTGTTGGAATTGGGAAATTCAGAACGGCCTGTATCTTATCATTATTGGGTTTAAGTCCATCTTTAGTTATCATATGGCCAAGGTAAAGTACCTCTTTGCGGAAGAATTCACACTTGTCCAATGTCACTTTTAGGTTTGTCTCCCTCAATCGGTCGAAAACCATACGCAATTTCTCGATGTGTTCTTGCAGGCTAGATGAATACACGATTATATCATCTAAGTACACGAGGCAATGCAGTCCTTGTAGTCCTCTGAGCACGTTGTCCATTGCGCGCTGAAACGTAGCTGGGCCCGTTTTCAGACCGAATGGCATTCGGGTAAACTCGTAGTGACCCGCTTGCGTGGAGAACGCTGTCTTGTGTCGGTCTTCTTCCCTCACTTCAATTTGGTGGAATCCGCTCGCTAAATCGATGGTACTAAAATACACTGATTTCCCTAATTTATCAAAGAGATCGGCGATATTAGGCAGCGGGTATTTATCATCCGTGGTCACTTCGTTGAGACGGCGATAATCTATGACCATTCGGTATTTTCTTTCGCCTGAAGCGTCCGTCTTTTTGGGTACCAGGTGTACTGGTGCGCTCCAAGGTGAGTGCGATTCCCTTATGACGTCATTTTCTAAGAGTTTGGTCACTTGGTTCCGGATTTCTTCATTATAAAGGGGTGGATGTCTGTACGGTCGAATGAATATGGGGTCCTCGTTTTTGGTTCTAATTTCGTGTTTGACCTTGTTTGAGAAAGAAAGTGGTATACCTTCGCAGTGGAAAATGTCTCGATATTCAGAACATAATTTTTCTATAGCTTCTCGTTCTTCTTTATTGGTGTGGTCTAGCCGTAACTTTTTTAGATTTTCTTTTAAGAGTTGGTCAACCTCGTAACTACTCGAGGTTACGTTTATGTTACATTCGTTGCCTTCGTGTTTGGTTACTTTAAGCGGCTTAGCAAATGCCATTGAAATAGTGTCTTCGGAAGTATTTTGAATCACCGTGTACGCGAATGAATTTTCGCACGTGACAAGGGCACTTGGCATTCTTACTCCTTGTCCAAAATCGACAAAATCTATGATGGCCTCACCATTTTGTAGGTCGGTGGGGACTTTGACTCTTGATTCCGTTCGGGGCTCTAGTAGTATTTCGTACGGCGGGTTGTATATAATTGGTATGGTTGTGTAGGGTGTTTGTAGGATCTGATTTTTCATGTCGATTGTAGCTTCTAGTTGTTTCAATAGATCGCTTCCTATTAGGCCGTCATAACGACTGTCGACGTCATACACGTAGAACTTGTGCTTGCCTACGCATCGGAAAGTTTTTAGTAGCGGTATGCAAATGGCCTCACTGTGTTGGCTACGGGCGTGGGTACTTATCACCTCGAACGGCTCGTAGTATTTGAAAGCAGCAAAATATTCGTCCGCTTTTGCAGGACTAATGAAGGACCTTGTACTTCCGGTGTCAATCATGAAGCGTGCTTTGATTTCAGGTATTACTATGTGCGGTAATTTTAGAACAGAACTGCAATTTAACTCTATTGTTTCGGGTGAAAACTGGAGGCCGTTAACTGAAAATTTTCAGTACCCGTCATATCTGCGTAATCGTACGCCTCCGCGGGCATGTCATGGACTTCTGGGACCTCTGTATTGTACATGTAGTTTTCGTCGTAATATGCGGCATCGGCATTTTGCTCGGTTGTTTCCTCTACAATTTCGTTATTATAGAATACGTTTTCTGTGTCAGCTGAGGCATTCAACATGTTTTGCCTCAATGGTCGGGCTGTCCTCATCGAGACGTCCGGTTCTTCTAACGGTTTGGGGCGGTTTGCGTTTGGCGGGATGCCGAATTTAAATCCGTGGCCAAAAGGTTGCTGTGGCATAGGTGGTCTTGCAAAATTTGAGTTAAATGGTGGTCTAGGACCTTGTCCGAAATTGAAATTTGGTCGTGGAGCGCCGAATCTAAAGTTCTGGGGTCCTGCATTTTGATTAAATCTGAAACCTGTTGGTGGGGTGCTCGTTTGAAAATTGGGTCTAAAACCAATCTGTGGGGGTGTGTTTTGGGGCTGAAGGCCGAATCTGAAACCTTGGGGTTGTTGCGGAATACCGAACTTAAAACCTGGGTTAGGCGCAACGAATTTGTTTTGAGTGTTGGTTGGTAATCCGAATTTATAGTTATTATTTGGGATGGTGCTTATTGGTTTACTGGGTGCGGCCGAGGCCTGTCGCTGTTTTTGTTTGGCGTTAAACTGAGTCATAAAGTTGACCTCCTCCGTGACTATACTTAGCGCGGCCTCTAAATTGGGGCACCCTTTCAGACGTACGATGCGGATTAAGTCCTCAGTCAGATTGTATAAAAATACATTTAATGCCATATTATTATACACTATCATTTTAGCCGCTTTTACTCCTTCGTCAGTTAAAAGATTAACCTTGGCAAAGAGTGTGCTACGGGTCTGCTGTATCCTGTGACAAAAATCTATGTAACTTTCCCCGTTGTTAATACGCATTTGTTCTAGTTCAATCGCGATACACTCCTCGGAGCGTGGGTCGCCGAAATGCTGAATTAATACATCTCTGAGCGCGGGCCATGAATTTATATCTTCGCGCTCACTTAGTAGAGCAGCGGCTCTACCATGCAATCTACTGGTAATTGCGTGGAATACATATTGTTGCTGTACTGCATTAGTTGTTGAGCTATACCCGTTATATATATAGTGTGCTTTTCTTATAAAAAGATTTAGCAGATTTTCTTCCCCCTCATATTTAGGTATTATACATAATAAATCTTTGGGTACAATTCTGATTGGTTGGTCTACCATTTTGTTATATTTATCTTAATTAAAATCTTAACACAATTTATAAAACTAGTTTAACTAAGTAAATGAAATTATAGCGACGATGTCAGTACGCAAATAGAAAATCAAATAACGATTATTTGGTCTAACCAACGGAAATAAATGAAAACAGGGAATGGAATGCGAAAAGGTTTACTCACATAACGCCCGTCTTCATCCTTCTGCTGTAGTTAGTAATGCCTTGTAAAAACTGCCGCGTCCAATGAAGACAAATTTATTTGTTGGTTCGGATTGCTGCGAGCCCGGTCACTGAATTTAAGAAACCGTAACTACGTGTACGCGCGAATAGCACTTTACGACTTTACGCGACGTATCCCAGCAATCCTACCGGCTGCGCCAGTCAAAATTGAGGGCCGCGGGTTTTTGTTTTTAAAAAGACAAAAATGAATTTTCACTTATTTAATTATGTCCGATTACAATGGGAGTTGAATTATAACTAACTTAAAGCTAAACTAAAAGCTAACGGGAGCGGTCTTATCTATCGACTCCCACGCTAATGCATACCGGACCACCGTAGAGCCAGACGCGTACTCAGCGGTTTTGCCGTCCGGCTATTCTGGGTAGAGCTGCTAATGAACAACTGTTATTGTTGCTGACGGTGTTCCAGCATGCATGACTACGTAGCCTAGGTTGCAACTTTAATAACCTTGAACTTTTGCTTACAAGATTAAATTTTAATTGTGATGTGCTCGTGCTAACTGAATGTTGGCTTGAGTGTTTCCCTGTTATACCATACTTAGAGGGATACAACGCTGTCTGCACAAAAACCAACATAAACAGAAATGACGGAGTAGTCGTCTATCTTAAAAAAGAGCTCATATTCTCTTATGACGAGCCAATATTTGCGGAAGGGAATTGTTTATGCATCCAACTAGATCCAAATACTGTGTTATTAGGCTTATATCGATCCCCTTCTTTTAGAAAGATAGATACATTTTTGGAATCACTAGACAGCATCCTGAATAAATTTTCGTCAGTAAAAAATTTGGTTATCACGGGTGATGTTAACATCCCAATAAACCCTGAAAAATGTAACGAGGATTCCAACCGATATTTGGACTTACTAGCTTTCCATGGACTATTTCCAGCACATTTTTATGTGACACGTGATGAAAGTGGTACTTGTTTAGATCATGTAATGTTAAGAACACGTCTTTCTGCAGTGGCCATAGTACCAAATTCTAATATTACAGATAATATCACTTCATTTAGATAAAGGACAAATAATCTCCTATGCTGATGACACAGCTATAATGTTTTCAGCTAACACGTGGCAAGAGACCTTCAATGCTGCCCAAACAGGTTTTGATAGGGTTACGAAATGGTTACATGAGAATATTCTCTCTCTCAATAAAGAATAAACAAAATATATTACGTTTTCAATAACTAGTATTCCGCAACACAACGAATTGACACTAATTGCGCATGATCACTACTGTATCTCTTCAACTTCCTCGGCATGTAACTGTAAAACACTAGAATCAACACTTTTTACTAAGTATTTAGGCATCATCATAGATAATAATCTAAATTTTAAGAGACATATTACTAATGTTAGCAATCGTATACGTAAAACCTTCTACATTTTTAAGAAACTTAAGTCAATTCGGAAACCAGATCTCGTAAAACAAATATATCTTGCCCTTTGTCAGTCAATCTTAAACTATTGCATATCTTCTTGGGGGGGTGCCCCGAAAACGACGTTGCGTTCCGTTGAAGTATCTCAGCGTGCTGTTCTTAAAATTAGTACTGGCCGACCAATATTATTCAACACCACTCTTTTATACGAAGCGTGTGAGGTTCTAACGGTCAGACAATTATTTGTATTTAGCATTATTGCAAGGCAGCATCCGATCCTGACTTACGACCCGCAAACTCAAATCAAACGACGAAAATATAACGTTTGCAAATCGCCTCCGAGACTACATACAACTTTTATTAGAAGATATTTGATTTTTATGGGCCCATTCTTATACAACAAAATAAATAAAATACTAGATATATATCACCTTTCACGGCATGAACTGAAACATAAAATTATTCCTTGGCTAAAATCCTTGACGTACAAAGACACTGAAGATTTATTAAAAGTAATCGAATAAATATTATCTCGTAACTTACAAACAGACTAACATAACATAATAGGTAGAAATTAAAAAAAAAATATTAAAATCGTACTGAGCTTTATATGTTTGAATGATTTATCATCAAACTATCTTATGAACGACGATTAATTACACCCTCTCACACACACTCATTTATTTACACACCTTCATTCAATAATACACAAACTAACATCCGGATATTGCAGTGTACCAGGATAGAATGAAGAAGAGGATACACTCTAATATTTCGCACACTCACACATACACTTCATACACATTTGCTTACACAACATACATCTTACTCGAAGAGAGGAACATTTTACACACACACGTGCATACCATTCTTATTCATAAGTATATTGTGCATTTCGCTGTTGGAAGATTGTATGTTGTACCTACCTACCCTACATTATAATATTATATAATTTAATCTAATTGATTTGATTTGGATTTAGTGGTCGCTATTTAAGCCAAAGAGTCTTCCACTAATATTTTTATAAACCCTACTATTTACCTACTTGTGAATGCAAATGTGTGATCGGAATGGGTACATAATTTTAACCAGGTATTCCTGCACGCAGCCTACCTGCTACTTGTATCTACCTGCTAGTTGCAATGTATACAACACTGTAGGTATTCTAATTGTATTCAATGTAGGTATTAAAATTATATTAGGCCCAATCCATGCATCTGTATTTAAAGATATAGAATACAGGTTTTGTTGTTTATATAGTAAGATCGGTAATTAATGTTACTTAGTGTAGGTTAGGTTACTTAGTGTAGGCATGCTTTCTTATACATAATAGGTTTATTAGTGATACAAAATTTTATATTTATTTATAATTGATTTGTTTAGAAAGCACGATCTATATTTTAATTGCTATCTAAATTCAAATTATTTTTTTATGCTAGAAGTGAATGCAATAAGTGAGGGCGCTGTAAGCCGAAACACAGGCCACTGGCCTAGTTCGGCAACAGATATATATATATTAATTTTATCTTATTCTAGCTAATTAAGAAATGGAAATGTTCTTTATATTATTATTATAGTATATTCTTTGATCCTCAACCAAGTACATCTGGAACATACCAAACACATACAACTCTTGACGAAACACCAAGTGACTTTTCAAGTGATGACTCTGTGAATGACCCAACATACTCTTTACCTAACCTGACGTACACTGTACCAAGTCCCGACCTAGCTGCGGAAGATGTAGAACAGCCACAACAGCTACAAAAGCAATCAGTACACAGCCGAAAAAGAAAACGAGAAAATAAATTGAAACGAAATCTTGGTCTTACGTATGTGACTGCTTCTGGGAAAAACATAGAAGAACGAAAAATGCAGGAATTACCAAATTGTCGAAATAAATGCAGGGAAAACATTAGTGATGTGCAACGTGCTATAATACATAAGGAATTTTGGAATCTTGGGTCTTATGATTTAAGAGCAGCCTTCGTTTCATTTCTGATCACTATCTATGAAAAACAAACAGAGCGACGTCGCGTCTCAGATCCTGATCATCAGAGATTTAGACAGTGCACCTACAGGTATCATTTGGACACTAACAGTCAAAAATATCCGTATGTCAAGGTTGCTTCTTAAAAACGTTATCAATAACCGGTAATTTTGTGAAACTGATAGGGTTGAAAAAACGCAGCACTTCCAGTGGTATAATACAGCCAGATAAACGTGGAAAAAAGACCCCAACAAATAAACATTCAGATCTAAAGATTCAAGAAGTAATAAGTCATATTAATTCATTCCCGTTATACGAGAGCCACTACACAAGACGAAAAAGTAACCGAAAGTATTTACCATCACACTTAACAATTTCAATCATGTATTCTCTATATAAGACGTCTCATGAAAACCCCGTCAGTGACAAAATTTACCGAAGAGAGTTTCATAAATTAAACTTGAGTTTCAAAAAACCGAAGGCTGATACGTGCCACAACTGTGACGTCATTAAAATGAAGATAAGTATTGCAAACGACGAAACAGCAAAAACCACCCTTGAAACAGAACGCGAGTCACATTTGCTAGCAGCTGATATGGCTTATAATGAAAAAAAATGTGATAAAATGACTGCATCAACAGACAAAACTTTAAAGTGCCTGTCTTTTGATCTCCAACAGTGTCTACCTACTCCAGCTTTAGAGTCATCCGTAGCTTTTTATAAAAGGCAGCTATGGACATTCAATCTTACCGTGCACGACAATGCAACAGGGTTGTCTACACATTACATGTGGCATGAGGGTATCTCGGGTCGAGGTGCTAATCAAGTGGCATCTTGCTTATTCATTCATCTTAAAGAACTGCCTCAGGACATATCAGAAGTTATTTTATACTCTGATACATGTGGAGGTCAAAACAAAAATACCCACGTGGCCGCAATGTTTACGTACCTGATGACACTAAAGCCCACAAATTTATGGTGCCAGGCCACACTCATATGGAAGTAGATTTAGATCACGCCATCATTGAAAAGAAAAAAAAGAAAACTGCTATTCAAGTATCTCACCCGCATGACTGGATGCAATTAGTAAGGTAAAGCAGTAAAAAGTTTACAGTGCATGAAATGCAACAAGTGGAGTTTATGGACTTTGCGAGTCTGTTGAAAGGGCCACTAATAGCCCGAAAAAAAGACACTGATAGTAAGGACTTTAAATGGCATGATGTGAAGTGGTTGTGCTACGAATCGAATTTTGGTATAATAAAGTACAAAAACTCGCTGGTCAGAGATGAGGATTTTAAAGCTATTAACTTTAGAAGACATACACGAACCGGCGACACCATACATTTTAATGTATCACCTATTACAACTGACCCAGTGACAATAAGTGTCGAAAAAAAACGGGACATTACTTCCCTTTTACCTCTCGTTCCGGAATGTTTTCATCATTTTTATCAAAATCTTATAACAGCAACAGATGCTAGGAACGTTGACCCTGATTTACAAAGCTCGGAAGATACCGACTAATGTTTATTTTACTTTACGTGATTAGATTATTTTACTGAGTAAGTTATAGTACAGTTTAGTATAAATGAACATACAGTATGTGGGACTTTCAGTACATACTTATGTGTAAGAAACACGTAAGTCATATCTAATAACCAAAATTAATCTAAAGCTTCGACGGTCAACAAAACTTAAGTCAGACTATATTATGTACTAATAAACATAGGGCAATAAGATTTATTTTGTGTACAATAAGGTAGTAAGGGAGTAATAATAAATAATAAAAAAAACCCTGTCAGTACGTTTTTTTTACACCAGTCATTAAAAACATCGCCCTGTAAACTTTTCTATTTACTAGATTGTTGACTTAAGTGCTTATGGGTTCCGGGTCTAGATATATTTATAGGCATATAAAATATAGGCCGAATAAAACTTCATAGCATCTGTGAAGTGAAGTAGCGTGCCAGTGCACACCTCACCGTAACTAGCTTACATAAATTGCTGTACGAGGACAGGTTTCCTGTTCACAGACACCATTAAATTTGATTCAGCTTATAGCTGTTATGGTCTAGTAGAAAAATGCTTTCTGGTCCTTATGAATTTATACACCACTAGCATTTTGGTGAAAGAAAACATGGAACAGGTTTATCACCTGCATACATCCATAGAAGAATGGAATATCCCCCGACCTACATAGGGGCAGCTTATTAAAAATGGCCTGATTCCCCTTTGTGGGTAGATGTATGTTCAGCAGTGGTCTAGCAGTGGAGAAGTACTACCTATATAATTAAACCACAGTCACAAGGTGCTTTCACCAAAGTTTTTCATACAAATATTCATAAATATCAGTGGCTGTCATTGTCTCGTTTTTTGAGGGTGATATTGTGTAAGATGTGTTGTACCTATATTGTGTAATATGTTGTGTATGATGCGTATGATGATAAATGCAAACGGTTTATTTTCAGAGAACTTTGACACGAAGTTGATAAGAATCGAAGAAGAAAAGCTCAATATAAAACGAGAGCGCAACAAAATTGAGCAAGAACGAAATGTTGCCCTGAATAAGTAGGTATATTACATTTAATATAATCACTGTCAGTCAAAAATCATATTATACCTAATTATTATGTGCGTTACAGCTACTACCACTATGTTCTATAAGAGTTGGTTAATCAATGTTTGCAACATCTCTTCAGCATTAATACCTAAATACAATGGTAATATCGAGCCGCACTTGAACAAGAAAAACTGGAAACACGGTTGGTGCAGAATGCCAAATCATCAAAGAACATTGCAGCTAAAAAAATTACGTAACGTATATAACTACAGCATCAATGGAGTGGTATCCGTTGCTGTGCAAAAATGGCGCTTCGCTTCAGCGGTTATGGATACAATTAGCTATCAGTGTCCTAACTTATCTACTGTCTTGGCATACATACTAATCCCAATTATTTTTCACTGCATGGATAATTATGGGTATAATTTATGCTACTTGCCTTAAAAAAAAATAAAGAACATAACTGAAGGGAACAGGAAAATAGTATTTATAAGTGCAGCTACAATGGAGTGGCAACCATTGCTGTGAAAAATGGTGCTTTGCTTGGTGTGGTTTCGGATCCAATTAGCTGTAAGTGTCATAAATAAATCATCAAAGCTAAGTGCAACAATCTAATATTTCTATTTTTCAGGTTCACAGACGTTCTTCAGGAATTATCAAATAAATTATTTTTTGATGATAAAATATTTTTTTACTACTTAACCAAGAAAAAACTAACGACCAAATAAGGAATTTTGGGCAGTTAGGTATACAATAAACTAGATACTAAATTAGGATGAGAATCATTAGGATATACATTTTATTGACAATCAACTGAGGCTATCAGCGCAAAAGTGGTGTAACCCACAATTTACGTTGGTTACTGTTCTGGTGTAAGATATGTTCTTAACAAAATAAATTTTCAGTGCAATAGTCGAGTAAGCCACCTTTTCGTATCCAACAACAGATGGCGCTAGAAACATAGTTTTTGCACGGGCCGATAAAACCAAGTACTATAGTGCAAGAGTGGTGTAAGCTGTATACACCACTTTTGCACTAGGGCAACACTACGCTTGTCTGTGGCTTACGTCAAAATTGTCACTTGTCAGCTTGCTGAAGTTAAGAGGTTATAAACAAAAATTCATTGAGATTGTAATTATAACCGAAATACCCCATCAAACGAGTTTTATTGTGATTAACCATGGACGAAAAAGATGATATCACTTCAGGAAAGTTAAAATGTTGTATTACTTATTGCAAATTCTAAGCAAAACTGTTTTCGTTTAGATACGAACTGGTTTGTGCTTTTATAAATTACTTACTTGATCAATGCTGGTTACAGTTGGAGATTTTGAAGACTCTGGCTCTGAATATCTGCCATCTCCTGCGCCCTCATCATGCAACGATGACTCTGAAGAAGTCCAACAAAGCAGAGCCAGTTCAGTCACAACTTTACAACTGCCACTACCAAGCACGTCTAGTTCAATAACGGCAGAAGCTCAAATCAGCACATCAGCAGCTGACACTACAGATGACACTCCTATCCTCAAAAGTAGAAAGCGTGTGAAAAGGCCAGAAACTTGGCGGCGAAATATCCTTAAATTAAAACGAGCATAAGGAGAACAATATGAAAACAACAAAAAGACATTGTTCCTGCGAAGACACCTAAAACAGGTGAATGTCCATGTCCTAAAAAATGTCATCTAAAAATTAATGAGGAACGACAGCTGGAATTATTCAGAAGCTTTTACTCATTGGCAAACTTTGACACTCAGAATGCATGACTGTTCTCATTAATTAGAGTACCAAACAAATGCAGAAGTTATACAGGAAAAGAGCAATCAAGAAGGCAAAAAACACACCTTTATCATTTATTGAGTGAAGATGGCGTTGAATATCATGTGTGTAAGAAATTCTTTCTAAAAACTTTTCAAGTTTCTGATGGACGTGTAACTAGGATGCTGAAGTATAAAAGTGCAACACGTTCCACCCATTGATCAGAGAGGTCGACAAACGTCTGTAAACAAAACACCAGACAATAAGATCGCAGAAGTAAAACAATTCATTAGCCAGTTTCCAGTCTATGAGTCTCATTATACCAGACATAAAAGTGAGAATAGGAGATTTATTTCACCGGACCTGAGCCTTGGACAAATGTATTCTCTTTACAAAGATGATACACTTGAACCAATTTCATCATTTATGTTCAGCAAAATTTTTAATGAAAGTTTCAATTTAAGATTCCATGCACCCATTAGTGATTCTAGCAAAAAATGTGATCTCTTCAACAACAAAATTAAATGTGCTGAGAGTGAACAGCTAAAACAAGAGTTGCAACGTGAACAAGAATTACACCAGAGGAAAGCTGACAGTGCCAGACAGGGATTAAAAGACGATACGGCTTTGGCAAAATCATCAACTGACATCACTGTAATTACCTTTGATTTAATGAAAACCCTACCTACTCCCGTGTTGAGCACTGGAATCGTGTATTACAAAAGACAGCTTTGGACTTTTTGCTTTGGGATTCACAACATGGCGACAGATGATGCCTTCATGTTTGTTTGGGACGAGTCAGATGCCTCAAGAGGACCCCAAGAAATTGGATCTTGCTTGCTGTACTATTTTAAAAAATTTGTGACTACTAAAAAAGTAATCATATATTCTGACCAATGCGGAGGACAGAATAGAAATATAAAGTAATCATTGTTCTGTCAGTATGTGGTATTACATCCGGACTTTACTATTGAAGAAATAGATCATAATTTTTTGGTTAGTGGGCATTCATACTTACCATGCGATCAAGATTTTGGCCTAATAGAGAAGAATAAAAATTTTTCAAAGAAATATACATTCCAGATAACTGGCTTTAAGTAATTAAAACGGCTCGCAAAAAACAACCATTTAAAATAATAAGAATGACAGGTAGGAATTTTTTTTCCTCTAAATCACTGGAAAAAAATTTAACAAACCGAAAAATTTCGGTTGATAATAACAAGGTAGAATGGTTGAAAATTCAATGATTGAAATTCCATAAACTTCATCAATTTTCATTTTTCTACAAGTATTCTAATAATGAAGAAGTCCTCTTTAATGAAGTCAGTGTAAAAAAACGGCAATCAGTGACCATAGCACACCTAGATGCACTTGAAAAACCAACCATCGCTGAAAAAAAGAAGAAAGATCTTCTTGAATTGTTGCAGTTCATACCACCAGTTTATCACACTTTTTATAACAATCTAAATAGTTCAAACAGTGTCAGGGATGTAGCATATTATGATGAGACAGATGAAGAATAACCTTGTTGTGCCATTTTGATTGTGTTCGTATTAAATTTGTCTTTATTTGGTGTAACCTGTTTATTATTTAAAATTAAACCAAAATATCATTAGTGCAGAAGTGGTGTAATCCACATTTTTTTATTATTTTAAGCTTAATTATCACAAAAGTACACAAATATTATGGATTTAGAGGTTCTTTTTATAAATTTAATTAAAAACAGTTAAAATAATGTTTACAAAAGTAACAAGGTTAAAAAACAATTCAACCAAATTTTAACTCCTCATTATCTCATAATAAGTATTCTGGGGTTACACCGCTTTTGCGCTGATAGCCTCATACTAGACAATAAGATTTAGTCAGTTGTGAAATTTACACAATATATACAAATATAATATTATTCTTTTGGCTCTATAATGGCTGTAAAATGATTACTGAATTGCGAAATAAACTCAATTTGATATAAGATAAAGAAAAATAATATTGTTCCATAGAACAACTCAAAAGTCATATCATATTAACCAAATGCTATTTCACATAAAATTTTGTAATGATTACAAAAAACAAAACATAATATATTTTTCCAATACAAATAAAGTTGCAATACACAATTATGTTTATGTATACAGAACATTTTACATAAGCAGTGTATGTAAACATTAATAAGTTGCAATAAATGATTGAGTATCTAACATGACATTGATATGACAATTTTATGCCGAATATAAGAAAGCTGAGAGGTTTCATCATTGTTTGCAACAGCTTGTTTCCCTTCTCTTGTTTCAGTTCACTGCTGGGCATAGGCTTCCTCTAGTGGGGTTTAGCTATACTAAAAACGAGGCTTTGTATCATCTTTGTTTCCAACAGCTTGTTTCAGCTCACTGCCGGGCATAGGCTTCCTCTAAAATAAATTAATTTGCACTAAAACGATTTTGCCACATTGTGTTGATCAATTGTTGCCTGGTAGGGCACATATTGGCAATTGATACTGATGGTATTGGTTCAATAGGATCATCATTTGAGTCCAATGATGATCCTATTGAACGAATATCATCACTATCAATTTCGATGCCATCATTCAGGCATAAATTGTGCAACACAGTGCAGGCATTAATTATCTTAGCACACTTTGTAGGCGCATAATGTAAAAATACCCCCAGTTCTCCTCAACTCTCAATTACCCCAGTCCCTCCCCCCCGAAATTTCCTCTAGCAATATTTCTCCCCAAGAACATAAAAAACCCCAAATTTGGGGAGAATCTCCCCAATCTGGTAACAGTGGAATCAGGGCCGTGAACGTTGCGCGAAGGAGGCGCGAACGTGCGTGAATCCCGCGAACGCCGTCCACATTATCGTTCGCGCCTGTTCACGGAGCTTCACGCCACAAATCTAAACAAACAAAACAGCTCGTCTAAAGCTTAAGTCCCAATATTTAAGCATTTCATTGTTATTTGGAGACAAAAAGTATTTGCTTACTAAAAAGTCAGCAAATTAACTTGACACAATTAAATAAAATAAGACAAAATGAGATGTCAGTTCATGACTATGCCGAAAGAATTGAGCAGCTATTTGTTGATCTTACGATCTCGCAGGCGGACTCGAATGATAACGCATACGAAATTCTGAGGCCAATAATTGAACAGCTAGCGATGCACTATAATTTCAGCAAGCAATTATACAGATTTTAAAGATGTGGTACGCGCAGCAGAGGATAAAGAATTGTCAGCAGCAGGTACTACAGCTTCACGTGTATGACAACAAGCCGATATACAAGGTATGGCAATCAAACTTTCTATAGAGGAAATCAACAGCGTGGTCAGTGAAACTACCAGAACAGAGGGAACCAGCGTCAAGGTTATGGGGTCAGTATCAAAGAAATCAAGGATACAACAGATACCAGCGAGGTTCACGAGGAGAAAATTTAAGGAACCAACGAGGAAATTATTTTCGGTCTAATAGAGATAACTATCGAGGTAATAATTCTGGTAACCAAAGAACTTGCTACGTCTCAACAAACGATGAGAACGGTGAAATAAAAGAGGAAGAAACCATGAATTTGGTGGATTTTTTTCGAGTCTTACTACATCTTAGCATGCAAAGGTTTGGATTACATCTATTTGTATATTGAAAATAAAAAGTACAAATTTTTGATCGATACGGGAGCTGTATTATAAATAATTCGGTCTAATATTACATCATTAAAAAACATCAAAACTTACGGCGGTAATACATAAATAAACGGAATAGGTGGACCAGTACAATCAAAATGCTATAACAATATTATTGTGTTTTTCAATTACATTCGAACAGCGGTGTAGAATTTCGACACAAGTTTTATGTGTTCGACACGTTCCCAGGACCAGCGGACGGTATTATTGGGTTCGACTTTCTCATAAATTACTGTAGGGGAAGGACGCTCAAAGCGGGTACCCCGCCTAAAGCAGGTAGGCATTTGAATTTACGCGCCTTTTAAACTAGTGAGAATGCGTGCGTGTAGGCCAATGACCCGCGCTCGCGCCAATCACGGACAGTCGCCCTGCACCCACGGCGTAGGGGTATTCATTTAAAAAATATATCGATGTTTTTAATCGATGTATAACATCATAACCCTGTATCGATGTTTTTCGATACATCGCTTGAAAACATCGATGTTTTTTCAACATCGAATACTTTTATGTTTTTTTTCGGGTTTAGTAGTTATTGTAAGGGAGACAATGTAAGTAAAACAAAAAAACATTTGAAATATTTTATTACGACATCAGATATTACAAAATGAGACAAAAAATACTAAAGTCTAAATCAATACTTTTATTTTTGTGATCTGCTTTAAAACCAATGCTGTTTAGGCAAACTTTGTAGAAATAAAAGTTTACTCAAACGTTTACCCTTCAGTCTATTCCTTTGCTGATTTACTATTTGGCCAGCCTTCGAAAATAACCGTTCGGATGGGACCGAAGTCCCAACAATAGTCAAGTATTTGAAAGCAATTTTATATAGTTTAGGAAACTGAATTTTGAGATCGTTCCAGATTTCCAGAGGATTTTCATTCAATCGTCCTACAGGACTTCTCAAATAAATGGATAACTCATCAGAAATCGCATCTTCAGATTGCGTTGCTTTCCAGCTCTTGTTTACTAATTTATGATGGTCTTCCCATAAAGAAAAACTATCTTCTAATTTTTCCGATTGATCTGAATCAGATTCCGACATTTCCAACGTTTGTGTATTATTTTTCATGAAGGCCTTGATTTTTGCGACTGCTGTAGAGCAAGCTAGTGCGTCCCTAAAATGCATTTTTTTGAACCGTGGATCCAGTACAGTGGCTATGGCAAGTGGAGTAACTCGCTCTATAGAACCCATTCTTTTTTCTATTTCTTTAAGCACAATCGATTTCAACTCATTGGCGAGTGAATCTACCAATGTGAGAGCTTGAATTTTTAAAACTAAGCAATGGATTAAAGGAATTACTTTGCTGCTAGTGCAGTACATGTCGCCGGATACTTCTCTCGTAGCAGCTTCGAGCGGTCGTAAGACTTGTAATACTGAAGAGAGAATTGACAATTCTGACGCATTGACCATTGCTGGTGCATTTTTATGGCGGATAATTATATCGTTTACGACAATGTGTAATTCTAAAAATCTCTCAAGCATATAATAAGTGCTGTTCCACCTTGTTGAAACTTCTTGAATCAATTTTGTTTCTTTAGCAGTGGCTTTTCTTAAGTCATTGCTTGCAATGTTACTTTGTTTAAACCATGTAACAATTTCCTTAACCTTTGTTAATAGACTTTGCAACTCTGGACACTGTTGTAAAGCGTTCTGAGCAACTAAATTTAAAGTGTGCGCAAAACACGGAATGTGTTTCTTACCAAAAGCCAAATCGACGGCCTTAATCATAGATGCTGCATTGTCAGTAACTACAGCCGAAACTCTATCGGTGTTAATATTCCATTCGACACAAGTATTAAGAAGCATTTCAGCAATGTTCTCTGAAGTATTACGCTCAAGTGACTGATATACTCCAAGAGTTATTGAAAAAAAATCAATACCTATACCGAAGTGTGCTGTAATCCCAAGAAAACTTCTCATGCTCATTGTTTCTGTCCACATATCTGTCGTAAGGGTGAGGTTTTCTACATTTTTTATTTTATTTTTGAAAACAGCTGATAATACATCATATTTATCGTCAACCCAGCGAGTTATTGTCGTTTTACTGGGAAGCTTGTAATGCGGCGCAATCACTTTCATCAGATTACGAAAACCCTCATTTTCAACAATCATAAATGGTTGATTGTCCTTACAAAGCATATAAATCAAGGCATTATTTATTTTCAAAAATTTATCGCCACTTTCCGAAAATGAATTTATATGTTCGAAACTCTCTACAATCGACTTTTGACGCTTTAAAGATGGAGGGAGAGGATCATTGATATGGATATCTTCTGTTGATAAGCATATTGAAGCTTTATTTTTCGATTCTATCGTATCAGCTGTACTGGTTGATGGCAGTGACTCAGGGTTGGAGACAGCAGGTTTGGAGACTATTTTAATTGTTTCGCTGTCGACATCGGATGAACTTACATTACTCGTCGCTTGCAAGTTTTTTTTATTTAATTCTAAAAACGCAGCTTTGTGGATATGTTTTACGTGCCCAATCAAGTTTGACGTATTGCCACTCGATTTAATAGATTTTTGACAAAGCTTGCATTTTGCAAGGTTTCCATCTCCTTCAATTTTAGTGAAAAACTGCCACACGTTACTCTTCTTTGGAGGCGCCATCATTTAATCAACTGAAAAAAGAAAACAAAGTAGGTAATGGAAGTATATATTTATCGATTAATTTACCACTCTGTACTGTAGAATCACATCACTATTGACGGAATTCACGACATTCTAAGTAAAAAAAAAGTAAAATAAACGTGATTTAATTTGTTCAAAACAACTTATTAGAGGAATTATTCGTGCAATAGTGCGTGTATTAGTATGAATATTGGGCCAAAATGTTAGAAAACTTAGATTGTTGGTCACACACAAGTTGAGGTTAGGTTAAAAATATTTTTAAGCATAATAACATTATTACATACCTTTTCAACTACGAGCATGGAATTAAATGTTAGGTCAAGCTAGTTTATATTAAAATGCACTTATCACGTATCACTTAATTACTTGTTTAGATTAGTTAGAGTAAATTTCAATTCACAAACAACAAATACCAGCAAACTGCAGCGGGGGAGGGAGGAGCGAGTGGAGTGAGTGAGTGAGTAAACAAAATTATCCAATATCCATTCATTTAACCAATGCAGCCAACCTCAAGAAAAATCAGATAACTTTTTCTCATGGTAACAATTGTTAAAAATTGAAATTATTAAATCAATACCTACTAAGTTATGTGAACTAGAAATATATTATTCGTTAGTTAGCTTTTCCATTGATTCGATGTTTTTAATAAAACCATCGATACATCGAATAGAAAAACATTTGTCAAAACATCGTATCAATCCGATGTATCGAACGGTAAACATCGAATGGATTCAATACATCGATGTTTAGTGAATATCCCTACCACGGCGTACGCGGTCGCGAAGTAAGACGCTATGAATTTATTTTGCTGTTATCACTAAAAAAAATAGAGTTTTCTTATATCTAATTTCTCATAAATGGTTCACAATATGTTCTTACTTGTTGTATGGGCCAAAATACTTTTTGATGCCTAATCCCAGCATAAAATTTTCGTTTTTATTTTTTTTATTTAAGTAATTAATTTCTTATTTTTTGTGCACATATAGATTTGTTATAGTTTGGTCTATAATATACACCCCTCAGCAGCGATAGTTTTAATGAATTAACTATATTTTTGGCCAATAACATATCAAGGTGTCGAAAAATTAAACAACTGCGTTACTGTTTTACAAAATTTAAATTCTTTATTAAAATTATCCAATGAGACAATTTAACAAGTCAGTTTTAAACTGAAACGCTTATATTAACTTCTCATGAAGTTAATTCACAGAAATAATAAGTTTAATAAAATATTCTTATTACTTTATATTACTGCGTTACCAAATTCGAATTCTAAAACTTGATTTTTTCTATTAGTGACAATAAAATACTTAAAATTAATGCCAACTGACGACAATATCTTCCACTTTTGATAAATAATACGTACGTAATCAATTATTTCTTTTTAAATAATTAGATGTCTATGTATTACTGAAAATAGTAGGTACAATAAATTAGAGGGACACAAAATTAACGCAGTAGTAAGCTTATAAGTATAAGCCGTGGTGGTCGAGAGGTAGTGACACCCGCCTTACAATCGTAAGGTCGTGGGTTCGAATCCCCGGCCCCGTACCAATGAGTTCTTTGGAATTTATGTACGGAATTTCACACCACTGGCTTTTCGGTGAAGGAAAACATCGTGAGGCATCCATTGTGTGTGAATCCACCAACCCGCCCTGGGCCAGCGTGGTGGATATGGCCCAATCACCCTTCGTGGGCAGGCCTACGTCCTGCAGTGGACTATTAAAAAGGCTGGTACAGTAAGCTTAGTAACACAGTAGTATTATCTTACATCAATACTTTGTATTTTTATAGAGATCTAGTAATGATGGTACAAACAAAATAAAACTTAAGTCCTTATAACTTGACATAGCATAAAGTAACTCAAATAACTTCAAAAATAACAAAGTTCAGCTAATTAAATACAAAAAACAGCCTTCAACCACATTAATATAACAGACATCACATGCGGAGATATGGGTACCAAGTATCCCCGGCAGTCGCCCCGCTACCGCCCAACGGAAACTGGCCCTGGTAACGCATAACATACGAAACTTGAGGACGGATGAAAATATAGTTGAGCTGGAAGAGGAAATGGGTTATGCTGGAATATTTTGGGGTTATCTGAAGTCCGAAGTGAGGGTGAAGACACAATAACTCCGCCAACTTACTCTATTACCTGGAAGACGACCAACAGTCCCAAGGTGGTGTCGGATTTCTAGTCCACAAGTCCCTGACTAACAACGTCGTAACCATCGAAAGTGTTTCGAGTACGGTCTTATACGAGTACTTAATACTGAGAATATCAAAAAGATATTCGCTGAAGATCATTCAGGTATACGCACCGACCTCGTCGCACCCACTTGATGAAGTGGAAACTATGTAGGAGGACGTAAGTCGGGCCATGCATACGTCTAAGACCCACTTTACTGTTATTATGAAAGAATTTAACGCAAAGATGGATAAAAGAAGCGATGATGAGCTGAAAGTGGGGCATTTAAGATATGGATAACGGAACTTCAGGGGAAAGAGGCTGGCCGACTTTCTGGAAAAAGAGGGACTCTTTATGATGAACTCTTTCTTCCAGAAGCCGCCTCATTCCAGAAGCCGCCTCACAGGAAATGGACCTGGATAAACCCCGACGGTTTCACGAGAAATGAGATAGACTTCATCATGACCGACAAGAAGCGAGTATTCAATGATGTCTCCGTGATTCACAGAGTAAAAACTGGTAGCGTGCAGTGTTAAACATAGCAAAAGATAACGGAGTTACTCTACTAACTATACCACCACACTCAAGTCACAGATTGCAGCCACTTGATGTATCAGTATTTGGCCCTCTGCAAACATATTACAACGCAGCAATGGATTCCTGGTTGATGCGTCACCCTGGAAAGACAATCTCCATCTACAATATTGCTGAATTGTTAGGACAAGCTTTCGATCGAGCCATGACACCCTAAAATATTAAATCAGGATTCCGAAAAACTGGAATATTTCCATTTGATACACATTTTTACTGACATTGAATTCATGCCAAGTGAAGTTACAAATCGGCCACTAGAAGACCTTTCTGATGCTCCCGATCCCAGTAGGCGTTATGAAACTCAACAAGCTTCTACTGATGCCCCCATTTCAAGTCAATCTTTTGGTCATGATTCTCAAAAAGATACCAGATCAAGTGATTCCTCACAAATTCAACGGGGTGATGTTACCGATCCAAGACCATATCCTTCGATAGTTCAGGCGCCAGCTTCTCCCGTTCGGCAATTGATGATTAGACGTTCTGAATCCGTGAGCCCAAGTTTGCTAACTCAACTTGCGGAAGCACCATCCGTAACGGCTAAAAAAACTCTTCAGTCATTACTTTTCCATCTACTCCAGATGAAACACTAGTTTCTCCCCTAGGATGTCGAGCTTATCCAAAAGCACAACCGAGACTACAATCTAACCGTGATAGAAAGAGAGGAAAAATGCTGAATGCTGAAAATGCTTTGATGTATTTTCTCTCCTATTTCGTTGCTAAGAAAATAGGACAGAGATTTTGTTGGCTTTTTTGTTCGAATCTGCGGAAAATTTCTTTATTCTTGCAGGTGTTACTCTAGATTCTAGAAGTATGGCTCGAGATGAACACTTTCTGTTCTCTCCACGTTAGAGCCAAACCACACGGGCGGCGCGGCGCCGCACCGCAAGTCATTTCGCCGCGCTGGCGACCACACGGGCAGAGCGGCGTGGTAACGTTCTACGGAGCCGCGGCGGCGCCGCAGCGGCGGCAATATGCCTTCATATTGCCGCCGCATCGCTACGTACGACAGTCTGTAATAACAATGGATCGGGAAAGACGAGTGCTGCTGCTCTTATTACTTCGCCACCGAAGAAATCGACGTAGAATCATACGAAAACACTGGATCAGTCCATTTATAGCCTTGAGGAATATTGACGGACTTTTTTTCTTTAAAGAATATCAAGAGTTGGTTTTAGACGAAAAGAGGTTTTACAATTTTTTTCGAATGAGTGTATCTACTTTTGAAGGTTTATTGAAATCCTTAGAGCCACATATACGGAAACAGTATACTAATATGAGGAATCCAGTGGAGCCAATAGAAATGATGGGAATCACTTTGAGGTAAGTAATGAAAATCTTTTATTTTTTCCACTTGCTTTATTCTCGAGTTAAGTACAATGGTGTAACACACACGACTTTGTTTTACCTATATATTACAAACAAACAAACAAATAAACAAACAAAAAATAAAACCTTTCCTCTTTATAATATTAGTAAGTATAGATAATAGATTTTCAAATCAACTTCAGGGCAATATTATCACTTACAAGCTTGCAAAATCATATTCAATCTCTTCGCTATTTTGAGACACTTCAGAACCTTGATTTGGAGATTGAAATACATCAGAATTTGAGTTTATTAAACTGTACGTACCCGTACTTTGGTAATTTCGGGTTTGATACCCGTGTGATAAATGCTCTTCAAAGGCAAAGGACGAATGTGGAGTCGTTTGTCCATAGCGCATTTCCGTGATTAGTTGTAAAACTTTACTTTGGAAAGTGAGGGTCTGAAGTTCGGAAAAATCTTCTATAGACGGCAGTATGCCTTTAAAAAAGAACAAGTGGCGATTCTCCTTCTCCTTAGGAGCTTTTAATGCTTCTAATGTATCTTTTTCAAACTCATCCAATTGTAATGTTCTCTTCCGGGTGACAGGAACATAGCGGGACGGCCCAGGTACAGGCACATCATGTGTAGAACTCATGGTCGATTCATCCGCTAAGTTTATTAGCATTCTGTGCTATTTTGGTTAAAAATAATAGCTGATTGTAATAATGATATTTTGTAAGCTTTTTAGCGGCTGAGCCGGATCTCGAGGCTTCTTTAATTTTTTTTAAATGTTTGAAAAAGGTGTCCTTGACATTTTTCCACTTTTTCACAACAATATTACCTGAAATGAAAATCAAATAGGTATTAAATGTATATTTGTAGGTTTATCGCGTCTTTTTTTTAAGATCCTATAGATGCGTAACTAGTGCCTTAATTCTTGCTTGTACTAAATAAATAATTTTCTTTCTTTCTTTCTTTTCTTTCTAAAACTTCAGAAATGCATTTCATAAATATAAGGGAAAATATTGCCGAATAAACATGAGTCGTCGGTCAAATAGGAAAAATCACCTCTAAAAAGTGGAGGAAGGAAATATATTTTTTGTTACTTCTGCCCATGCCTTCGCTTTTAATTGATTATTTTTAAAATCCTCATGAATCTTATCCCACAGTACTTCCCGTTCTTGAACTAAAGAAATGAGGTAGTCCATGTCAATATTTTCCTCACTGGTACTCATTTTGATAGGTACAGGTTACGTGATCGTACTTAATCGCGCATGCGTCCTTCCCTATGCTGCGCAAACAAACAATTGCGAGCGGCGCCGTGTGGCTACAATGCATTTTTGTATGTAGAAAACCGCAGCGGCGCCGCTCAGGCGCCGCGCCGCAGCCGCGCCGCCCGTGTGGTTTGGCCCTTAGGGACCAAAACAGTTCATTAATTGCTTTTCTTTTACCTTCATTACCTAATCATAGAAGTGCATTTTCTTTTACAAGTTTCATCACATCCAGGTTTTAGGGCATAATTCTTAGAAATCTTCTCTTCCTTTCTAGTCCTCTTTCGTCCTGCAATGCTGGTTTCATGTATTATTATAATATACTACGGGACTAATCGCGCACTAAAATTATGAGATAAATAAATACCTCATCATCCGACGTTTCGGCCGAGTTGCATCGACCGTGGTCACGGGTAGACTCTGTGAAATTCTAGATGACTAATTTTATTTGTAACCTCCGGCCCGTAACGGTTAACAAATGTTGTTTTTAAACTTTCGCGATTTGCATCGACCGTGGTCACGGGTCAGTCTACCCGTGACCACGGTCGATACAACTCGGCCGGAACGTCGGGATGATGAGGTATTTATTTATCTCGTAATTTTAGTGCGCGATTAGTCCCGTAGTATATTATAATAATGTGTTCAAATTGCGAAAGTTTAAAAACAACATTGGTTTCATGTATTTTTCTTTTGCGTATAGTTCCTCTTTTAGTCAAATGATTCTGTTTTGGAGATGGCGATTCTAGTAGGATGATGTTTTGTAAGTTCGGAATAATACAATCAGAATCAGAATCGCTGTCATTTTGACCAACTGAACTTAAATTGTGATTTTGTGTCGGTGATTTCGGAAGAACGGCAGGATGTGAATTTGGTATTATATCTGAATCTGAATTATTTATTAACTATTTCTCACTACAGAAGAGAGCATGCGCCAAATAAAAGGTACCTCTCGTCTGAAATATCTATACAATTCATGTACAATAACTACATTCAACACCATCCCGAGGAATCTATTTCATACGATATATATGTACAGAAATAAAACAAATGAACATTTCCTTTGCGAAGCTGGGCCATGAAGAATGTGAAGTTTGTGAGCAGTTTGAGATTCACAACCCAAACGCAAAAGAACTGCGTCACAGAGACTGTGACACTTGTAAAACCTATGACATTCATCACGAACGTTATATCTTAGCAAGGCAAGCTTATGATGCTGATCGCCAAAATGCAAAATCTGGTGCAGCAAGTGAAGGTCATTTCTCCGGTGACCTGCAAAAGGTGATAATATTACCTAGAATTGATATGTTTAAGCTGGTCTTATTTTGTCCTCGCCTGGTGGTTTTCAATGAAAGTTTTGTTTTGGTTTATTAATATGATAATATTAATAATCTCCAACTAACCCACACTTTTATTTTACAGGTTGGCTAACTCGAGCACCCGTGGACCTAACAGATAGTGGAAAAGGTGAGGCATATTGTAAATTATGTGTTTCAATCATGAAAAGTAAAACACATAAAGACAAGGAATTAAGATTTGCAAAAACACAACCCAAGCTTGCATCATTTGGCTACTCCTCAGTGATACAATGAGTTGATAGGGATACTGTATCAAATGACTTATTTTCCCATTTTTTCGTTTGATACTTTACGTTTACATACTTATTCTCACATGCAATTATAAAATTATTTCTTGACATATTTACTCATTTAGATTTGAGAGGCAAACCACACAGTTAACCTAAAATATTCGTGAAACTGCGTTTGTACCTAGTGCGAGTACGAGTATTGTGTGATACAGCATGTTCTCAAAAATGATGCTCATCATTTAGCTTGTAGCATACTTTTTTTTTTTCAGGAAAATGGTAGTTTATTTGGACATGGACCGATATCTGAACAAACAAGATTTTATGTCATGCCTACGTGAATGTAAATGGCCTTTCACAACCACTCACTTTATAAGACGAGACAAATGTTTCAAATGTTTTAAAAGTACCAATAAAAAAGGACCGGCCCATTTTATTTTGACCAGTGATGATGTTACTCCACTAATAAATTATAAACGTTTTTGGTGTACATATTGCAGTTATGGTACATACGAGCATTACACTGAAGACGAATGTGAAATTTGTACATAATAGGCACACGTATGTATACGTGTGAACCTGATACAAATTATGTAGATTGATTTATCTTTGATTACTTAGCAATAATAAAAAATATAATTTACTATTATTTTCCATTTTATTCCATTTAAGGTGGGGTGGGGTAAGACTATCACAGGGGCAAGAATAACACTCACAAATATCTCGATATGTATAGCGTAATTCCCAATGCCACGATATCGGTACAACAGTAAAGTCGTAAATGTTCTGAGTTCAACTCATAGATGTCGCTGATACTCAATGATATTGCCAACAGAACAAAATGAAATCTGTCAGACGCGTCACACTTTTCGGAAAGCGTTTGGGTGCGTACATGTGTTTATATTTTGCCACTAAAAAGTGAATAAAGTGAAGTGTTCAGTAAGTAAGTACCATAATATTTATACTCGCTTTTAAGAATTAAGATTATTTTTTTGTAAAACAAACGATTTACTTGAATTTTCTACGAAACAAAAACTTAACCTAAAAACATCCAAGTGGGGTAAGACAATCAGTTTTTTGGGGGCAAGACTAACGTATGTTAGTCTTCCCCCAAATCAGGTGTAATAAACATTCCAGTTGAGGTTTTTTTTATTGTAACTACCTAGAAAATAATTTTAAGGTTTAATGTCACGAAAGTGGCCACGGAAGCTAATTGAAATAAAAAATATGTTCTCAGATTCAATCTGATGAAATAAAGATATTTACGACATTTTTATACAGGGTACTTAGTGAATAATTATTAACACACACACACACACATTTGTAATTTTCCCCAAGGAACATGTGTCGAATTATAAAAAAAAACCTCATTTCGGTAGCTGGAAGAGGCAATTTTATTTCTCATAATCCGACCTATGTTCTTTTAAGAAAGTTGTTTGGTATTATGAGTACAATCTTGTGTTAAACGATCGTTCGCTAATTACCAGGCATGTCATACAGGGTTACTGGTTATTGAACCTATTCCTTCTAGTAGCTTATAGGGGGCGCTATTATCAACTAATTTGACCACATATACCCCTATCCAAAAGTTAACCATTTCCGAGAAAAAAATTATTAAAGTATTTTTTAAATTTTATCGATGTAAGGTGACTTAAAGGTTTTAAAAAAAAAATTAGACGGTTTTGAATAATCATTTTTTTTTTTTTACTTAACAGAGACATAAGGCTGTCATTATGAGTAACGAAAACTGAACTAGGTATCCACTTTAAATAATTACCACAGGAAAACATCAAGAAAATGTAATTATCATTATTAATTAGTTCCCTTTGATCGACAATTAATCAAAAAAATGCCAACACATTTGACGTGCAGATTATTTTTAAAACATCTGTATACTTTAAGCTTTCGAATGAGGTATTAAAATCTAACATCGGTCACAGGGTTTAAGAAAAAAACACTTCACAAAGAGGCCCCGGTATAAAATTCTAGGAAAACTGTTTTTTTACCTGCTTCAAATTACGCCGCCACCCGTCAACAAACACGGGATTTAGACCCTTGTTACCTGCCATGAGCGATCATTGTTCCACCCGCACTTATCAAGGGTTTACAAACAAAGCGCATTTTTAAATTAGTAGTTAGAGAGTAGAGATAAGGTTAGTCGGTTCGTACTGATTGTATCGTTCGGACGCGTTCTTTCTCTCACCTATGCACTTTGCGATCTTCCTGTTGACCTGGCTTGTTATCGGACTGTGACTTTGCTTGTGAATTTGTGACTTGGCTTGTGAACTGGTTCTGTGATCGATTGCTCTACCGACGACTTGGCGTGTTAAAGGACTTGTGATAAAGCTTTCATTGCTTTTATCATGTCTGGAGGTTATCGAAGCC
The DNA here is from genome assembly GCA_949316475.1 of Hypomecis punctinalis. Lineage (NCBI taxonomy): Eukaryota > Metazoa > Arthropoda > Insecta > Lepidoptera > Geometridae > Hypomecis > Hypomecis punctinalis. Next base: position 14,713,233 of record OX438809.1, read on the forward strand.
GCCATACGTATTCGAATGAAGAATACGCCGACATTTTATTTTATTACGGATATTGCTCAGGCGACTCTGCAGCAGCCCGCCGAGAGTACATTCAACGGTTCCCCAATCGCCATATACCCGATGTGAGCGTTTTTAATGGAGTGTATCGGCGAATCCGAGAAACTGGTAGTGTGATGCGAAGAACAAGTGATGTTGGTAGACCACGTATGTATGCTGTGGAAGATGAAGAAGAAATTCTTCGACGTTTTGCTGAAGACCCAACCGTCTCTACAAATGCTGTTGCATCACAGCTGGGCATTTCACAATGGAAAGTGTGGTTCACTGTGCACAACGCGGGACTCTACCCATACCATTACACTCCCGTACACGTCATAGAAGAAGGTGATCCTCTCAGAAGGTTAGATTTTTGCAGATTTATGCTCAATGCAGACATAGAAAATCCATGTTTTTTTAAGAAAATCTTATGGACTGACGAGTCAAAATTTGATAAAGATGGAATAACAAATTATCACAATGTTCACTACTGGGATACAAAAGAAACAGGAAATCCCAACAAAAAACGACCAACAGGATCACAACGCCGATTTTCGGTAAATGTGTGGATGGGAATAATCGACAATAATTTGATTGGACCCCATTTTTTCCCCGACATTTTAAACGGAGAAATTTACGAAGATTTTTTAGAAAATCATCTGCATGAACTACTTGAAGATGTGCCGTTGAATAGAAGACAGAATATGGTATTCCAGCATGATGGTTGTCCGGCGCACTTTAGATTAAGTGTGCGTCAGTGTTTAGACACCAACTACCCCGGGCGCTGGATAGGCAGAGGTGGACCCATACCTTGGCCTGCTAGGAGTCCTGACCTGACCCCAATGGACTACTACGTTTGGGGTCATATGAAATCGTTAGTTTATGATGTGTCTCCGGTGCCAAGGATTGATGAGTTGAAGGAGCGCATAATAAATGCGGCCAATCAAATCAGGGCTACTCTAACAAGTAAAGTCGTCAAAACTAACCTAAGAAAAAGAATGCGACTCTGCATTAGGAACAGAGGAAGCCACATTGAACATCAGCTGTGATAAAAACGTAGATTAGCAACATTTAGTTAAGTTTCCAATTACATGCATTGATAAATGTATTAATAAAGACTTGTTTAATCGTCGTAAAAATGTTAATTATCACCATAATTACTTAACTGATCTTAAGTTTCAATACCTCATTCGATAGCTTAAAGTATACAGATGTTTTAAAAATAATCTGCACGTCAAATGTACTGGCGTTTTTTTGATTAATTGTCGATCAAAGAGAACTAATTAATAATGATAATTAGATTTTCTTGATGTTTTCCTGTGGTAATTATTTAAAGTGGATACCTAGTTCAGTTTTTGTTACTCATAATGATAGCCTTATGTCTCTGTTAAGTAAAAATAAATAAATGATTATTCAAAACCGTCTAATTTTTTTTTAAAACCTTTAAGTCACCTTACATCGATAAAATTTAAAAAATACTTAGCATAAGCATGTAATGAACGGGCTAAACGGGCGTATTACAGTTTTAGGCGTTGCCTCGCCACTTTCGTGATATTTAACCTTAACTAAATCGATAGACATTATTGTAAGTACTTAGACAAATAAATATTTTAGGATAGATTAAGTCATTATAAAACTAACATGGCACCTACATGTGGTTTTTTTTTCAATTCAATTAAATCGTTTGTCCTTTTATGATATAAACGCAACTCATATTTTTGTTACAGAATAATGCAAGATGGTCCGAAACTATCAAAGAAAAACCGACCGAGCGGCTGCCTATAGCAGAGAACATTTATTAGAAGCTGTGGAAAAGGTTAAGAGCGGCGAGTTGTCAGCTTACAGAGCTTCTCTGGCATACAAAATTCCCCGACCAACCATAGTAGCCCGAGTCCACGGTAGATATGGATTAAAATCTAAATCTTTAGGGAGAAGTACAGTTCTTACTCCAGAGACAGAGAAAAAATTAGCCAAAAACCTACATATTATGGAAAAATATGGATTTGGTCTCAACAGACAAGAAATGTTGGAACTTGTTGGAAAATATATTGCCAAAAATAATATCCCTAATAATTTTAAAAACGGCATGCCCGGAGAAGATTGGTTTTTATTGTTTAAGAACCGGCATGCTTTGTCTATTAAGAAACCTCAAGCCGTGGAAAATTCGCGTAAAAAAGCATGTAACCCGTGGGTTATTTACTCTTATTATGATTTATTGAAAAAGACCTTGGATGAGCTGGACCTGCACGATAAACCATCACAAATTTGGAACTTGGACGAAACGAGCTTTAGCAAGGACCCCAGCAAAACCAAAGTCGTAGGCCTTCGTGGTTATGCTTCGACGAGAACAATTGCATCACCTGGCAAAGATAACACAACAGTTTTGTTGGGATGCAGTGCAGCTGGTGGCAAAACACCTCCGCTTATAAGGGCAAAAATCTTTGGGACGAATGGATTTCAGAAGAGGGCTTTCCCGGAACTGTTTATGCGGCTACTACGAACGGATGGATGGAGACTGAGGTATTTGAAACATTTTTTCAAAAGGTGTTTCTACCCACCGTAGGTGATAGACGGCCAGTATTATTGGTTTACGATGGTCACTCTACGCACGTAGGGATCAATATTATCGAAAAAGCAAGAGATGCAGATATTACGATTATTATTATGTTTGTGATTTTGTTAGTCGTAATGTATTATTTATAGGTCAAAGTACAAATATACTTTAAATACTAAAGGTTTTCTTAAGTTTTATACGAGAATCGATACCTATAAAATTTGACGCCGAGAGTCAAGTTCAACCGACGATTTATTATAGTTTTTAATGATTTTCTTTGTGTTTTATACATCAAATTGAATAACAGCTTACTCGTGATTGACAAAACATTAACAGTGTCGGCAATTAGGCTTTATATTTATTGAATTGCAAATCCCATACAAAAGTTGTTTCTACATGGTGTTCAAAAATGATGTCACAGATTTTCTTTTACTTATACGTACATTTCTATGAAAATTATTGTTGTTGTTTTTTTGTTTATTAACGATGTTATTTAGTTAGTAGGATATTCTCTACACATTTATAAATGTTTACCACATTTATAAATATGTAGAGAATATACCTACTGACTGTTACAATCGTAAAATCATACTTGAAATCTGATTGACTTTGTTGAATTGTTATAGGAAGATGGTAGTTATAATGGATCTCGATCAACATCTGAATAAAGATGACTATATGTTATGCATACATGAATGCAAATGGCCATGGAGCATGACTCATTATATCAAGCAAAGTCAATGTTTCGTATGCAATATGAAGCCCAAAAGGAATGCACCATCTCATTTTACCCTGAATACCAACATCGTTAAAAATATACGATTATTGATAAGCATCAGTTGGTTTTGGTGTAAATATTGTAATTACGCCGTATACGATCACTACTTAAGTGATGAGTGCGACTTTTGTGTATAATTTTTTTTTTTTAATAAAAATAAAGCAGAATCAAAAACAATAGAAATGATCGAAAAAGATGATTGTAATATATAAAATTAATTATTTTTCCAATCGTTTTGAGTATGGGAAAGTCTCTACGTACCTAGTTTCCAAGTTAGTATTTACCCAATTCTACTGTTTGAAATGTATTCTGATATCAAAACCAAAACAAAAAACAAGCTCTGCTTAGCTTGAGGCTAGATAATGCTGTGTGAATTTGTCCTGCATTTTAATTTAAATTTTTAAAAACATAATGCTGCAGGTAATTATTGACACCTACTTACATTTTTATTTACTTTACTTTTTTTTCTAGATGGAATTTAAAGATTCTGAATCTAACAATGGTCCCCCGGATCCACAAGAGAATAATTTAATTACAGCACTGGTAGTGGCCAAATCTCCCAGTGGAAAAATAAAAGTGCTGTCGAACGACAGAGTTATAATGAAAATGACAGAATCAGGAAGATTATTGCCAGTTATATTGCCAGATGGTCCTGCACGTAATGAGTTAATAGCCGCGTCCAGACCGGCCGAGCCCGGCTCGCGAGTTTCGCTCGCGAGCCAATAGTTCGCCCGGTGTGGACGGCGCTCGGGCTTCCTCGGGCGCACGTTGGCTCGCCCGAGCGCCGCTCGGCCCCGTTGCGTTGTCGGTTTTTATCAATGCTCAAAGGCGGCTCAGTCTGAGGTGCTCGCCCGGTGTAGACGGACGTAACGACACTCGCGAGCCCGTGAATTAAAAATGGATAAAGAAGACAGTATTCGCTTAATACAACTTTACGGAAGCTTCAAAATGTTATGGGATTCGAAAGATCCAGATCATTTAAATAAAAGTAAGCGAGAAGATTGCTGGAGGAAGATCTCTAAGGTAATGAAGTTACCTGTACCCGAGTTGAAAAAGAAACTTGACTCATTGACAGGATCATACCGACGCGAAAAGTCAAAGCAGAAAAAAAGTTATATCACTGGTTCAGGTAATCATTTTTTATTTAATAATATTGAATGTTAGATTAGTTAATCTCATTGTCAAATATCCATATGAACAACATTTACTATAGGACACACCATAGGAAACGAAAAATACCTATACCTACATATTTGTTACAGGCGCTGACGAAATTTATACATCGAAGTGGTTTGGTTTCAAATATTTTGACTTTATGTCAAATAAAGATGACACAGGAATTACAAAAGAAGGCGGAATAGATAACGTAAGTCCTTTATTTATGTTTATTTTCAAAATTAGTTGAACATTAATATTGATGCTGCCATGGAATTATTCCGTTTGTTACAAAATGTGTTGCTAAATGTAGACGAATATCTTTAGCACTAACAGTACCTCTGCGCGGAATGGCCGTTAGAGGTAATAGTGCTGTAGATGGAATATTGTTTCTCCATTGACCAGGAATAAATGAACCATCCACTTCTCTATCATAATATTCTGGTGGAATAGAATAGTTATTTCGTCGTAAGTAATTATATAAATACACTGTTGCTAAGACAACTTTTGTAGCTTTTTCTGGCTCTAGGAGGATAGGTTTCCTAAGAACTCTGTAGACTGAACTTAAAATACCAAAGGCATTTTCAACGACTCTGCGAGCTCTGCTAAGTCTGTAATTAAACACTCTTTCTTTGGAACCCGCCGCTGGATTACCTTCAAATGGTTTCATAGTATATTTGTTAAGCATAAAAGCTTTGTCGCCCAATATGAAATATGGTATTTTCATTATGTACGGTATTTGTAGTATCTGCGCTTCAGGAATGTTCAGTTGACAGTTTTCTAATTTTCGATATAAAGTCGTATTTTTAAAAACTCCGCCGTCGGAAATACGCCCTTTACTACCGACATTAACAAACAAGAATTTGTAATTAGCATCCACGAGAGCGAAGAGCACTATACTAGGAAAATTCTTGTAGTTGTCATAATCAGTACTTATATTGATGGGTCTTTGAAGAGGTACGTGTTTCCCGTCCATAGCCCCTATAACATGTGGGAAATTCCATTTTATTTCAAATTCATTTGATACTGCTATCCATTCTTCTTCTGTGGACGGTGTCAGCAAATAACAAAATAAACATTATTTTTACAGAGCAATTCTTCTCAAAAACTAGAACCATCACAACAGCCCGAGCCATCCCCACAACAACCCGAGCCATCCCCACAAGAACCCACGCCAACGCTACAAGAACCATCGCCATCGCCACAACAACCATTGCCATTGTCACGACAACCATCACCATCACCTCAACCATCGCGAAAGAAAAGACGGGTGAACACGAATGCACAAAATGATTCTATTGACAATATATTGAAGGACACTTTTGCCATAATTGAGAAAAGTTCAACTTCCTTATATGATCCATGTGTAGCATTCGGTAATCATATTGCACATGAACTCAGAAAATATGATCCTTACACTCAATCATGTGTAAAAAATGCTATTAATACTATTATTCACGAAGCGGACATGGGAAAATATCTGATGTATAGACCAGGATATTACACACAGCCACCTACTACCACGTCAACCATAACTTCCGCTGAAAATCTGCAGAACACACAATTTAGTCCTGCTACTACAGAAACATCAGACTTTAATTTTAGTGTCAGCTCCATCATTTAAATATGAGACAAATAAATAAATAATTTGATTGCTTAGTTACCATGACTTTTTATTTACCTTAACGTAATCACTGAGGGCTTCTATAATTGCATCACACGTTTCTGGAACTATAGTTGATATAGATTGTTTCGATACTCTAAAAAGATATTGAAGACTGGTATAGGAGTCTCCTGTTGCTAAATATCTCAATGTTATCAGCACTCTTTCGGATACAGTTATTGCTTCTCTGTAGTTAGTGTCACATTTTTGTATTTTCACAGCCACTAAGGAGCACAAATATTCAATGTCTCCCGCAGACATGCGTGTAAAATTTGAGACAGAATGGTCGATTGTTAGTTCCTTTAACAAACTGTTGCCGTATTGGTTTCGGTTTTGGTATAATTTTTTAATCCAGACTTTTCGTTTCTCTTTTCTTTTTTTTATTATATATCCAGACAACAAAAGCGCCGTAGCACCTAATAATACGTGGTTTTCCATCGTAACACGGAGAGAAACTGAATGCTCAAACCGGCTCACCTTGGCTTGCGAGCCCGGCTCGGAACTTTTACAAATTAGCTCGGGTGCCACGGCTCGCGTGCAGGAAGTCTGAGCGCGGCTCACGAGCGGCGCTCAGCCGGTCTGGACGCGGCTAATAGAGAATGCATATGGCTTACCTGGGTCCTCTGTTGTATGTATTGGAATTCGATACTATGTATTATTAAATTAAATCTTGACTTGAATTTATAACGGTTCCTTTTCTTTTCAGGATGATGTTCAGGGCAAAATTCATATTCCACCACCAATGATTGAGAATGAAATAGTTCATGAGGAGCCTAGTCGAATTGATGAAGAGGAGCTAGAATCTGTTCCTACGTCGTCTGTAGGTTTCACTAAACACTTATACTTGCAGATATATATTTTTCCCAAATAATTATGGTTATAATGTATGTACATTTTTATATTTATAGGCTAACAACGTCTCTATCGCTGACATTTTCCCCGCGGATCTTGCTGAGGCATTAGCAATTGATTCCGGTAGCGAAGAGAGTGATGATGAAGAGTATTCCGCAGAGACTATACGTCAAATTTTGGACACGAGTGACGATGACATTGAAAACGAAGTTCCGCCAGCATTGATAGATAGTAACAGTTGGTCAAGTGATTTTTCAACTTTCACAAGTGTCCAGGAAATTTATACTATGCAACCAGGAGGACCTACAACGATGTCAACTGATCCTTTTCAATTATTCTCTTCTGTCTGGGACCTAAATATCATGGAAAAAATCGTACGCGAAACTAACGAGTACGCGTGGCAAACAATTTCGCGACTTAGTGAAGTTGGCATAAAACTTGAATCTAGATTAAACGACTGGGTAGAAATAACCGTAGAGGAACTTTACAATTTTTTTTCCATAATGATTTACATGGATTTGTGTTACAGAGGAAGAATAGACGAATACTGGACTACGGATACGTTAGAAATGCCTCAATTTCGCCAGATTATGTCAAAAAATCGTTTCTTCATCATACTACGTTTTTTGCATTTCGTAGATAACGATTATTTAGATTTCAACTTACATGGACATGATCGTAAAACATCTAAAATAGCTCCTATCCTCGACCACTGTAATCGCAAATTTAAGGAGATGTATGTTCCCGAGCAGCACTTAAGCCTTGATGAATCGTTGCTGCTTTGGAAAGGAAGGCTAAGCTGGATCCAATGTATTCGTTCCAAAGCAGCAAGATTTGGTATAAAGACTTACGAGCTGTGTGAAGCTCGAACAGGATATTTATTGACAATGGCCATTTATTCTGGAAAGAAAGGCACAAACTCGGAAAACCAAGCAATGGATTTACAGGAGCCTCAAGTAAAATCGTAATACAGCTGATGAATGAGTATTTTCATAAAGGGCACTGCCTTGTTATGGACAATTATTATAACAGTGTGGGTCTTACTCGATTTTTAAAAGAGCAGTGTCGTACTGATGTTCTAAATCGGCGGCGAAAAGACACTCCTCCTGATATAAAAGTCCTAAATGAACGACGTATGAACAAGGATGAAATAGTCGCTCGACATTGCAATAACATCACTGTCTTGTCATGGAAAGATGTCAAGTTAGTTACAATGATATCCACATATCACAATGCTGAGACGGCACCAGGCCAGCGAGCAGGTGTAGCGTGCAATAAGCCGCTCGTGGCCCATAGTTACAATAAGTACATGGGTGGGGTCGATTTGAAGGACCAGAAACTATCCATGTACTTATTGGAACGAAAAAGCGGCCTAAAGTGGTATGTTAAAGTGTTCAGAAGACTATTAAATGTTAGTATTTTGAACACTTTCATAATATATCGCGCAAACTCCCAAAATGACTCGCGTAAATTGACACATTGAGACTATCGCTATGCCTTAGCTAAAGCGTTGTCACAGCGACATAATTTACCAACTCGCATCAGACCTGCCATAGAGAGAGGAAGGGGGGAAAGGTTAGATGGGATGGAACACTTTCCCGAATATGAAGAAGCTAATGAACGTAAGGTACAGTGGGTGATTAACGCCCGCTGCGCATTTACGCCCAGATGGCAGAAAACATACTAAATATAAAAATATTCCGTTACTACTCCACGCACACTTAGAATGAACCAATAAGAAACCGCAAAACAAGCGGCGACGCGCTCACGCCATTATCCGCGGCAGTGTGACGCCGCGTTCCGGCAGGATCGGACATGTACCACACTGTTATAAAAAGTACCGGAACGAAATTGTGAGTGGTTTTATGTGTTTTTTTGCGTTTTGGGTTAATTTTTAAGATTTAATTGCTTCAAGATAAACTTAGTTCACTATTGCCTGAATGTTTGGCGTAGATTTCTATGTTTTTTTCCATAAACGTGCCATTTGAATCAGCGTCCGATAATAACGCCCAGCTGGGTAATAACGCCCGTTAAAATAACGGTTGGGCGCTATTACACTACACGGGCGTTATAACCATAACCATAGATAGAGAATTTCTAATTTCAGAAACTACTAAAAAAATGAGTACCTATACATTGATATACTGAACATTAAATTAATTATCGACGCGATCAATATAACCTCAAATATTGTTTTCTTATACTTCATTGTTTATGCTTTAAGATATTTTTAATAAGATATATATTGACATATAAAGGAAATATTTCCATTACATTATTTTTTATATTTTTAGATATAAAGATGTCGCCTCGTAAAAAGAGGGGAGAATCTTGGTCAGAAGACGATTTGAAAGCCGCTTTGAGAGCTGTTAAAAAAGGGAAATTAAGTCAGCGAGCCATATCTCTCAAGTATAACATTCCGCGACGAACATTGAGGGACCATATGAAAACCGGCCAAGACGTAAAACGTATGGGACGAAAACCTATTTTAACAGAGGCTCAGGAAAATGATTTGTGTGGTAGAATCAAAAGGTTTGCAAAAATCGGAATACCTCTCACACCTAAATTTATCAGAAAACAAGCCTTTATGTTTTGCGAGAGATTTGACATAAAAAATAATTTCAATTCTACAAAAAGGATTGCGGGTGCTGATTGGCTAAGGCAGTTTTTAAAGCGAAACCCAACGATCACTAAACGAAAACCACAAATATTAAACCCAGCGCGAGCTCAAAAACTTAACAAAGCAATAGTTAGGGAACATTTTCAGAATGTAAAAGAAATATACGAACCATTAGATATTCTTCAACATCCTGAAAGACTATACAACATGGATGAGAAGGGTTGCCGAATTACAGTCCACAACCAGCACACGGTACTTGCGGAGAAAGGAAGTAAAAGAGTACATCTTATTGCACCCGAACATGCCGAAAATGTGACCATAGCAATGTGTGTTAATGCCATAGGAACCGCGATTCCTCCCATGATTCTTTTTAAAGGGCAAAGACAAAGACCAGACCTTTCAGAAAACTTACCTGCCGGAACTTTAGTAAGAATGGCGCCGAAAGGGTCCATGACTGCCGATTTGTTTGTAGAATTTATCCAGCACCTAGCCAAATACAAAGTTGCGGGAAAATGTTTACTTGTTTTTGATGGCGCTAAGTGTCACTTATCAGTTGAAGCACTCGAAGAAGCTGATAATAATGACATAGTGCTATACTGCCTTCCTTCAAATACAACCCATGAGTTACAGCCTCTGGATAAGTCCGTAAACAAGTCTTTTGAACATCATTGGGACGAAGAAGTCTTAAACTATTTATGTGCAAGCGCCGACAGAACACTCACAAAAGCTACATTCAATAAAATATTTACTAGAGTTTGGCCCAAGTGTATGACGCACAGCAATATAGTCAATGGGTTCAAGGCAACCGGTCTCTTTCCCTTCGATCCCCAAGTTATACCAGAGGAAGCATTTGCCCCATCTGTTTTGTCGGAAATGCCATGCCCGCGAACCCAGGAACCTCTGCAGAATCTCATTTTAAACTCATTAGATGATAGCACTGATAGTGATGACATTAATGAAGATCATGATCACCATTTGGCTTTAGTTACTGAGTTATCTACTATTCAGAGAAAATCTGACTTACTTAATGAAAATATTAACCCAGTTAAGTCCCGTCTTGTGGATTACAGCTCGTCATCCGATAATTCTGACATAGCATCAATTTGGCCGAACCTTAAATCACAAGTTATGATAGAAGAAGATCGTGATTCACCTTCCTTAATACCAGATACCAACTTAATTGGTATTTCTCAATTTGATTCCTCACACTACAATGGCGATAAACATTTAGGACAACATGATCTGGCCGTTCCCAGCTGTTCAGGATTACAAAAATCTTTACGTGACGATCCGGGTTCTGATTCAACGATTTCTGATTTGGATTCATTCGTTACTAGGCCTCTTTTCAATCAATCCAAATATGTTGCTGATGATATCTATAACTACACATCAGACGAATCATCAAGAGATGGAAGTCAGTGTCATCTCAACAAAGGAACAAAAACACCGAAAAAACAAATGATCTGTCCTATTCAAAATGAAACTTGCAACCTAGATGAAGACAACAGTCATCTCAACAAAGGAACAAAAACACCGAAAAAACAAATGATCTGTCCTATTCAAAATGAAACTTGCAACCTAGATGAAGACAACGTACCATTAGCCAGTTTACAACAAGAGAATAAAACGCAATTTCAACAATTCCTACCTACGCCTAATTATGCAAAAAATAAATCTTCAAAACCACGTAAGAAAGCGATGAACTATAAAGGGCAAAGAATCACTAAGGATTTATTCAATGATAAAACTGAAACTAAAAAATCTAATAAACAAAATTACAGTAGCATGAAGAAAACTAAGAAAGAGCAGAAAAAGCTACACATTTCTAAAACACAAAAGACGAATGACAAAAGAGAAGAAAAAATAAGTGAGAAGAAATTAGAAGAAAGACGTGAAAAAGAAAACAAAGCGAAAGACACTAAAAATAAGACTAAGAATAAAAAGAAGATGAACGGGAATAGCGATGAAGTCTGGTACTGTAATGCTTGTGGTGAGATAGAGGAGTTAGACATGGCGCAATGCATAGTATGTAAGAGATGGTACCATGAGGAATGCGTAGGCCTCTCCGAATGTGATATAGAGTTTATTTGTCCATATTGTTAAAAAAAAGTATAGTTTCTATAAGACTGATTAATGTAACTTCAGACTGACTATTTTATGTAAGACATACTTTATTATGATTATCTGGCAATTTTAGTTTAATTGTTATATAAACAGTTAATACTTTTTTTGACAGAGTAGTCGAACTCTATTGACTAGACTTTTTTTAATACTTATTACTATTGGGCGTTATTACCCACTAACGATGTAATTGCGCCCAATGAACATTTAAAAAATATCTTAATTCTGCTTTAAAAATGATTAGTACGCCTTGTGCTCACGATAGGTTATTTGAAAATTATTAAAAAGTTCCTTAAATATGACTAAATACAAAGATACGACGTGTTATGAGGTGTATTCTTAAGTTGGGCAAAGTCTATATTAAATGTTGATTTTATTTGTTTATTTTTAGTGTAATCACGATAGTACAAAGTAAGATTTCGTAAGTTACCTAATTTTTTTTTGTTTTAAACCTAGTTGTTTAATTAAAGCTTAGTTTAAAAAACGGGCGTCAATGGACGCATACTTTTTAATAACGCCCAAATAAATGTTTTTTAAAAAGCAGGCTATTAATAAGTATTATGAGTAAAACTCACTGTAATGTGCCATTATATGTAGAATAAATAAACATAATTTATTTAGAAAGGTGTTTTTCTTCCATAACTATTGAAATACCAAAAATATTTGAAATTAAAGTTAGGTGGGCGTTAATCACCCACTGTACCTTATAATGAAAGGGCGTGTTCGCTTTAAACGGGGACGCTGTGTGCGATGTCTAAAACTCACAAATAAAAAGCGGACAGAGACCAATATAAAATGCTCAAAACGCCGAGTGTTTTTGTGTGTGGGTAAATGCTGGCGTGACTATCATACACTTGAAGCGCTATAAACAAAAATGATTTAAAAATGAAACAAACCGATTTGATTTACATATAAGTTGATTTTATATTTTGGTTTTAGTTGTATGATTGTACTTAAATAAGTAAAACTAAAAACATTTAAGTGTTTTTTAAAAGTATTTTTTATAAACATAACAATGTTCATGTAACATATATGCAAATAGAACATATATGTATACGTTATGTAATAGAATAATAAAGATATCATCATGTAACTGAATTTTTAATAAGATTTCATGTTCCTATAACCACGTTAGGTGCGGCCTGTCATGTTAAGTCAAAATAAACAGTTCATAGATGAATGAAAAATGAAACACCCTATATGTTATAGCCGGAACGTAGATATGCGCTTATTGTACTTACGCCGGAACTATCGCTTCGACTAACGAAGATCCTAGAAGAACAATCAGAAATCATTTGCAGTCTGGCAGTTTAAAGAAAAGTTTGGGACGTAAACCTATATTAAATGATGAAGAGGAAACTCAACTTGTGCAAAGGATAATCCGGTATTCTGAAATGGGCTTGCCTGTGACACCAAGAATATTGCGTCGATTGGTGTATAAATATTGTGAGCAAAATAATATAAAACACAATTTTAATGATGAGGGCAAACGCGCAGGCAAAGACTGGTTCAAAGCGTTCATGAAAAGACACCATGAAATATCCGTAAGAAAAGCGCAATTCATGAACCCAGCTCGAGCCCAAAAGCTAAATAAATTTACTGTTGATGACCATTTTAAAAAACTGAGAGATATCTACGATAAATTTGACTTATATGATCATCCCGAGAAAATTTATAATATGGATGAGAAAGGATGCCGTCTCACTATCCACCACCAGCAAAGTGTTTTGGCCAAAAAAGGGGCTAAAAGGGTTCATTTGCAGTCTTCTGAACATGCTGAAAGAGTTACTATCGCAGGATGTGTTAATGCTCTTGGCACAGCCATACCACCTATGGTCATATTTAAGGGAAAACGTTTGAAACCAGAATTGTACGATAATTTGCCTCAAGGATCTTTAGTAGAAAAATCAGCAAAGGGCTATATGACCAATGAACTTTTCAAAATATTTTTAAAACACTTGTCTAGATACAAAAACCAGGGACCATGCCTTTTGATATTTGATGGAGCAGCATGTCATTTAGATCTTTCCATAGTCGATGTATCCGATTCACTTGGCATTAATTTGTACTGCCTACCTTCAAACACAACTCACGAATTACAGCCCCTCGACAAAGCCGTATATCGATCATTCGAGCACCACTGGGATGCTGAATTGTTATCATTTTTGGACCAAAACAGAGACAAAAAACTTTAATATCATTCTGTCAAGCGTTTGGTCTAAATGTATGACTCACAGTAATATCTCGAGTGGCTTTAAAGCGACTGGCTTGTATCCCTTCAACTCATAGGCCATACCAGAAACAGCTTTTGCCCCTTCCATTTTAACGGAAGCTCCTGCACCAGATGGTACACAAGAAAATGCACCAGCTCTCGAACATCCTGGTGTACAAGATTCAGAATCCGGAGTTACAACACCGTCTATTTCATCGGAAGTCTCAACGCCTGATCGTGATCAAGAAAATATACCACCTATTAATTGTGATCAACAGAAGAGTTCAGAATCTGCTGCTAGTTCACCATCAATTTTAACACCGATTCCAATTCCCGATGTCTCGCTTGGAAATATTTCACCTGTTGATTGTCTTCGACCAGCGACTCCAGAACAAACTAAGCAATCACCAGCTATAGCATCAACATCCACAGGTCAGGTCTCAAGAGAATCAATCTTGCAACGCAGCTATTATCGCACAGTTTATGGAACTAGCTCTAGTTCAGATGAATCTGATGATTTGCCACTCACTCAGTTGAAAAGAAATGATTTTTATGATCTTCTGCCTACGCCTGTTAAAGTTCAAACATGCACACCGACTGTTAGACGAAAAGCCATTAATTATCGAGGTACTCCAGTCACAAAAGATCTATTTGATAAATATAATCAAGAGAAAATAAATAGTAAAGAAGTGAAGGGTAACAAAAGAAAGAAAAATAAACAAGACGAAAACTTAACTGATTTTAAAACAGGTAGAAAAGAGAAAACGAACTTTAAAAAGACTTTAAATCCTAAGAAAGCTAAAATCGTATCTGCAAAAAAGTCTACTATCGTCAAAGGTAAATCACAAAAACAAATGAGTTGGTACTGTCATGCCTGCAAAGAAGATAGAATGGACGATGCAATGAGGCAATGCTCGCGATGCTCCAAGCGGTACCACGAAGAGTGTGTCGGTTTGACTGCAGAAGATACTGATGACTTTCAATGTCCTGATGGATGCGAATAAAGGCAAATTATTTAATTTTCTAAAATTTCTGGGTACAGGTATTGAAAATGCAGAATGCTGGAGGCAATCCCATGTTCAAAGATTTAGCGGAGTTTTCCTTGCGTTGTCTTTCATTACCTTTAAGTAATGCTTTCGTGGAAAGAATTTTCAGCGTGATGGGTACGATAAAGATAAAATTAAGAAACAGAATGCAATTACCCATGCTGATCGCCATTCTAAGAATTCGTACACATATGAATGTCAGAAGCATTTGCTGCAACAACTTTGAACCAAGCAATCATATGATAAGTTTACATGCAGGAAGAAAAATGTACGATTCCAGCGGAGCTTGCGCCAGAACTAGCACAGCATCCACAGTAAATGTTGACGACGGCGAAGTTATTCTGGATGCTTTGCTATTGCTCGCAGCAGATGAAGCAGAATCGGAGTGTATATAAATAAATAAATTGTTAAAAAACTGTTTTTTATTTTAGTTTCGGCGTATGGGCTACTTTAGGCTACCTCATTTCAAATTCGGCTACTTTAGGCTACTCAAGCTCTGGAAATGGGCGACACCAGGTCCCGACTTGTTGGCAACACTGGTAAAAACTGATTCGTTCGCTTGTTGTCTCGTCCTGTCTCTAATATTTTCAACCACTTAATTATACTTGTATTTATCAAAGTAATCGTATCCTATAAACTGATAAAATTGAAATTTTAAGATTTAGATTAAGATTTAGATTTAAATTTGAACAATATAACAGTGCTTGGATGGCTGACGCTATCCAGCAGTCAGTCGCTGAACAATTGCATCTACTCTGCTCCCCAATTTAATCAAGACCGATTACATTCAATTAGAATATTTTTAAAAAAACTGTCACGAAAAAAGGTTTCTCGGCGAATGTATAAAAAGCAGAACCCAGAGGAATAACGAGTGAACGCAAAAATAATACAAGGATTAAGACCATTAATGCCAGCAAATAGACTGTTGTTCTGGCAAAGTTACAATACGAACAACGCTGCTGCGGACCTGATGGTAGATCCGGAAGACTGACTAGTAACGAAACTTGATTGTTTCTTGCGTTAAGGAGATTACTTACTATGTTAGAACTGTTTTTGTTTAAGTTTGTTAATTAAAATATGTGATTCTCAGTGCCTTATTAGGCTCACTTCTATTTGATGTTCCTATAACTGTATAAGCTGATGTTTTAAAATTATATATTATTGGTGGTTTTGTGTGATTCTATTGACATTGTTTCTAGATGTTTCTTTATGTTTTTATTTTGTAAAATGAAAGATGTGATTCCGAGTGCTGGTAAAAGTTCCTATAAGTAAACACATTGCGCAATTCGATCCACAATCAGATACGTAAGACATCGCGTAATTCAACTTAATTTTCGACCAATTCAGTTTTCACAACGTAATAAAGGTAAACTACATAACCCACTTATTTCTTTCACAAATTCGTAAGTTTACATAATAACTATTTTTTGCGAATTAGTAAGATTTCCAAAGTAATAAGAAACACATGCAAAATTCATTAAAATTCAAAATGAGAGAAGAACAACACCGCGTAATCCATCTTTTTTACCAATTCGTGAGTTCACACAAATTAACAAAAGTTCAAATGTGCTGATCCAACCTATTATTTAGCCTTTCGTAAGTTTTACCAACAAAATTAAAAAAAAACATTCACAATTCGATTCACAATGAGTTAGACGACATCGCGTAATCTAACTTATTTTTGTACCAATTCAGTTTTCAATGTAATATAATGAATGAAAATTTTAGATCCAAATTATATCTAAATAATTTCGCAAGTTTATTCATCATAACAAAGGTCTAAATTTACAGATACCGCTTAACTTACTTACCAATCAATGCAGTTTGCCAACATAGTAAAAAGGCACATGTACAATTTGGTCAAAATGAGCGAAAATAACGCGTAATCTATTTTTTTTACCGATTCGTGAGTTCACACAAAATATTAAAGGTACCAAATGTGCTGATCCAAACTATTATTATGCCAATTCGTGAGTTTACCCAACATAATAAAAAATGCATACCCCAATTCACAATAAGATAAAGACATCGCGTAATCTGACTTTTGTTTCAGTTTTCCTAAAGTTATAAAGGCTCAAAAGTACTCAGTATCCAACTTAGGTATTTCTTTCACAAATTCGTGAGTTCACAGAACATAAGAAAGATCCAAATGTAACGCAGCTTAACCAAATTCAGCTTATTTACTTATCTAATGAGTTTTCCCAACTTAATAAAAAACACACCATTCGGTTCACAATAAGAAATGACGTGTATTCTACCTTTTTTTTATCAATTCGTGAGCTCACACAACATAGTAAGATCCAAATGCACTGATCCAACATATTATTTTACCGATTCGCGAGTTTTCCCAACATAACACAAGTACGGTTGCAACTTGTCATCATCATCTGTTTGACAAATTCGTAAGTTTAAACAACATAACAAAGGCCCTAACGTATGAGTTTTTCCAACCTATTATAGTAAAATACCCATGCCCAATTATGCCCACAATTAGAGAAGACAACGCGTAAACCAACTTAATTCGTGACTTCACACAACATAACTAAGGTCCAAAGCTTTATTTTTATTCAATTTAGCATTTTACCAATTCGTGAGTTTCCCAACAAAATAAAATAACATGGCCAATTCGATCCATAATCAGATAAAACAGCTCCAATTATTTTTAACACTTCAGTTTTCACAACGTTCAAACAACAGGGTTCAAAAGTACCGATCCAACTTCTATTTATTTCATACATTCTGAAGTTTACACAAAATTAAGGTTTCAAATGTGCTAATGCATCTTTTTTACCAATTAGTGATTAGTTTCGTAATAGAATAACACATGCACAATTCCGATCTAGAAAGAAAGAAGACAACGCGTAATCAACTTATTGTATGTCATACTCCCTGGCCGGACCACCTCGTTATCAAACCACGAGTTCAAACAACGTGATAAAGTCCAAATTTATTGATTCAACTTATTATTTTACCAATACAGCTTTCACAGAATAATAAAGGTTCAAAAGTACTGAGCTTAATTCTTTGCCAATAAGTGAGATTTGACAACGTAGTAAAGATGTATAAAAATACTGATCCCAACTTATTCTTTTACCAATTCAGCTTTCACAACGTAATTAAGGTTCAAAAGTACTGATCCAGCTTAATTCTTTGCCAATAAGTGAGATTTGATAATGTAACTAGTAAAGATGTATAAAAATACTGATCCCAACTTATTCTTTTACCAATTCAGTTTTCACAACGTAATAAAGGTTCAAAAGTAGTGATCCAGCTTAATTCTTTGCCAATAAGTGAGATTTGACAACGTAGTAAAGATGTATAAAAATACTGATCCCAACTTATTCTTTTACCAATTCAGTTTTCCCAACGTAATAAAGGTTTAAAAGTACTGATCCAGCTTAATTCTTTGCCAATAAGTGAGATTTGATAATGTAACTAGTAAAGATGTATAAAAATACTGATCCCAACTTATTCTTTTACCAATTCAGTTTTCCCAACGTAATAAAGGTTTAAAAGTACTGATCCAGCTTAATTCTTTGCCAATAAGTGAGATTTGATAATGTAACTAGTAAAGATGTATAAAAGTACTGATCCCAACTTATTATTTTACCAATTCAGTTTTCCCAACGTAATAAAGGTTTAAAAGTACTGATCCAGCTTAATTCTTTGCCAATAAGTGAGATTTGATAATGTAACTAGTAAAGATGTATAAAAATACTGATCCCAACTTATGCTTTTACCAATTCAGTTTTGCCAACGTAATAAAGGTTTAAAAGTACTGATCCAGCTTAATTCTTTGCCAATAAGTGAGATTTGACAACGTAGTAAAGATGTATAAAAATACTGATCCCAACTTATTCTTTTACCAATTCAGTTTACACAACGTAATAAAGGTTCAAAAGTACTGATCCAGCTTAATTCTTTGCCAATAAGTGAGATTTGACAACGCAGTAAAGATGTATAAAAATACTGATCCCAACTTATTCTTTTACCAATTCAGTTTTCACAACGTAATAAAGGTTCAAAAGTACTGATCCAGCTTAATTCTTTGCCAATAAGTGAGATTTGACAACGCAGTAAAGATGTATAAAAATACTGATCCCAACTTATTCTTTTACCAATTCAGTTTTCACAACGTAATAAAGGTTCAAAAGTACTGATCCAGCTTAATTCTTTGCCAATAAGTGAGATTTGACAACGTAGTAAAGATGTATAAAAATACTGATCCCAACTTATTCTTTTACCAATTCAGCTTTCACAACGTAATAAAGGTTTAAAAGTACTGATCCAGCTTAATTCTTTGCCAATAAGTGAGATTTGATAATGTAACTAGTAAAGATGTATAAAAATACTGATCTCAACTTATTCTTTTACCAATTCAGTTTTCACAACGTAATAAAGGTTCAAAAGTACTGATCCAGCTTAATTCTTTGCCAATAAGTGAAATTTGACAACGTAGTAAAGATGTATAAAAATACTGATCCCAACTTATTCTTTTACCAATTCAGTTTACACAACGTAATAAAGGTTCAAAAGTACTGATCCAGCTTAATTCTTTGCCAATAAGTGAGATTTGACAACGCAGTAAAGATGTATAAAAATACTGATCCCAACTTATTCTTTTACCAATTCAGTTTTCACAACGTAATAAAGGTTCAAAAGTACTGATCCAGCTTAATTCTTTGCCAATAAGTGAGATTTGACAACGCAGTAAAGATGTATAAAAATACTGATCCCAACTTATTCTTTTACCAATTCAGTTTTCACAACGTAATAAAGGTTCAAAAGTACTGATCCAGCTTAATTCTTTGCCAATAAGTGAGATTTGACAACGTAGTAAAGATGTATAAAAATACTGATCCCAACTTATTCTTTTACCAATTCAGCTTTCACAACGTAATAAAGGTTTAAAAGTACTGATCCAGCTTAATTCTTTGCCAATAAGTGAGATTTGATAATGTAACTAGTAAAGATGTATAAAAATACTGATCTCAACTTATTCTTTTACCAATTCAGTTTTCACAACGTAATAAAGGTTCAAAAGTACTGATCCAGCTTAATTCTTTGCCAATAAGTGAAATTTGACAACGTAGTAAAGATGTATAAAAATACTGATCCCAACTTATTCTTTTACCAATTCAGTTTACACAACGTAATAAAGGTTCAAAAGTACTGATCCAGCTTAATTCTATGCCAATAAGTGAGATTTGACAACGCAGTAAAGATGTATAAAAATACTGATCCCAACTTATTCTTTTACCAATTCAGTTTTCACAACGTAATAAAGGTTCAAAAGTACTGATCCAGCTTAATTCTTTGCCAATAAGTGAGATTTGACAACGTAGTAAAGATGTATAAAAATACTGATCCCAACTTATTCTTTTACCAATTCAGTTTTCACAACGTAATAAAGGTTCAAAAGAACTGATCCAACTTAATTCTTTGCCAATAAGTGAGATTTGACAATGTAGTAAAGATGTATAAAAATACTGATCCCAACTAATTCTTTTACCAATTCGTGAGTTTCCATATCGTAATAAAAAAAAGTAAATTCTGTCCATAATTGGAGAAGACATCAAGTAGCACACACACAGTTACGAAAATCTCTTCAACATAAGATGAAAGTAGAAAGAATACAAAGAAAAACTGACAACAAATGTTCAATTATGTTAAATTCGAAAAATAACTTTACCAAAGAAAAATGAAGTCAGAAACCTATATCCTTTTGAAGTATACGATGCTAAAGACACGTTAATTTAAAAGAATATCTGCAAATACACACGATTAATGAACAGCAAAAAAAACCAATACTGATATAAAATAACATAGCCACATCAAATTATATCTGACACGACAAACGTATAATTTACCATATAAATATAATATTGCCATCCTTTTCACCAAGGGGAATACAAATAGCCTACGATCTATTCTCAGACCTACCAAATGCACAAAGTAAAACATAAAATAGATCAAGCCATTTTGGAGGAGTTCGCAAACACTACGAGATTTTTATAAATTGAAGGGTTGTTAGTCTTAAGGACCTAAGTGCCATTGGCGCTTAGGTTCTCGGGACTTACAATCCTTCATTAAATGTAGGGGAGATAAATTTCTATAGGACTTAAGCGCCAACGGCACTTACACCCTTTAGACTACAATTAAATATGATCAACGATTAAAAATAGGAAACAAACACAGATGGCAAGAAAAATAAAACACCACAGTTGCAACGCTGATTTGTTAAACATTCAGTAAAAAAATATACAGAAACATATCAGTGTTGCAACTTCATGAATCGTGTATTAAAATAGTTTAATGATCGAATCAATTATTTACAAAACTTATCAATATTCTGTACAATATAACAATTCGTACAATTTACGGAATTCATATAACATCATTTGTAAATAGTACTAGGGGTCATACAATGTGAAGTCGTGGGTTCTAATCCTGGTCCCGCACCAATGACTTCTTTGGAACTTATGGTATAGGATTTCACACCACTGGTTTTAGGTGAAAACATCGTGAGACAACCTGCGTACGTCTGTAGAAGAATTTCGATGGCAAACGTGAATCCACCAACTAAACAACGCACAAGGCCACCAATGGAGACGGTCCAATAAGCAGGATGACTGGGTTAAAAAATCATTATTATAATTAGTCAGAGCCAAAACTCTGCCCAAGCTACGTAGTGGGCAGACTTTTGAGTTGGTCGTAAGGCGATTGCAAGCCGACTACAACGTCGCGCGATGTCAAAGTGCTCGGTTACAAGCACTAGTTAGGTGGCATAACGTTGAGTTTCGAGAAAACGGGACATTGTGAATTATTTAATTTAAATATCTAAGTCGGTTGTATGACGGCGCTCGGACATTGTTTTACTACTTTCACTTAGGGACTGTGGCTCTGTAGATATTTGCACGAAGCTTGCATGTGAAAAAACCGTGGGGAGTTTTGGCGGGAACGTGGAAAAATCATGTCGCCTCATTGTATTATTTTGTTAAACTTGTGTTTTTATCAATGATAATTAGTGAAAAATGGTGGCAAGTGATATAATGTGACGTATCATGTCCTTCCGCGTTGTTACCAAAACTCCATAGACACCTCTAGTAAACTCTCCACTGTTTTACTGAGGTATGACTTGGACGACGTTTGGACTTGACCGTGACTTTATTGGACTATGACGCGCCTAAGACAGTGACTATTTTGATAAAATATTAAAAATTATTAAAACTTATTACTTGACACTGGCAAATGCACAATAATGCGACGCCAAAACTAAGAAAAAGAAGAAGAAGAAAAAACTGTGATTATCTCCACAAGGCTTATAGCACTGACAAACAAATGGTTGGTCCCTTTTGCGTGGCTTAGACCGAGATCGCTGTTTTTCATGTAATTGTAGTTATTATGGAATTGTTGCACTAGCACAAGACCGCAAGCACCGGCAAACAAATGGCGTTGGATTGACCTTTGCCTGTTTTCGTAGGGGTAGATGAGTGATTATCCCGCATGTATATAGTTATCGGTATCGCGGCAACACCAGCCGTTAGCCCCGACAGGCGAGTGGCAGCACTGAGTTCGGTTAGTACCGGCGCCACTGTCATTGTTTCCCGCGCTTGCCGGGCGGCCGCTGCAGCTGGAAGCCGGAGTCGGTCGCTGCGCCGAAGCTCGTGTTGAAGCTGGTGTTGGCACCGGTGCTGGCCACGGGCGTCGCTTGCGGCTGCCATGCTGGCGCTGGAACGAAACAATTCAAGTTGATTGTGATGTAAAAGCCAAATGACAATGTTTGCTATCGTATAGTACGCGTCACCAAATATGAGACTCGAGAAACCACTTTGGTTTGTAATAAATATACAAATTCTTGATAATATAAATATACAAATGTTTAAACGAGTTCGTCCCATTTGCCGTCGAAACGGCGGGCTCATGGGGCGCAGATGCTATAAAGTTTGTTAAGGAGCTGGGACGCCGCCTGAGGGAGAGAGGTCGCGACCCCAGGTCTGGAAGTTTTGTCACCCAGCACATCTCCCTGGCGATCCAACGAGGTAATGCAGCAAGTTTGATGGGCACATTTGGGCGAGGGGCCGCACGCGAAGTACTTTCAAATGGTCAATTTATTTAAATCTCTTGGGACAATATGTACATTGTACGTGCTATGGCTGTAAGTTAATTAGCGAGTATTTAATTTTAAGTCTGATTTATGATTCATAATTTTATATTATTTCTGACATTATTGAAATAAAAAAGAATTTACTATAAAAAAAAAATGTTTAAAAACTTTTATAAAACGTATAATATAATAATAGATGTACAAATTATGGATAATTAAAAAAAAAGCCATGGCCATCAAACTAGGTGTGAGAACACCTGTATTTTGATGGATAGCCTTCCTAATAATTACATCGTTATGAATTGTAGTTTTATAATGAAAATGGTAAGTATCTAAAAATTCTTGAATCTTAATTAAAAAAAATAATAACAATGTTAAGTCTAAAATAGTCTGAGCCTACAAGTAACGTTACAGTGTTTTTTTTTAATTTTGTTTTTCAACTAATATTAATGAATAGCAATGATGTTAAAAAATAATAATAGTATAAATTGCTGAAAAATATTTACACATTTCATATGATGGTATAAATTATTTCATAAAATTGTAAATCTTATTTATATACGAGAGTTTTTGCTCAATTATATACAACACATGTTGCTTAACAAGAGTAGGTACAGTTAAAAACAATTCATTAATACGTGCATGTGTGTTTGTGTGTGTGTGTGTAATGTGTAAGCGCCTGTTTAATTAGTTTGTACATGACTGTACCTGCACAAGATCCCCCACCACTGACGCTCGTCAAGTCTCATCTTTGATGGCACGCACTATACGATTAAAACTTAGGGCGGATTCAGACTAGCGTTTTTTACGTGCGTATAAACTCGTTTATGGAAGCGCGTTTAGATGCGTATAGACGCCTTTGTCACACGCGCATCTCGTACGAACGTTGACACGCGTCTAAGCTCGCACACTGATACAACACCACCACTGATACGAGCGAACACGCCGAAATATGCCCGTAATGTGACATGAGACGAGCCCGCGCTAGTACTCCAACCTTGAGAGAGATCGCCAAATGCGATTGAAACTATAGTAGCAGTTTTCTACTAAAATTATGCGTGAGTATAATCATCGCAAAACATCTAGATCTGAACACGACGCGTAAACCTGCGCAGAAGCGAAAAATGGGTATCAGCGGGGAACATACCACGTGACCGCCCTTGACAAATCACAGCGGAAAGCGTATTTTCATTAGTGTGCTTTCTTTCTCTGTGTGTCGTAGTCACGCTCGCTAGCTCCGCCCACTGAGTACAGTCGCGCGCGATATTTTTGTTAAATAAACTGTTTGTTAAGTTTTCGTTTCGTGTTATTTTTTATTTTGTTATTGTTTCTTGTTACTACTTGTTGTACTTTGTGTATAAAATAACCAAAACCGTTAAATATTCATTATTAAATTGTTTATAAGCATGATTATTTTTAGTCTTAAATTATAGGTTACCTATATACTTTAGCACTATTCGATAGGAATCTACAACAATATCTACGTAATCCCAATAGTCAAAATAATTAATTATAAAAAATATAATTCGTACATAATGTTGTTGCACTTGGCTGTACCGTCGCGGGCCGCCATGGTGCAACTTCAGATCGGACTTGATATTTTGCGATGGTTATAACACCTGTGCTTTACTTAATCAAAATGTGCGAAAACGACGCTAGTTTCCATAGTGAAGCTAAATAGATACTTACCACTATTATCAGCGAGGGGGAAGGGCGACAACCCTCCGACGTATCCGAAGGGTGAAGGCCCAGCCATGTTTGCGCTTCCTGTTGGAACAAAAAAATGTCAATATTAAAAATTTTAAAATTTCCGATCATGGCTCTGGGGCTAGACAAAGACACATTCCATTAGCGAATCGAATCATCGAATCGCACAATATTATGTATAGGATTGACATAAGTCACGTGGCTTTACCCACCTGACTTATGTCATGTATAGCCTATACGCAAGGAAGTTACATACGAGAACTGGAATGCTTACGAAGCAAAATTTAAAAATGTACTATATTTCTATAGGCAAAAGGTTCACATTTGTTTCTTACTTATCAAAAGGATAAAACGTTCCGAGCAGGTTTTTCTAGTTTTGACAAAAGTTGTTAGTTTTGATGTACAGAATAAGCCTCTAAAAGGATGCTGATTGATCAGAAATAACCCTGTGCGAAGCCGGGGCGGGTCGTTAGTCTATATATAAAAAAATGAAACCCGTTTTCCGTTGTCACGACATAACATGAAAACGGCTTGACCGATTTGGCTTATTTTTTTTTTGTAGTTTTATTAGTAAACTACAAAGTACAAGGTTCTAACGGAAAACGAAACGAAGTTCGCCGGGTCCGCTAGTATTGTATAAAAATGAATCGCTATTTGGTCACGGCATCACGCGTCATAGAAAAATTATGGAACAACATTTTTTTTTTTAGTTTTGACCGACGTCGTAGAACAAAAGTTGTTAGATTTGATGCACAAAATAAGCACCTAAAAGGATGCTAATTGATTAGAAATAACCCTGTATATATAAACCTTCCTTGAATCACTCTATCTTTAAAAAAAAACCGGACAAGTGCGAGTCAGGCTCGCACATCGAGGTTCCGTACAAACATATCGTTAAAATAATTAAAAACCTGTTTTAGCATGTGCTAATGAAGTTATTTTATATGATACCTTACATGATACAATTTACTCACTTTGAATTTTGAACCCATATTTTGTGAATTTTGAGGCCCTATTTTTATGTGATTTAAATAAAAATGTAGTTTTCAGATTTATGCCTATATGTGTACTCTGAGACAATGCTTCTCGCCAAATTTCATAGTTCTATGTCAACGGGAAGTACTCTGTAGGTTTTGATTTTTGTGAGTGTCGAAATATGCGTTTTTTTACGACATAAACGGCTCTAACTTTTTTATACGGTAACTGAGAAGCTTTTCTTTTACACAACTGCAAGAATTCATAGGTTTACGTATATAGTTTAAATTTCAACTCGATATCTTTACGCGTTCCCGAGATAGAGAGTCTTGACATACACACAGACGGACAGACGGACAACAAAGTGATCCTATAAGGGTTCCGTTTTTTCCTTTTGAGGCACGGAACCCTAAAAACATCAAAATCCGTAGCATAGTTTTAAATATATAAGCATACATAGAGACAGACAGATAGGGAAGCGACTTTTTTATACTATGTAGTGAAGATAAGATATACCTAAAGCTGCCCTGGGGTCCGCGACGACCGCGCTGCCATCGACGGCGCCGCCGGGTCTTTTTTTCCTGCCACCGTCCAAGTCCTTCAGTATTTGGTCCAGGGTCGATGTAGCTGAAAATCGAAATAAATGAATTAAAAATAAATAATTCTTTATTGTTTCACATCATAACAGAAAATATAAAACGTAACCTAGTTCAAAAACAAACGGCGGCCTTATCGCTGGAAGCGATTTCTTTCAGGCAACCTCAGTACGGGAAGGATACCGCTAAGACAAATGACCCGTTCATTTGTCTTAGCGGTATCCTTTCCGTACAAAAGAAGATACTAAAAAAAATACTAATTATTACAATATAACAAAAAAAACATATATCATAACATAAACATACATGAAATACACAGAGTACAGGGTGTTAGGTATAACAGCGTTGTCCTTTTAATGGGTTGTTCAGTATCATTTATAGATGCCTAAAACGATGTAAGAAATAGGGTTATTTTTCTCAATAATTTTGGAAAAATGTCTCACAATTTTTAAAACGATGGCGCGCAAAACTGAGCCGCTACGTAGGTAAATAATAATTACCTACGAAGCGCTTCCATACCATGTTGGACGCTACGCACGGGTTACCGTAATTTAATGCTGTATTTGGATAAAATGAATCTTAGAAAAATTAAGCAAGATGTTATCGGAATTTTACAAAAACTCTTTAATTCAGAAATTGATTTAATTTTCCAGTTTTTCTGATGACGCTGTTAAGACTAACACCCTGTATACTAACACAGATAATTATACATATACCTACCTAGATTAATACAAAATAATAAACTTACATAATTATATACCTATACCTACTCATAACAGTAAAGAGAAATGCAATTCAGTATAGAGAAAAGCATACATTATATTTTTTTAAATTATATCAAAGTCACCTACATATTACGAATTCCGGCCCCAAAGTAATAGTTGTTTATAATGATGGTATGATAATGATGATCACCTCCTTTTGGTTTAGTACTTCAGTTCTGGATAACCCTGTATTATCGAAATCAGCTTAGATACAGGGTTATCCAGAACCGGTGTACTAAGCCGAAAGGAGGTGATTCGGACCATCATTACGAACAACTTTTACAATGGTGCCAATTCAAAATTTGAGAAAAAAAAATGCTGTTTCATGTCGATTCCGAGTTTTATACGGAATAGATGCTTATTTTCTCAAATTTTGAGTTGTGTTGGTAAAACTATAGTCTGTTTCATTAGCGCTGAGAACCTTCGACAGTATTATGTTAGAACTCGTCTTGGCGAAATGAAAACAAAAGTATGGTTTTCTATTCAATATGTGTTGCTTTCGTATCGATAACGCAGTTGCCAAGTTTTTTGGTAGAGGAGCAGGGGTTGCGAACATAATATTTTGACCAGAGTCGTACCGCATGGGCCTAATTCCGACTCGAAGTACTTCGAGACTGTTCTTTGACAGGTACTGTCTGTACTATTAAGACATTCAGGACTTTATAGGAGTGATTTTTCTGACAGCTGTCGCTGAGATCAAGTTAAATTTTATAGAGTATAGCGTGTGCGTTCTCAGCGTTAGTGAAACAGACTATATCTATATTATTGATTCTATCGATACAATTGAAGCTAATAGTTAAAATACTATTGATAGTATCGATACATGATAGATATTACATCGATAGTTTAGGGATAGTCGACTATCGCTAAGTAACTCTACTTACGAGTAGGGTTGTCGAAGACAGTGTGTATATGCGACGGAAACCCAGGATCAACTCAACAAGGGTAGCTAGTAGATAATATACTCACGAGTAGGGTTGTCGAACACGTCGGTGGGGTCTTTAAGTATATATTTTCTGAGGTTGAGGTACTGCTCCTTCTGAGCCTCGACAGCCGCGTGCGCGCCCTGCAGCCGCGCCGCCAGCCCTACCAGCGACTCGTGCATACGACGGAAACCCAGGTTCAACTCTGCAACGGAAAACATTTTATTTATTTTATTTCGTATAGGTTTGCGCTTGCGCGCCCTACACACTGCCTGATGTTAAGCAGATATGCGGTCTAGGGTGTAACACGATTACCTAGAAGATATCTATTTACTTGGGATTTAAAAACACCCACGATGCACTTTAGCGGAAAGATATACTCAGGCAAGTTCAATAAAAGAAAGTCATTTTTTATTATTATTTATAGTCTGATTTTATAGTCAGTCACACCGGCCTGGTAACAAGACTTCTAACTACTTCTTAATTATTTGTCTTGGAAGTGATATAGTCACAGTCAAGTCAGAGTTATGCCTCAGTAAAGCAATTGAGCCTTTGCTAGAGAAGCGACTATAAAGTTTTGGTAGCGACGCGAAAAGATACGATTCGCCACATTATATCACTTGTCAACACACGGTGATTAGTCAGTCAATAATAACTGAAATTCCACAACATTTCACTAATTATCACCGATAAAAAAAAAAAATCATAATATAATATAAAACGACGCCATGATTTTTTTCGCGTCACCGCCAAAATTTCCTATAATAAGTAGAGTATAGGTCAGCCTATAGTGTAACAAACAATCTTAAAAATGGCGAATCTACATACCACCACAGAGCTAAAAATCTGCCATACTGTCTTATCGCCAAAAATATAATATGCTTTCATGGAAATGCATGGATGGATAAATTGTGCTAGTGTAAGTGTGTAGGAATTTAAATTTATGTGTGTGTGTGTGAGTGGAAGATAAAGAGTGATTCTAGCCAAAAATAAATTCTTCGCATTTTATCAACAAATTATGGAGAGTGTAAGTGTCCGTGTGCATGTGAGTGTGAGTGTGTGTGTGAGAGAGAGAGTGTGTGTGTGTATGTATGTGTGTGAGTGGGCACCTTGTTCGGTGAGCAGTTTGGGCGAGGACTGCATCTGTTTGTCGGCGCTGTCCATGTGCGCGCGGAACGCAATGAGTTTCTGTTCGAGCTCCGCGATCAGTTCCTTCACGTAGGCCGGCGGCGCCGAGCCCTCTAGCTCCGAACCTGGATTAGAAAAAAAAAATTGAAAACTATTTTTTGGTAAAAACGGTACTTTATAATATTAGCTGACTTGGCAAACATTGTTAATTTTGGCATATAAAAAGAAACTTTCGAGTTTGTAGCTCCTCGGAGATAGGTAACAGTCAGCGCGGATCGTATTAGTTTCTTGCTGATCGCCGCAGGGTAAGAGTCTCAGACGTCTGCACTGACAGTAAAATGCTTACTGAAGACGCGCGGGCTGTGATGGTAGGTACAATCTGCGGATAACCCAATCGGATAGGTTTCGCGGAGCTTGTGTACTAAGCGCCACACAAATCGGCGGATGAGAAGTTAGGCCCCGATAACACTTCGCCATGTTTCGCTAATTATTGCGCATGTGTGCATGGGCGTAGGGAGCGCGCGGGAGGCATGAGGATGGCGGGCGGGTGTGCCCCGGCGTTTCGTCTCTGGTTCCTGCGCATACCTATATTTCGGCTTTTGCGCAGCGTTCTGCGCATAACTTCCCATCCGGCGATTTGTATGGCGCTTAGTATAGCTAACATCACAGCCGGCAAGAAGTTAGATTGGGGTTATACCGGGGTGCGCTTGGTCCCGCGCGGCCGCCTCCGCCGCGGCGATGGCCGTGACGGCCGCGTAGCGCTGGCTGCGCGCCGAGCTGCGCGCGCGGCTCGTCGCGCGAGCCAGCGACATCGCCTCGCGCAGCGTCGCTTCTGCTTGCCGGGACACCTGCCAAACCAATATTATATATTCTCCAAACCTGCTTGGAAATGAGACAACTTTCTTCGAGATAAATCGAAATTGCGGGCGGCAAAGGTTGTTTGAAAATCCATTGCTGTCGTGTTTCAACGGATAGATAAATTACCATGTAAACTCATATCTGTCGTGTTATTTAAAAATTGGAACGCTTTTTTTAGTACAACAATAATCAGGTACAGAATTAGAATAGTTTGTTGGAATTGATGCATACAATTTTGGATTATTGTTGATTTATTAAAAAAGGCTCAGCCTATTTAGATCAAATTTAAATGCAATCAGAAAGGTAAATGAATTACCTTTCTTACTACTGCAGTTGAAAGTTGTTAGAACAGCAATAAAAAATTACTTACACTAGTACTACCGTAAAACTAGAATAACAAAACAAACAAAATATATGACGGATATTGTACTAACAGTAAGAACCACGGGTGACATTTTCTGCCTATGATACTACCAAGCAGTCTTGTAGATTTTTTCAGGTCAAAGTTCAGTCATTCGAGGACATGACGACGATGACTTTCGTCAAAACTAAAAAAAAATCAGCTGTTTCATACATTTTGTCACGGGTGAACTATATTTTTCTATGGAACAACAAAAATTTTTTTTGAGTTTAGACAAAAGTCGTAGAACAAAAGTTGTTAGTTTTGATGCACAGAATAAGTCCCTAAAAGGATGCTATTAATTAATTAGGAATAACGGAGTATAAGCCTCGAAAACCAAATTGCTTTAGCGAAAGTGACGATTTTATCATTCGATATCAACTGTAGATGACAATTTTCATCAATATTCTGCCCCCTACCGCCTAAAGCAATAGCAATCGTTTACGACTTCATTTTAGTCATTTGGCACCGCCTATGTGACGTTAGCCATCAAAGTTGTTCATTCAACGATTGCTTTCGCAATTCGCGCAAAGCTATTGATGGCTAACGTCACATAGGCGGTGCCAAATGACTAAAATGAAGTCAAAAACGATTGCTATTACGATTGCTATTGCTTAGGCGGTCGGGGGGGGGGCTGTTATTGCTTCAAAACTACCAAAATAAATTGTAAGTTTTTGTAGCAAATAAAGAATTTTATGATTATTTATTTACTATTATGCTTTAACGCTTACCGTATGCAAAGGCTTTACAGACACCCGCATGACTTCAGAGCTCAGAGACTTCTGTTTCTTGACGAAA
This sequence comes from Hypomecis punctinalis, assembly GCA_949316475.1. Lineage (NCBI taxonomy): Eukaryota > Metazoa > Arthropoda > Insecta > Lepidoptera > Geometridae > Hypomecis > Hypomecis punctinalis. The sequence continues at coordinate 14,744,523 of OX438809.1, forward strand.
TTCTTAAAATTATCCACCGTGGTCAGTATCTCGTTGGGCAACTTCTGTTGCTTGGGAGGATCGCCTGAAATAACAATAACATTTTAAGAGTTCTATTCTTACTAATGACTAAATGAGTACGACATAGGTATATAAATAGAGTATTATAATAGATGTTAATAGTACAAAGTTTTCTCAAAAACCATATTGAAACGCATCTCAAACACCCTTGAAATTAATCAACCGAGAGCAGGTAGGGTTCAGAAGTAACTACTCTACAATGGTTTAATGGTACTATTTTCATTTGTGAATTATAACAAAGCATTTGACTCTATAGAGGATTTGGTCGCTGAACCCAATATCATAGGTGAAACTAAGGCCCAAAGACTTCGCTGGGTGGGCCATCTGCTGAGGATGGGGGAGGATCGCAGTGTCAAGAAGGCCTATCTTGGGGGTAGGGCGCGGCCGCCGACTCGGTCGGCCCAAATACCGTTGGACTGACGCCGTGCGGTCCGACCTGCGCGAGCTCCAGGCGGACGAGTGGTAAGAGACAGCGCTGGACCGTGACTAATGGCGTTCTCTGGTGTCGGAGGCCAAAGACTCATTTTGGGTCGTTGCGCTAGAGGAGTGAGTGAGTGATTTGACTCTATAAATTAGCGAATCACGGCGAAGTGTCATCTGCGGCTAACTTCTCATCCCCCAATTTGTGTGGCGCTTAGTATAAGTGAGCTTCACTCAGGATTGGGTTATCCGCAACTTGTAGCTAACATCACACACAGCCGAAAATATATTTGATTCGACTTATACTTTTGTTGTTGTGTGAAAGAGTAACAAAGGAACCAACAAAATGCTTTTATAATATTAGTAAGGCTTATTTTTTATTTTATTTTGTAGCTTTTTTAGCTGACTGTAGTGTTTCAACCAACAGCTTGTCTTCCGGCATAGGCCTCTTCCTGATTTCCACATTTCTTTGTGATTTATAGAGTCAAATGCTTTGTTATAATCCACAAACGAAAATAGTGCCATTAAACGACAATGATTCTACCTAAACCGCGATTAAGCCGATTTTTAGGGTTCCGTACCTCAAAAGGAAAAAACGGAACCCTTATAGGATCACTTTGTTGTCCGTCTGTCCGTCTGTGTGTATGTCAAGACTCTTTATGTCGGGAACGCGTAAAGATATCGAGTTGAAATTTAAACTATATACGTAAACCTATGAATTCTTGCAGTTGTGTAAAAGAAAAGCTTCTCAGTTACCGTATAAAAAAGTTAGTCGTTTATGTCGTAAAAAACCGCATATTTTGCACTCACAAAAATCAAAACCTACAGGGTACTTCCCGTTGACATAGAACTATGAAATTTGGCGAGAAGCATTGTCTCAGAGTAGACATACAGGAAAAAAATCTGAAACTGTACATTTTTATTTACATCACAAAAAATAGGGCCTCAAAATTCACAAAAAATTGGTTCAAAATTCTGTCTAAACTGAAAATAAGTTCGAATATAAATTTATATGTAAATGTATAATTATATAAATATAAAACATCAAACTTAATAGCAATCAAATCAAATAAGTAATTATAAAATCAATTCTTAAAGCAACAGTTTAAATCTCAGTATTTACTCATATCTAAACTAGATGGCGTTGGCGTCAAGTTAGCCCGCGGTATTAACTTTCTCCGTCGATGTACGAGGTGACTATGCGTTCCAGAGATGTATTAATGCAACCATATAAATACAATTCCTGACTCGAACAAATTCAAAGTGAGTGAAGAATCATTATAATGAACTTCATTTTGCAATGCTAAAACAAGTTTATAATTATTTTAACAACGTCTTTGTACGGAACCCTCGATGTGCGAGCCTGACTCGCATTTGTCCGGTTTTTTTTTCTTTGTAATGATTATGCCTATACTAGATTTTAAAGGTTACCACTGACCCTGTCTACTTACTTTTGGTATCGGTAGCAGTACTCGAGCCAGCGCCGCTGGTGAAATTTGCCACACCTCCCAGGCCAAGACTTGATGTCACTGTAAGAGGAAGCATATTTAAGTCTTAGCAAGTATGCTCTTTACTTTTGTAACTGTTTTTGAAGTGAGAACTTCTTTAGCGGCATTGTGCAGTGCACTTTTTGGAATGGGTAAAAAATGGTAGAATAGAACAGAATAGAAAACGCTTTCTTGTTCATACAATTTACAATAAAACTATAAAAGAGTACAATATAAGCTGTTTTTCTGGTGTACAATAAAGTTATATTGTATAATTAAAATAGTGCGACAACCGGCGGCCTTATCGCTTAGAGCGATTTCTTCCAGGCAACCTGATTAAGAGAAGAAAGGATTATAGAGGAAGGATTATAAGGGACGGGACGGTACAATAATGGTGAATTAATTAAAACAAAAAAAATATACTTGAATAAAGAGTAATAAATAACGTTATATACATTTTATAATATACATGTTACGTACACATATCAATATACACAAGAATTTAATATTACAACAATAATAATGCATACAAAAACATACTAATACTTAAATAAAAAAACCGGTAAACTGGCGTCAGGACACGTGAGCTGATCGAAAATTCGTAAGACGGAGGGAGAGTAGACCGCCGGCGCGGCTTAGGAGAGGAAGTAATATTCTTTTCTCTTTTTACCTCGCGGCGAAAATGTATCCCTGCTGTTTCGTATAAGCAGCGCAGGGCGCTTGCGCGAGTGTGATATTGTATTTTATCACACAAATGATAGTTATTTTATACTGATAATAGAGCAATTAGTGCAACCCGTTGTTTTTTTTTGTGAATACTTACCAGTAGTGAAATGATTTTTATCGTGTTCTAGGTGTATAGAAACTTACTTTTTGTGATAAACATTTCAAAAATTGACGCGTTCGCAGGATTTGAACCTGCATCCTCTGGGATTCCGGCCCAGATGCTTTGTCCAAGTTAAGCTAAAACGCTATCTGCGAAAACGTCTAATCATTGAAAGTGGTTTATCATATTTTGCCAACTATATTACATTGTTGGAAGCGCCATCTTGTGAAAACTGCTTAAACTTCTTGAACCTGCATCTGGGCCGGAATCCCAGAGGATGCAGGTTCAAATCCTGCGAACGCGTCAATTTTTGAAATGTTTATCACAAAAAGAAAACTTACCAGTAGTATTTGGAAGAGTTCCTGTCACTGTAGTTGCGCCTAATTTAGGACCTGCAAGTGAAAATATCTTATTCAACAACAGTGTGACTTAACAGTACAGGGACAAAAACATTATCATTATCTTTTTAGCTTTTTTGAGTCATCCAAAAATACAGAATATAAGCTAATTTTAGGCATTAGACATTTCAGCATTAATTTGCTCTGTGTCTGGAGGAAGCCGTGGTGGTCTAGTGGTAGTGACACCCGCCTTACAATCGTGAGGTTGTGGGTTCAAATCCCGGTCCCGTATCAATGAGTTCTTTGGAATTTATGTACGGAATTTAACATCGCTGGCTTTTTGGTGAAGGAAAACATCGTGAGGCAACCTGCATATGTCAGTAGAAGAAATTCGATGGCGTATGTGAATCCACCAACCCGCACTGGGCCAGCGTGGTGGATATGACCCAAACACCCTTCGTGGGTAGGCCTACGTCCTGCAGTGGACTATTAAAAAAAAAGGCTGATACTGTGTCTGGATAATGTTATAGCTAGCTATATAAGAATGTATTTAAATAATATCAGTCTGTGGCAGCCATATTACAAGCTTTGCTTAGTTTGGGATCAGATAATTATTTATAAGTTTTTCAAATTCGCTAAGTAAGTTATAGAACCTCACCACTAGATGGTGTGATAGTTTTATAAGCATCTCGGGAAGCTGTCTTGACAGTGTAGTTGCAATGGGCTGGCAAGCTATTAGGGGGGATCATTTGAAACGTCTGGGTCAGGGGGATGGTGGCACTGAATGGGAACATTGATCTGGAAGGAAAGGATGTCACTTTTTACTACAGTATGGCATTCACAACTGAGCACTACTGTGGCTCGGATGACACGTTGTAATTGTAGGTGTTGTTTGAACCGTTTGACTGTCAGAGGCCTTCTGGCGGCTTAAAAAATCTGACACTAAGGCTAGCCACTCTGCTTATACGAATTTACTTACTTTCCTTACTACAGTATGACACAAACTTAATGGCAGCTTGGAACATCGTAGTTGTTGCACAGTAGCAAATTTATATGTGTGAGGGGGAGAGGGATAGAGTTCAGTGCAGTAAGTTGCACATTTCAGAGCCACTATAAAGTTTATAGTGTACTCTCCCTTTTTACCTTAATGTGTCTTGTTGAGTTAATTCGTCACTTGGCTATTAGGCATAGTATCTATCTACAAAATGCTGCTCAGAATAATATATTCTAAGATATATCAACCTACCACTCCATACAATTAATGAGTTTTACTATCCATCGAATCAAATATACATAATGAGTGGAATTCCCGATAATGTAGTTTAATTATGGTGCCTAAATTGTTACAATGAACATAGGATATAGGTAAATACCTTATTAATCAAGACCTAAATCTGGTCGAAACACCTGGACAATAAGTTCTTATCTCTTAAATTAATTACATGATGAACTCCATAGGAAAGAAATAAACTGTATGTCTAATTCGCAAAAGCACAATCCAACACTGCGCAACCACATCCTCTGCAACAGAGTTGTCTACAGTTGGAACAGGTTGTCTGAGGATGTACTTTCAGCAAGGTCTATAAAAACATTTAAGAACAGACTGGACCTTTAGACAATGAAAGAAAAATTTCCTTGACAGATAAATACTAATTTTATTTACTCTGATTGATATAGGCACATCAGTGAATTCGATCCCCACCCAGGGCAAATATTTATGTGATGAACATAGATGTTTGCTTTGTGTCTGGGTGTTATTTAGTTAGTATCTATATAAGTATGTATTTATAAATGTGTATTTGTAGTATCAGTCTCTGGCGGCCATATCACAAGCTTTGCTTAGTTTGGGGTCAGGCCGTGTTAAAAAAAACACTATAAAATGCACACTATGTGCAATTTGATACAACTTGAGAGATAGGTTAGTTTATATTTCAATTTAAAATCGCATTTGTTCATTTCGGATACGCCCCAGGACAAACAGATTTTAATTTTTTTTTTTAAATCTGTCCGTATTGGTGCGTAGCCGGTATGGGCAGCTAGTAATTAAATAAAATTACAAAATTCTAAGCTAAATTTAAGACCTTACCAAATAAACTAGTGGTAGTGGTGGCTGTGCCAGTGTTGTTGAGGAAGCTGAAGCCCGCGGTGGTCTGCGCGGCCGGCGCGAAACTGAAGCCCCCGAGCCCTCCGGCAGGCGCCGCCGTCGTAGTCGTGGCGCCAAACGACAGACCTGTGCAGTCATTTTTTTTACTATGGAAATTAACGTGGTTTTCACACATTTTATGCTATATATAACGGGACTGAACTCACGTGTAGGGATAGTCGTAACAACTATAGTTTCGGTCGCAAAGGTCGGAAAGGAAACTATAGTTGTTACGACTATCCCTACATGTGAGTTCAGTCCCGTTATATATAGTATAAAATCTGTGCAGTCATGTTTATTGATAAAATAAATATTAGGGGACATCTTACATACGGTCTCTGACTCCAAACTAAGCAAAGCCTGTGATAGGGCTGCAAAGACTGATATATTACTACTAAGCGTCACACAAGTCGGCGGATGGGAAATTATGCGCAGAACGCTGCGTAAAAGCCGAAATGTAGGTATGCGCGGGAGACACAGACGAGACGCTGGGGCATACCCGCCCGCCAACCTCATGCCTCCCGCGCGCTCCCTACGCCCGAGCTCACTACTACGCTACGCGGTGTCGGCATTGTGCACTCATGCGCAATAATTAGCGAATCACGGCGAAGTGTCATCTGCGGCTAACTTCTCATCCGCCAACTTGTGTGGCCAACTTAGTATACATATTTTTAAATAGATAATAGCATCTTACAAATATTAATATGTTATTAATTACCAGCTTTGCATTAAATATTTCAATTAATTTACTGAATAAACTTATTTGCCTTCTACACAACAGAGCAGAAATACACTAAGTATATATTTTTTCAAAACATAGATTGATATTGTGGTAAATCTGAAAGTATGTTTGATGGTTTATTTGTTGCCCTTTTTCCGGGGACAGGCTGTAATAATTCTCAAAAATCATCAAAAATATATGTAGCACAAATATTAAAAATTCACAGAAGCAAAGCCGTGTACAAAAGCTATTAAAAATAACTTACCAGTGCTTGGAGCAGAAGTGTTGGTGCCAGCACCAAAGTTAAGGCCGCCGGTGCCGAGGCCAAATGATGGAGCAGTTGTAGCACCGAATGAGGTTCCTAGTCCAGTAGCTGGTGTAGTCCCTACAAACAAATACAATTATTAATATATTTATTACAAGCTTTTATTTAACTTGCAATAAGGAAGTTTCCTTTATCATAAAAACTAAAAATAATTACATATATAAATTTAAAGACGTTAGAAATATACTAGATACAGTGAAAAAAATAAACGGATAACTTAATAAATGACGGAGTTATGGATGTCTAAACATGATCGCATGAAATCACAAAGATCCGCGACGAATTTATGCGTGTCACTTCCGGCCCAGGAGCCGCGCCGTGGGTAAGTGGGAGTAAGGAAAAAAGGAAATAAAGTGCTTCATTCTATACCGGGTATTTTTCTAAGCCACGAATACGTTCTAGGACATCATTGTACTCATCTTTATGTTATGATCAACATTTACTACGGGACTAACCCCCCAATATTACGAATAAAAAGTCAGCATTCCCATAAATTTTGTCGTGAGTAAATGAACTTTATTTCTAAATGGAACAAGACTTGGCGTGTGTACCTAGTGTACTGCGGTTATTACATCTGTATATATTGACTAGTAGTTTTTCAAATAGTAGACATCAGAAGTATACATTTTGGTGAAAATTTGCATGTGTATTTTGCGTGACAATGCAACAATATGGTACCATGGAGCCGACTTAATGATGGGGTCAGAAGGTGGGCATAGGAACTCCTGTACTAAACAACTTAGACTCATCGTGTTTGGACTTGTTTTACTTGTCTTGGCTAGCACTCTGCTGCTACATGATATCAGGATCTACAAGATACCAGATTCTCAAAAGCTTGTATTTAATAAGTTATATTTTTTAAATAATTTATTTATTTATGGGCGAGCAGTGTATACTCATGTGCCTAGATCAAACAGAGTCGAATAATTAGTATTTATCTGTCAAGGAAATTATTTCCTTCTTTATCCAAAGGCGTTCTTAAATGTGTTTATAGTCTTAGCTGAGATTACATCCTCAAGGCAACATGTTCCAATTGTAGACTTAGCAGTCACTAAGATGTTGGTTCAAACCAGCCCCCCTACCGCCTAAGCAATAGCAATCGTTTATGATTTCATTTTAGTCATTTGGCACCGCCTATGTGACGTTAGCCATCAATTGCCTTGCGTGGATTGCAAAAGCAATCGTTGAATGAACAACTTTGATGGCTAACGTCACATACGCGGTGCCAAATGACCAAAATGAAGTCATAAACAATTGCTATTACGATTGCTATTGCGATTGCTATTGCTTAGGCGGTAGGGGGGCAGCATCTTAGTGGCTGCTAAGTTAGATACAAGCTGCAGGAAACCCAATCCTCGCAGAACTGTTATGTGAGCTTCAGTCAGGATTGGATTATCCACAGCTTGTAGCAAACTTCACAGCCGCCAAGATTAAGATTTCTTTTATTTATTTTTCTTTATTATAATTATATTTTTTACTGTTATATCATGAAATGTCAAGTTTGATTATTGCTTTTTTGTCATTTATATTTTTTCCATTTTTTTTTATTATATCATGCAAAGTCATGTACATTTAATTACAGATTTTTTTTGTCATTTATGATATATTGTATTTCATTTATTTTGTACTAGTTTTTAACCACGGCTTCGACACATGATTTTTTGATTTTTGATGCAATATCATTATAATTTATAGCCTATGTGTTATTCTGATATATAAGCTATATTATTGCAAAGTTTCATCTCAACTCATTCAGTAGTTTTTGCGTGAAAGAGTAATAAACATCCATTCATCCATCCTCACAAACTTTCGCATTTATAATATTAGTATGATTTGTATTTTGTATTTTTGTGGCTTGTGGCCATAGTAAAGCTTGTGGCCCTTTAAAAAATAACTATTTTGTTAGCATATTAATTTAATGTAAAGTCAGAAATGACAGGATTTAAGGAAATTTGTTAGTTTTCATTTATTAATATTAGTTTTTATCAGTGACATCAGATCTAATTCTTATTTTTCAACCTTCAGCTTGCCTTCCGGCATATGCCTCTTCCTGGGACTTCCATTTTATTCATTTTTGTGTCATTTGTTTCCAATTTAAATCAAACCACAGTTTTTATAAGAAGTAAGGCTTTTACACACAGTTAAGGCTTGCACACAGTTAAAACAACCAGCGCCTGGGTAAATGTAACCGAAGGTCTCCCATCCAAACACTGACCGTGCCATCCATGATTGCCAAGTATCAAGTCAAAGTACACAATGAGCACTACTGCAGGGTGATTCAAACTGAATGGATTCTGAGTTAGCCACAAGTTGCACGAATCCCACTCCTTGCCACTCCACTGACCACTAAACTTGATTGGGCTCTTAATTATACCACATGTTATTACAACAAATTAAAACAGCAACCAATCCTCTCACTATTCTCTATTGATGGCTACCATGTATTGTATGCTTGATTCTCCGCAAGAACATTTTGACGTGTAGGTATATTTCAGAATCTTACCAAAACTAGGCGCTGTTGTTGCACCGAAAGCAGGAGTAGAAGTTCCAAAAGCAGGTGCCGCTGTGCTAGCTCCAAAAGCAGGGGCCGCGGCGCCGAACGCTGGCGTCGTAGTTGCTCCAAAAGACGTAGAACCGAAGGAAGGAGTGCCAAAGGCAGACGCTGAAGTCGCAGGCGTGCTTCCAAACAGCCCAGTTGAAGGCTGCGAAGTCGCAGTCAAGCCAAAACCCGGAGTTGCGGGCCTAACAAAATAACAAAACTAGTCAATTTCACAAAAGTAAGGTTATAATTTTTTGTTAAGAACTTGACTTTATTATCAAATTACACTGACAACACTTGATAACTTATAGTCAGAGGTTTTAGTTTTTATTTTCAAACTTGACAAAAAATATAAGTGACAAACACTGGGAAATAAGTTTTCATTGTGAAGTAAACTTACTTGGTACCGCCAAAATTGAATCCACCAGTGAGTCCAGAACTAGCAGGGGCACTCGAAGGTGTCCCAAATGATAAACTCATATTTGCGAGTGATTTCTAGTGTCTCCGTGGTATTTCGTGATGATTATAACAAAATATTCTTAATAACGGTCTCAGATTTAGAAGAGGAAGACAAGACGTCACGTCACGACGCCATTTTTTATTTATGGCGGTATTGTATTGCCAGAAAATTGTTACTAAAACCTTCCAGCTGCGCTGAAAAAAAAAAAATTCAACAGTAATTTGCAATATTAATTATTGTGAAATTGCCCTTATTACACTATACGCGACAAATACGTTTATCTAAACGATGTTTCATACTCAATCCTCTGTTTTATAGTAAAACTAGACTTCTTAAAGTAAACTTTAGCCCTAAACATAGTACTCAGGAAGTAAATTTGGGAATGGATTTAAATGGAAAAATGTGACTCGGCTACGCTCTTAATAAAGCAAATAAACTGTGAAATAAACAATACAATACCACATTTTCTAATAAGATATAAGTATAAGTAGGTACTTACATTTCTGGTTCAGTAGGAACTATGAAAAATGATAAATCCGGGTTTGCGAAATAGTTATTGAGGCACCTGAAAACACTACAATATTTTTTCCCCTTTTTGAAGTCATGATACTCGTAATAATTAATATTATGGTAAGTGTCCGGCGAGAGTTGACGAACGCGAGCAGTCATGTAACGTACGCACGTGCTCACAGTCGCGCTGCACAGCCCGTACTGCCGCCACCTTATTCCCACATATATTATGCTATCGTGTGCGTGAAATCGCGTGCCAACACGGCGCGCGGCGCACACGCACACATTCAAACCGAGAGCGGCACGTTTGTATGATGATATTTTACTGTATGTTATACTGTGATAAAAGGGTCAAAATATTACTATCAAATACACGTAACATCGGAGCGTAGATCATGTACATATTATTACTTTTTATTTCAGTTCAATGCATGCAGTATTTCCGAAGTTGTAGCGACCCTAATTTTCCTCAACTAACGACTACAACTTGATAACCTTGATGAAAAATATACCCAAAAAGTTGTAAAAATAATCTAAAAACTAGTTTATTCCATAAAACAAAGGAATTGACTTTATTGTGAACAGTGTATCTAATTTTAGAAGTCAGTAGACGCGGCAAAAATTTTATAGGGGCGGCAAATGTGTAAATCTAGCATAGTTTTCACCTTTGGCATTCAATAGAGGGAACACTTTTACCGTTGCTATTTTTACGATTGGCGCCTTCATAATTGGGCCTATTATCTTATTGACCCGAAATTGCTATTACACAGCTATCCCTCCTAGTGCATAACCTCTGCTATATGTAAAATACATGGCTCTGCTACTTTAAAACAGAAGGAATTACAAAGTATAACAAGTAACGAATAGTTTTATTTCGTTTTTAATGACCCAAAAACTGGAATGGTTTAAAGTCTTTTAAGCTCAAAAATAAACAAGAAAAATACAAGCATAATTAGTAGTAATGACAAATATATTTTTGCTCATCATATTGGATTTTGAGTAAAGTTTGTGCAAAACGAGAAGAGTCGTAGGTCGCGTGAGGTCGCGTGTGCCATCATTTTGTTACGTTGAAAACATTGCGCTGTCATTGCTATTACAACTATAAGTGTTTGATTCTTGGTAAACACCAATTCGGTTTACATCAGTACTCGCATCTACCAAGTATAGTCGGTACCTTGGCTGCTGATTAAAATCTTATTGTTAGTTCACCCTAACGCCACGACAGTCCTCTTTTTGCACATACATTTGCTACATCCTCTTTGCCTCAAACATACGTTGTCATATTTTATCGGTTTGTTATCATTATTAAGCTCGAAACATACTATCGGACGCGGCTTACGGACGCGATTGACAGCCGCGACCTAGACTATGAGCCGTGCACACTATCGGACATAAGTCGCGGACGTCACCTTCGGACGACCTTTAGCGTTCGGACGTCCGAGAGCGATCTGGCACACCGGATGTTTTAAGACTGTGCACATTGCTAAGTCGCGTCCGTCAGCCGCGTCCGATAGTACGTTTCGAGCTATACTATTGAATTCTCTTTGCAGTATTCCAATGAGTTTTATTACTACGTAGGTATAATAGAGGGTATAACGCTGGAAACATACTATCGGACGCGGCTGACGGACGCGACTGATAGCCGCGACTTAATAATGTGCACAGTCTTAAAACATCCGGCGCGCCAGATCAAGTTACTCTCTGGCCAGATCGCTCTCGGGCGTCCGAACGCTCAAGGTCAGCCCAAGGTGACGTTCGCGACTGATGTCCGATAGTGTGCACGGCTCAGTGTACATTCATTATCTTGATACCTATCAGTCGCGTCCGTAAGCCGCGTCCGATAGTAAGTTTCCAGCTTAATAAATATAAAACACAGACGTAGGTATATTATACGTCTGTGATATAAAACTCATTGCAATATTGTCATTTTATTTCAAAAGACCGAGGAAAGACCTATCTCCAAATCTCATTATCGCAAATCTCAGTAGCAAATAAATAAAACATTTCTTTGACAAAATGAATTACATGGCTTCAGGGGGCTCGCTCCTGAAAGTGTGTAGACCAGTATTCAAAACTACACCCGTAAATGTTGGATTACGTTTCGATGTCACCGATTACCGGAAAGGCCCTCCTGAGATACAATTGCGACGAGGTAGGAGGATTGTGGAGGCGCAATACAAACGTTTATTTACGGGAAATGTCCTGGCTGTAAGTGGTAGTATCGGAGTATCTAAGCGAGGAGGTACTATAACTAGTATTTTTGTTGATTAGCAATAAAGGTTGACGGTAAATTATTCTTAGTTTTCTTTCCGTGTTTGTAAGAATGATGTCTACCATTTATGAATTGATGGCTGGATGGATGGATGGATTGGCTTACTTATGAATTTGAAATTAATGTTTCAAATTTTTCTACCAAATATCAAATTCTACCAAGTAGAACCTAGTTATACCTAAATGCTTAAAAAGCGACATCTAGTGTTATACGTTAGTATTTTTTGGTTTTCTTGAATGCCAGTGAAAGTGAGTTGTACAGACTAGTACAGAGGTATGTGAGTTTCTGTTATTTTTTTCAAATAGTTCGACCATTATAATGTAGATAGCGACTCAAATGATTATAATAATAATAATCCTTGACTAGGCCTTCATTCACTAAACCACCGCACAAAACTTTTTAACCGACTTCCAAAAAGAAAAAGATTCGTCTGTATGTATTTTTTGTGTATGTTCATCGATATTTTTGCCAATTGTGAACCGATTCAAAAAAATATTTTTTAGTTCGAAAGGGTATACTGGTGGTTCCGTTTAAATTTTATCAAAATCGGCTCAGCCGTTTTTAAGAAATCAACAATAATGTAAAAATTGTATACAGTAACACCCTGACTCACGCTAGTACGCTACCCCGTTTTACGCGAATTCGAAGTTAGGTACGCGGTTTTATTTTGATCGCATTGGCGTTTTCGGTTAACGTCTAATTCGAACGTATTCCGCGTGGAATTGTTTTACGTACGCGTTTGATCTACTACTATTTCGAACGTATTTATTTATGTTTTTAACAAGATTTTACACAGCAAAGTGGAACCCCGACGTACCTACGCGAATTCGACTACCACCTATGGCGTAACTCCGGGGTATTTTTAATTCGAGCGAACCATTCGAATTTTTGTATACGATGGAAGTCTGTTTTGCCGTTTATTGCGAAAAATAATTATTTTTTGTAATATACATTCTCACTTCGGAAGTGACAGGCGAAAGGAAACCTGCTGTGCCAACCCCATCAAAGAAAAAATGCCTAGTCGATGGCCGAGCCCTATAACTATTAAATTAAGATTTAAGACATCTCATTTTTGCACTACCTATTAGGCATTTGTTTGTTTAAAATTCGGATTTTGGAAATATGTTGATGAAGGGCATTTTTTAGAATTTTTGACCGACTAACCACCAGGAGGTATACAATTCGAAGCGTATATATTTTTTTTTATGTATAACCACGCATAACTTTTTTCGTAGTAGTCCGATTTCAATAATTCTTTTTTTATTGGAAAGAGTATACTTCGAAATTGGTCTCATTTAAATTTTATCAAAATCGGCTGTGCCATTTTTGATAAATCAACAATAATGTGAAAAATGCTACATCGATCCGTGCGAAATATTCTCGAATTCTGTGCACGGGTGAAGTCGGTCATGCTAATTTTTGCAAAAAATAATCTTGTAGATAGAGTATTTTATTATAAGTTTATTTGTAAATGTGGTATTTTCGAGAAAAGAGAATTTCGTTTTTATTTTATTTTTTGTACCGCACGGAGCTCCAATCTCCTGCTCCGCGCTCCGTCCTAGTATTCACTAAAATCGAATATATTTTCTGGCAACCCCGCCAACCGCCGCACGAAGTCTGGGTTTTTCTTGGAGCCCTTCACGACTACGTGAGACTCCCCGTAGTCCATGTCTTCGTACTTGAAACCGTGGACGTACGCGAAGTTGCCGAAGTAAACGCAATGGTCGTAGGACAGAGGCGAAAAATCTGAAACGTTTTTCAAACATTGTGTACCTACCTCTGGTTAAAGAATTTATTTCTCAACAAGAAATTAACAATTTCACTTATGTGAGAACTTAATTACTATTGTAAATACAATGCTTCAGCAGTCTTAAACATAGTAAATATAAATTATTTATCATAAACAGTTTTAGCACGTAGAGGAAAGTAGCAACATTTTTTAAATAAAATTTTCACAAATATAAGTAACATACCCGCTATTTAGACAAAATAAATCAACACCAAAAAATAAAGCATGATTTATGTTTAATGTAAATTATATAAAAATAATTTTATAACTATACAATTCCACACTTTTCTTAACCTAATTATCTACCCTAAATCAAAACAATGAATGTTTATTGTAAATAAGCGCTGTCCTACGAGTTGTTATCATGTATCAATACCGGTTGCAGTCAACAAAAGAACTAGCTCTGCTGTGTGCGTGAATGCGCCACAGCTCAAAATATGAGCAGTTAGACTTAGTTATTTACATAGAAGTGTCATATCGTTCAATATGTGGGTTTTTAATTTAGTTTTGAAAATATTAAAGGAATGGGCATTTTTCACCTCTTTTGGAATTTTATTGTAAATTTGCTACCTAGCTAAGTATAGGCCGAATATACTTCTTGGCGACTGTAATATTAACCTACAAGCTGCGGATAACTCAATCCTCGCTCAGCAGATATAGGCCGAATCATAGGTACAAGTCGGCGGATGTGAAGTTAGCTACAAGCTGCGCAATATCCAATCCTGACTGAAGCTTACATAAAACTGCGCGTTGATTGGGTTTCGGCTTAATTGTAGCATATACTTCACAGCCGTCGACTTGTATGATTCGGCCTTTAAGTGAGTTTCAGTCAGCATTGGGTTATCCGCAGTTTAGGCCTGCACCTATACCTACCGACTGACATTTTTTTAAATAATCATCTGCTGATCATAGGCCTACACAGGATAGGCGATTGGGCCATATCTATCACGCTGGCCCAGTGCGGGTTGGTGGATTCACATACGCCATCGAACGTTTATTTATGATGTTTTCTTCCACCGACTTAGTATATAATATGCATAGGCTGAACCAAAATTCTTATCGACTGTGAACACGAGGCGATAACGTAGCAAATTCGTTAAGTCAGCTGAGCGCCGTGAGAGGCAGCTTGTAGCTCTGACTTCACAGACACAAAGAAGTATTATTTTGTTTTTAGGGTTCCGTAATTCGAACAGACAAAACGGAACCCTTACAGGATCACTTTGTTGTCCGTCTGTCCGTCTGTGCGTCTGTGTGTATGTCAAGACTCTTTATCTCGGGAACGCGTAAAGATAACGAGTTGAAATTTAAACTGTATACATATATCTATGGTCTCTTGCAGTTGTGTAAAAGAAAAACTTCTCAGTTATCGTATAAAAAAGTCAGAGCCGTTTATGTCGTAAAAACCGCATATTTTGACACTCACAAAATCAAAACCTACAGGGTACTTCTCGTTGACATAGAACTATGAAATTTGGCGAGAAGTATTGTCTCATGTACACATATGGGAATAAATTTGAAAACTGTAAATTTTTATTTAAATCACAAAAAAATAGGGCCTCTAATTCACAAAATATGGGTTCAAAAATTTAAAGTAAGTAAATCGTATCATGTAAGGTATCATATAAAAGAACTTCATTAGCACATGCTAATACAGGTTTTTAACTATTTTAAAAATGTGTTATTATCGATGTAAGACGAGAACTGACTCGCACTTGTCCGGTTTTTTTATAAGTGAAACTTCTAATGCGACTTCCAACAAGGTTGGGTTAAACGTTTAACGCTACCATGAAGGGAGTATGAAAGTTAAAATCGATGTTAATAAACTTTGTCTTAAATAAACAATATGATTTCACTAAAAAACTATTTCTACCCCTTCCTATTTTCATTTCGACATTACGAAGATTCACTATTTTTTTTGAACTTCTTACACACTCCCTTCTCTAACCCCAAACTAAGCCAAGCTTGTGATGAGCCAGAGACTGATATACTACTTAAACATAATTTTTAAATACTTATATAGATAATACCTAAATACCACCCAGACATAGAGCAAACACCTATTTTGATGATCACATATATGCTTGTCCGAAATGGGAATCGAACCCACGCCTCTTTGACCTAGGAGTCAGGGTTACTAACCACTGATCCAACGAGGTAGTCATTTTTGCAGTCAGTTTGATTCGGGTTTATACAGGGTTATTTAATAATTAACTAGTTTTTACCCGCGGCTTCACCCGCATGATATTTTGATTTTTGACACAATATCATTATAGTTTATAGCTTATGTGTTATTTTGTTATATAAGCATTTATTTTATTGCAAAGTTTCATCTCAATCCGTTCAATAGTTTTTGCGTGAAAGAGTTACAAACATCCATACATCCATCCATCCTCATAAACTTTCGCGTTTATATTATTAGTGTAGCATAGTTATATTAGCATCCTTTTAGGGGCTTATTCTGTACATCAAAACTAACAACGTTTGTTTTGTGACTTTTGTCAAAACTAAAAAAACAGGTGTTTCATAAATTTGGTCGCGGGTGAACGATATTTTTAATTGATTGATATTTTGAATAAGCCCCTAAAAGGATGCTAATTGATTAGAAATAACCTTGTATATGTATTTTGTTGAAACATACGTGTGCCTTCTATGCAGTTGTGAAGATCCATGACGCAATGGTTGTCGAAAATGTAGGTTGAATTGCTGAGACGATCGAACGCACAGATCTTCTGGAAGTACATGGGGCATATACCGCATCTGTGGTCAAAGCATTTTGATATACCTAAGGCGAGGCCAAGCAAGCTTTGGGACCTGGAATGTGGCTGAAAAGTTTCTTGTCTCGTAAATTAGCGTGTTTGTCGGCCTTTTATCGAATACACTTCGGAGAGTGCGCCCAGGAGTTGCACAATCTGGTCCCACCTGCCCCTTTCTTCTATCGTACGGCTAGACAGAAGCGAACAAAGCGCCACCCTTTTATGGTGGACATTCCGCGCGTTAGAACCAAGCGTTTCGAATCCTCATTCCTCATACGAACAACTAGAATGTGGAACGCAATATACGGAATAAAAAAATTACTCTTGAGGTGGAAGTCTTCAGAAAACGACGTTCTGTGCAATGAGGAATGTATTTTCCACCAAGTCGGCTTAGTATACATTGGCACTGACGGTTATCCTTAGCTATAATTAGTGGGGGACAAATATAACCGTATAGAAAATACACAATGTATCCGTTGGCGGCATTGAGCTATGTAGTAGGTATGTAACTCTGTGGTAGGCGGATAAGTTATTTTTTTCTAAGTATTGGCCCATTTTTGTGGCAGGCTAAAGTCTTAAGACCATACCGCCTCGTCTTACGTATGTATTCTTTGATTTACATATTATCTTTTATTTGACTCTTCTTCTTCTTAGTAAAGCAGTGGAGACTTGGAGTTTTGAAGACAACGCGAAAATACATGTTTTGCCACATTATACTATTTGCCTACACTCATGCATGTATTTCAGCTATTAATATGAATAAAACACCACAACTTTTGCACTATTAATACTGATAGAAACACAAGTTTTAGAAAATAATACAATGCGGCGACATGATTTTCTCGCTTTCCCGCCAAAAACTCGCAGTCCTGCGGATAAGTTAGAAACACTCCCTGTCTAGTGATGGGACGTGGATTGATTTTTGTTGGACTAAAATAGTGTTGTGCCTACGTTCACATCACAGACTATAAAATAGTCAAATTAAAGGTGTGTTTACAACTTACAACACAAAACTATAGGCCGAATCAAACTAGACAACAATCGAATCTATGTTAGCTACAAGCTGCCGATAACCCATAGTGAAGTATATAACGAGACAAGGCGCTAATTAATAATAATTACAAAAGTAAGAGAAGGCAAGATGTGCAAGTATAAAGAGTGAACAGGACGAAAGTAATTTCTTTTGTCTCTATTTGCGTATACGTTTTTTTTGTCTGCCTATTACGCACTGCCTAGACGTAATAGTCAGGCAAATTTTTGGCGCCAAAAACTACTGTTGAATTTTTGATGAGATGCTTAAGTAAATCAACATATTTATGAACTATTACATATTTTCTATAATTTCTATTAGTATTATGCAGGTTTTTACTATTATGTAGAGTCTTAATATGATAGAATCATAACAACGTGTATAGGTATAGCTATCTAAGTATGTATAGTACATCTTTTTTCTCGCACCCTATACGCTAGTAACTTCTCCAGCCATTCTCCCTCCACGCGATAACCCAATTCTGACTAAAACTCGCAGCAGCTGCTCGAGGATTGGGCTATCCACAGCTTGTAGGTAACATTCAAATTCAAAATTCTTTATTTCGTACAAAAAACATAAGGTAACATATAACAAAGAAACGATGCTACTCGCAGTAGTCAAGGAGACTGTGTCGCAGATAGCAACGCCCACCTCCAGCAAAGAATTGTACAAAACAGGTATATATAATTATATATATATACATAATACATAAATAAGAAGTTAGTATGACAGAAACCATTTTTGAACAATCAATTGAACATGCTCGCTTGTGTATGTGTGTGTGTGTGTGTGTGTGTGTGTGTGTGTGTGTGTGTGTGTGAGTGTGTGTGTGTGCATGTATATGGCCGTGTGCGCGGCTAGTAATGTGAGCACATGTGAGTAACACTGCGATACACGAGATCTCATTAGAGTCAAGGTTCGCAGCGTTACTCATGAGAAAGTGTGCATTCATTTGCGCGTGTTAAAGGTATCAGTGGGTCTGTGTTACCATATACATTATGTAATAACAAGACAAAAAGTTGCCTCACAGTAAGCACTCTACACAACGCGTATAAATCAGAGGTGGGAAAGCGGAGAGGTTTTTTTTACAGCAGACATTACAGCAGCCGAGTTGCTTTATTCGGCGTATACAAGCCGTGCAGCTTGTATACGCTGAATCAAGGAAAGCGGCTGTGATGGTTAGCTAAAGGCCGAAACACACACACGGCGGGCGCGGGTCGGGCGCGGCGCAAGGCGGGAGTACGGCGTGTCTATTAGTACCTGTTTCAATGCACGACAACACACAGATCGCGTGCGCGGGTCGGGCGCGGGGCGGGCCGAGCGCGGGAGCCGCGCGCCAGCCGCGCCCGTCGCCCGCCACTACAGACAGAGCGCGGGACGCGCGGGTCGGGCGCCGTTGCATTCGTTGGATTTCGTCGTAATACAAGTATTCACCAACAAGTGTTCACACAGAGAGCGTGCGCGGGTCATGCTCAGCGCGTGTTGTGAATACGTCAATGAGATTTTGTATTTTTTTACAATTTTGCTATGGATCTCAATGAAAAAAATATTGAAAGTGTTCGTAAACATGCTTGTTTGTACGAACCAAGGGACAACAAGTACAATAATGCTGTTCTGAAGGCAAGGATATGGCAGCAAATTGCAGATCAATTAAATGAGAGTAGTAAGTGTTTGAAGTAACGAAAAAGTAGTTCTTCTTCCGTGTCCGAATCCTCCGACATTTTCAATCACACTGAGTTTTCACAGCAATCGATGCTGCTAACAAGGTACGTCGACCCGTCCCGCCACGCCACCGACCCGCGCCGCGCCCGCGCGATGTGTGTTGATAATGGAACAGCGCGTGTTACGCGAAGAAGACGACCTGACCCGCGCCCGACCCGCGCCCGCCGTGTGTGTGTTTCGGCCTCAGTACAAGCTGCGGACAGCCCAATCGTGACTGAAACTCACTTTTTAAGAGCTGCGCGCACACAGCCGCCAAGTTGTCTGGTTCTGACTATAACATCACTGTCGCCAAGAACTTTGATTGGGTTCATATGCTATTATAATATTTTGTTCTATGTTTATAATGACCTGTGTGAGTCGGGAGCAGGATTTTGCTTGAGCTTGAGATGTTGCTCGTCATCATACTGCACAATGTAAGTTGAGCGAGTGCCTAAAAAAAGAATAAAATGTTCTTCTGATGATAACACTTCTTTTGCTAGCTAGCTTGGATTAGTACTTCAATCATCAAAAAAAGTCATGATTTCAATCGAGGTTTAATCCATAAGACTGCCCCGGGTGTACTAAGTCAAGAGGGAGTGACGAATACCATCATTATGAACAACCCTTACTATGGGGCCAACACAAAATTTGAGAGAAAAAAATAGCTGTTCCATACATTTTTTCGACTCCAAGTTGCAATTTTATATGGAACTGATTATTTTTTTTCTTGAATTCCGTGTTGGCTTTACAGTAAAAGTTATTCATAATGATGGTCATAATCCCCCTCTTTCGGCTTAGTATACCAGTTCTGGATAATCCTGTTTATTATTCCTCATACCCATAATTGTTGACACAAATATCCAGAAGACTAGCACAAACATGACGAGAGCGCAGAAAAATTGACTTGCATTTAATTAATTTTGTTATCAAATAATTAAATTCTACTTTACATTGTTACAGTGGTTGGAAATCCAATTACGTACGTACTGATTGATATACCATATTAATAGCTTAGTGACTTTAGTGCTTATAGCGTAGTTTGACTATGGCCTAAGAGGCGCTGAAGATCGACCCACGTGATAACCAAATGAGACATATTATTTTTTTTATAAATTATTATTTATTTATAATCCGTTCAGTAGTTTTTACGTGAAAGAGTAACAAACATCCATACATCCATCCTCACAAACTTTCGCGTTTATAATATTAGCAGGATATGCCATGAACGATTTTAGGGCAAGGTTATAAGATTATTTTGTAATTAATGTGCTCGACCGAATTATCGTGCTAAAAATATATAGCAGGTGCCCCAGTTGTGGCCACTGACCCGGTTGTGACAATTTTGGTGTCAAAATTATTGCATAAACGGTAATTATAAACAATGTAACAACATTAATATCTACTGTTTGTGTGAATCTCAAATTATATATTTTTTAAATATTATTTGAATATTAATTTGTCTAATTAATCGTTAAAATTCAAGGTGGCCACAAATTATACTAAGATGGCCACAATCGGGGCACCTGTCCTATTCCAGCTTTCCGGCTCCTCGGTTACCTCATTTAGGTTGAGTATGGTGTAGGTTTTAGGGCATGCTGCTCAGGCTTAGGGCTCATTTCGGGCTGCTTCGTTAGAAAGATGTAACATACATAGTCTGTGGGCATTCGATATAGATATTCGATCTCGGAGCTGTCTAAGTATTCACATTTTGCCATATTGTCTCGGCTAAGGCCCAGGTAGCTGATACCAGGGCTAGTCACCTGGCCTATACGAACTTACTTTACAGATTATTACTTTGCAGATTAGTCAGTTCATTCTTCTACTTATTTTCTGTTTACGTTTTTCTACGTATTGTCTGACGTCCACTGCTAGACCTAGGCCTCCCCTCTCCAGTCTGCAATATATTACCAATAATACCAATTGAATTGCATCCAGCGTAAAGGTTAATAGTTTTAAGCAATTTAGAGGTCTTTGGACAGCTTGAACGCTGTAACATCACGGCTAGCTACTCAGTACATACGAACATATTAAGAGCGCTTGTAAATGTCCATTTTTTTCACCGGACACCGGACCGTCAATAAACGAACAATAAATCAGAAAAACAAGTTCAGATGAAATGACACTAGATGAATGAAATGATTGAACTAACCACTCGGTCTATAGGAACATACTTTCTATGTGGCTAGACTAGACTAGGAAGTAGTCAGTCTGGTTTAATTTTACCATTTGTTCTCGTCGAGTTTTGTTCCCATTATCCTAACTCGAACTAGCGTCCGCGGACTCAACTTCAGGGCTTTGTAATTACTCCGTCTATCGGAGCGTTAATTTAAAACTTGAGAGCAGAACTTGAAACGTATCTGCTAATAAGAAAACTGACAAGTATATGTTGAGAAAACTGTATTTATTATAAGCTAGAATTATTATTTGCAAAAAACGGCATGACCGCCTTCACCCGTGTACAGAATTCGCGAATGTTTCGCACGGATCGATGTAGCATTTTTCACATTATTGTTGATTTACCAAAAATGGCTCAGCCGATTTGGATAAAATTTAAAAGGGACCAATTTCAAAGTACACTATTTCCAATAAAAAAAGAATTATTAAAAAATTTGACTACTATGTAAAAAGTTATGCGTGGTTATACAAAAAAATATAATATATACGCGTCGAATTAAGTAAGTACCTCCTCCGTTTCGTCGGTCAAAAACAGAACTCATATCGTAGCTCGACTAGGCGTTTCTTAACAATCACTAAATCGGGCAACGTTCGACGCGGCTCCGCCGATCGGAGCGTTGTTTGAAAACTTGCATCCAACGTGACCCTGCCGTGGCCGTGGTCACAAATTCACAATGAAACAAATGGAATAATATTTAGTGTGTCACTGATTTACGCATTTTTTTTTTCGTCCACATTTTGTCGCCCACTCAGTATTTTCGCTGACCATTTCTAATTTTTACCTTTAATTACCTTTAATTCGAATTAGTTGGCGCTCGGTTCAAATTAACAGCCGCTGGGTCAAAGAAGTAGACTTCCAGAACTTGAGACCAGAGCTTGAAACATATCTGCATAGTGAGCCACTATCCTATTTTCAACCGTCTTCAAAAAAGGTTTACAATTTGAGTGTAGGTATATATTTTTTAATATATTTATGTTACACGATTATTCCGCTAATTTTGTTAACCGATTTTGATGATTATTTTGTTGTTTGATAGATAATACTTAAGCTAGTTAAGCGTCAGTACCATGAAAAGCCGTGGTGGTCAAGAGGTAGTGACACCCGCCTTACAATCGTAAGGCGGCGGGTTCAAATCCCCGGTCCCGTACCAATGAGTTCTTTGGAATTTATGTACGGAATTTCACTCCACTGGCTTTTCGGTGAAGGAAAACATCGTGAGGCAACCTGCATACGTCCGTAGGAGAAATTCGATGGCATATGTGAATCCACCAACCCGCACTGGGCCAGCGTGGTGGATATGGCCCAATCATCCTTCGTGGGTAGGCCTACGTCCTGTAGTGGACTGTTAAAAAAAGGCTGGTACAGTACAGTAGGTACCACGAAAAGAACTCATTTCGACGTGTGAAAAAGTGACAGATATATTATACTTTGCCATAACGCTGTCTCGTTCTGACACTACGAACGCAATAATTCGTGGCGCGCATACTAGCCCGGCAGAGGTGATTCTAGATCTTGATCTTCAAGATCTTGCAAAGTGGGACCAGATTGTGTACAGTATCTCAAAAATCCATTAAAATATGGTAAATAAATACGCAGAGTAAAACAACCGCATTGAATGCTTAGTTTTAATGGAATTTCAAACTTTCTGATTTGATTTTTGTTCAAGGCCGCCATAACGCCGCGCCCCCATATTTTACAAGCAATCTCAAATGATAATAAGTTTCGAAAATATGGAATTCTTCTAAGTATATGAAGATTGTTATGAAATAAAATCATTTTACTAAACAAATGAAGCAAATAATTGAATAATGAGCAACGTAATTGCCTAAACTCGATATATTTTTGCATTATCTCTTTTTATTGAAATCGGTTGAGAGGTTTTTGAAAAATCAACTATACCTACTCAACAAATGGATTAATTCGCACTAACCAAAAATAATGCCAAGTCGATGCGCGATGGTGCGAACTATTTGATTTATTAACGGGTTGAAGTCGGTTACTTTTGAAAATAAATAATTGTTATAAGTACCCAACCAATCAAGTTCTTTAGTAGGTAAAATTAATCTACGTATAGATATGTTTGCAGATCTGAAAAATCTACTTATTTCTTGGTTCCCTCCTCTCAATTATTAACTTGTTAGGTATATAGCCTCCCAGTACAGTGATTGCTGAAAAAAAAAACAATTAAGTTGTGGTATAAAAAAGCTATCATTTAATTATTTGGCTGGGAAAGCTTAATTTTGCGCATTTGTTCAATTTTAGAATTGTTATAGCCAACTACCCGCGGCTTGTACTGTACCAGCCTTTTTAATAGACCACTGCATGACGTAGGCCTACCCACGAAGAGTGATTGGGCCATGTTCACCACGCTGGCCCAGTGCGGGTTGGTGGTTTCACATACGCCATCGAATTTCTTCTACGGACGTATGCAGGTTGCCTCACGATGTTTTCCTTCACCGAAAAGCCAGTGGTGTGAAATTCCGTACATAAATTCCAAAGAACTCATTGGTACGGGACCGCGGATTTGAAACCTCGACCTCACGATTGTAAGGCGGGTGTCACTATCTCTTGACCACCACGGCTTGACCCGCGGCTTGGCCCGCGTGATTTTTTGGTTGTTGTGCCATCTCTAGGAACGTTTTATTTTTTCGAGATAAAACACTTTTTATCTATGGTAAAATAGTAGCCTATATATGAATCCTATAATGCAGCAGAAAATTAAGTTGATCCGTCTCTCTCTCCCAATTGTTGCGTGAAAGAGTTATGAACAAACTAACAAACACACTTTTGGATTTATAATTTATGTAAAAAACGATTAATTACCCTTGATACAGGCCGAATCAAAGTTGTTGGCGGCTGTGAATTTAGCCACATGCTGCGGAAAACCCGATCCTGGCGCAGCTGTTCTGAGCTCCAGGAAAGTTTTGGGCAGCTTATATTCCTAGCTAATTTCACGAAGAACTGCGAAGAAGTTTGATTTGTACTGTACTGTATTAGCCTTTTAATAGTCCACTGCAGGACGTAGGCCTACCCACGAAGGGTGATTGGGCCATATCCACCACGCTGGCCCAGTGCGGGTTGGTGGATTCACATACGCCATCGAATTTCTTCTACGGAAGTATGCAGGTTGCCTCACGATGTTTTCCTTCACCGAAAAGCCAGTGGTGTGAAATTCCGTACATAAATTCCAAAGAACTCATTGGTACGGGACCGGGATTTGAACCCACGACCTCACGATTGCAAGGCGGGTGTCACTACCTCTAGACCACCACGGCTTAGTTTGATTTAGCTTTAGCCTATCATCATCATCATCATCATTTCAGCCATAGGACGTCCACTGCTGGACATAGGCCTCCCCTAATGATTTCCAGTAAGACCGGTTGATAGCGGCTTGCATCCAGCGCGATCCTGCGGTCCTAATAAGGTCATCCGTCCACCTCGTGGGTGGACGACCTACACTGCGCTTGCCGGTACGTGGTCTCCACTCCTGGTTTAGCCTATACTCTTGTATTATTCAAATTCCATTGCCTCCATAGCCACCTACCAGCTTCTTTGCGGTGTATCTTTTCTCAAGTTTGTAATTAAAAATCTTGAAAGTCAATTTAACTTTGACCAAAGTTCACCCAAGTTTGCCTTTGGATTGAAATCGTAATGAATTGTGGAAAATCAAAGTCCAATAGGTATGGCGGCTTTCTTTGTCTCGATTAAAGCGGTCTATCGATCTTCGAAGTTGGATAAGTTTCATTATTAAGAAACTGGGATTTATTTAAGCAAATCTTAAATTTTTGCAGTCTGTGCCAGATAAATGTAATTGGTTATTTGCATTATACAGGGTTATTTCTAATCAATTAGCATCCTCTTAGGGGCTTATTCTGTACATCATAACTAACAACTCTTGTCCTACGACTTTTGTCAAACTGAAAAAAAAATCAGCTGATACATACATTTAGTCGAGGGTGAACGATATTTTTCTATGAAACAACATTTTTTTTTGAGAAATAATAAAAGTCGTAGAATAAAAGTTGTTAGTTTTGATGTACAGAATAAGCCCCTGAAAGGATGCTAATTGATTAGAAATAACCCTGTATAACTTAAGGTTGATCGTCTCGGTGGTTATTTGCCCTTTACAGATAAACTACCTACTCACTTTAAAACAAAATCTCATTTAGCGCCATGAATAGGCAGCGTTTACAAGTTACATACACTTAAAAATCAAATTAGTGGTCAGTTTATGTACGAAAGTGCATCAAGTTATTTTCACCTTAGTTTTTAGTTAGTGGATTTTTGTGCATTTATTGAATGCAATTTTGGTTTCTAGGTGTATAATTGCATTATTATTGCATTATACATTACATTATAAACTTTAAATGAACAGTTTATCTGAAAATGCCAAAAAAAAAACAAAAATAATTGAATTTCGCGCGCTGACCTAGAGACCTAAGTAAAGGCCGAATCATACAAGTCGACGGATGTGAAGTTAGCTACAAGCTACGCAATATCCAATCCTGATCCTGATATGATATCCTATAGATAGATAAACTCTATATAGTTTACACCAATTAACATAATACAGTGGTTTAAAACAGTGCGACATTTGGCGGCCTTATCGCCGTATTAGAACATGTGACCTATAAAAAAAAATAACGTTACTTCTAAAAAAAAGGTTAGATCTGGTAAAAAATACAGCTAGGCATCACGTCACGTAACGGGCTATAACTTCATAATTTTTTGGTTAATTAACAAAAAGCAATACCCTTTTGCCTTTAGGGGATCCGCTTGTAACTCGAAAATCTTAAAAATCCAACGGATGCTAAACACGATCTTGAGAACTATAAGCGAAGTGCCCTGGTACACTACCAATACTGAAATCCACAGCAACCTGGAAATGAGCACAGTCCAAGAAGAGATCAGCAACCTGCAAAAAATACAAGCATCGGCTGGAAAGACATCCCAATGAGCTGGCTGTGACGCTCACAGAGCAAGGATATATACCGAGGCTAAAAAGAAAGCCTGTCATCAATTAAAATAAGATGAATAAGAGGAGATGCACTCTCTGGAGTGCACACTTGACATGTCAACCGAACACCCAAAACATCTACTTAAAGTGAAACTGATCGTAGATTTATGTGGAACAGAACAAAAAAAAAGTCACCTATACTTGCCAATATTTCCGGGCGCCAACGATATACGTACACATAAAGCCCGATTACAGAGGCGCCATCGTAATTATATTAGCTAAATAGCATAGTTCTGTTTCTTTTTCACTTTAGGCATTCGATAGAGAGAACGCTTTTTACGTTGCTATTAAATTTACGCTGACGCCTCTATAATCAGGCTCATAAAGCCGTAAAAAACCGGTCTTCATATTGTTCCTAAATAAAAAAATAATTAAGCGTGGCGGACCAGTAAAGAGGTTGATAATCTAAGATAATATAATTATACTAATAATTTTTTTTTTGGCATCTAGGCCACGGTAATGGTATCTATGCAGACTATGCAGTGTTGCGACTCGGTCCTGATCTTAAAATACCTACCTAAACACCTACAGCCCCGCGTGGCTACGCAGTAACACGCGTTAGGGCTGCCCGCTTAGTAGGTAAATCGCACGCTTACAGTAGGTACAAACCCATACGTTCTTTCGTCACTACGCCGCATCTGCGACTGTTGAATAGTGTGTACTGAACTCAGAGGCCCGAGGAGGTATGATTCGCGTTCCGACCGTTAGTATGAAGACTAAATACTTACCTAGTGCATACCATTACCGTATCATGGCTATTATAGATGGATCCTTAGACATAAATAAATAAAGACACATCAGAAGCAACAGTCTGTGAACTGTGAAATATTTACTCTACAGTCTACACATAGGTAGCAGCCGTCTAGTCGTCTACCGTAAAATCTGTAAACGCAATTAAGTTCAAACTTCACTTACACATCGCTTCCTACTCAATGCCACTTTACCGCGACATTTCATAACTACCCTCCAGAGAAATAAATATGGTCGATTTTTGCTAAATTGCGATCCGTTTTTAAACTTGTCAGACCACCCTTTGTTGTCTACTGACTAGACTATAGGGGATGGGGGTGCATTTTGTTTTATTTGCACACACAGATGTGTGTGTGAATGTCGCGTATCGATGTGTGCGTGTGATTGGAGTCCAGGGAGATTTGGCGAAAGTTTGTTAGATAAATGTTTATTGGATCTTTCTTAGGTAGAAGGTATTCTTTGGTTATTCAACGTTGTTTTACTGCATTCTGCGATTTTATCAGTAATGTTTTGGGTTAAAACTTAGCCTACTGTTTTCCATAGTTAATTAACACAGATCAGGGAACAATATTCCTTCCTTGTTCCCTGTTTAACTTTTTTGGTAGATTTGTGAAACCTACCAACTGGTATTTGGGTAGCATGGAGAATGGATTGCCTGGATTTTGTAACGAACGAGGAGAAGCCTGCGTTTGGCAGACTGCGTGAACAGAGAACCTCTCTTCGGCTCCTGCGGTGCGGGCGAGCGACCTGAGCGAGCATCTATGACCCACTGCCAAACGCAGGCTTCTCCTCGTTCGTAAGGCTCGTTCGGCACATAGCACGAAGGACTGATGACCGATGGGGTCGAAAAGTTTTCAAGTGAAGTCCACGTACTGGAACGCGCAGTGTAGAACATCCAGTCACAATATGGATATTAAGCACTGGAAGAGAGCCACTTCTAACCAGTCTTATTGGAGATCCATAGGGGAGATCTGTGTTTATCAGTGGATATGTGTGTACTCGTGATTAAAATTTTACTTAGACTAAGCCAAAAGGAGGACATTATAATCTACTCATCTTTATGAAGAACTTTAACTATGAGAACCGTACTATCAACCGTAGGTGTGTAGGAATAGCCAGATAGATCCAGTATCGGGGAGTTCAATTCTTAATGTGCCTGACTCGGGAGTCACTTTTGCTTTATACAGTACAGTAATTTAGACAATATCGGGATATTGTCTAAACTACTGTACTAAAGCAAAAGTGAGCAAATGTCATGTCATTGGACTCGAGCATCGCCAGCGGTAATATTTTGAAATGTTTTTGACACTCTGGGATAAGAAAATTTTACTCGGTACGTAAGCCTGAAACATATAGTTGTGTTGAGATCTATACCTACTACAACAATTCCAAATAGATCAATCCAGAAATCACCAAAAAACAACATTGTTAGTCATTCAGAGTGGTAATGCTGCCAGCATGTTGGGCACGCTGCCAAATGGTTTGGATCATCTTGACTTCTTGACCTTCAAGGGTCTCCTGTAGGTGACGAAATAGTAGATTGTATCATATGGGAGCAAAATAATATTTTTACGGCGAGGTCGCTTTTTTGATTCTATCAATTCTCATTCTCATTCTTTTGTAGAATCCTGAACGTAGCGAAGGATTCAAAGTACGTCGCCCGAGCCAAAAATATATATTGCGCCCGAGTGGTACACTCTACTTTTCATCACCTCTATGAGAAAATAAAAGGCGCCTCATATTTTATTGTAATATTATTATTTAATAAAACGTAGAGTAACAACTAAATTGAAATTAAATGGTATCTAATAATAATAAAAAATATAACTTATATTTACAATATTTTTATTCATTTTCTTGGCGCTGAACACTAACATTACAAATACTTCCAAATTCAAAAAGTCTCAGCAAATATCATTCCGGCGCACTTATATGTTCCAAATTTAAAAAGTGCGCGGCAAAGATAATTCCTGCTCACTTATAAAGTTTCTTATAGAAAACACCACCTTTGGGCGCACTTAAAGGCGATTGGCGAACCAAGTAGTCCTTTTCGAATAAGATGTGATGAAAAGTATTTTGTTGGAGTTAATAAAGGCACTTGCCCGAAATTAACGGTGAGTTTATTATACTTTTTTAAGCCTGCGAATTCTGTACTGTACGAGCCTTTTTAATAGTCCACTGCAGGACGTAGGCCTACCCACGAAGGGTGATTGGGCCATATCCACCCCGCTGGCCCAGTGCGGGTTGGTGGATTCACATACGCCCGGTCCCGTACCAATGAGTTCTTTGCAATTCATGTACGGAATTTCACATCACTGGCTTTTCGGTGAAGGAAAACATCGTGAGGCAACCGGCGTACGTCCGTAGAAGAAATTCGATGGCGTATGTGAATCCTGCGAATTCTACTGTCATCATTTCCAGGAATCGACAGACCTGCGTTTATTTCTTTTTACGATGCAGGCGGGTAACCGTGACAGCGAAGAGGGAAGCGTCGGCCACAGGTGGCGATCGATGCGGCGCGCCGGTCGTCACCCGCCGGTTCCGCCCCATCTACATAAATCTACTCAACCACTACCTACTCTATGAACTTTTTACTCTTTCATCCACATTAGTCAGGGGCCTTAAACTACTATTATTATTTTAGCCGTTATCGTTCCACTGCAGGGCAAAGGCGTCCCTTCTCTCTTTGTATAGGTTTTGGCTCACAGGTCTTTGTTCATGCGGTAATGTGTCCGGCCCAATTCCACTTCAGACCTCCAGCCTTCTTTCCGACATCTAGAATCTAGGTTTTGGAGCGCAGTTCTGATTTTCTGAACCGGTCAACCCACCTTACTCCAAGAATACTGTGCTCCATAGCTCTTTGACATACCCCGAGCCTGGATCTTTCATGTTTAGTCAGAGACCAAGACTGTGCGCCGTAAGTGAGTACCTATGAGGAGAATGCGTATGTCCATAAACTGTTTCTTTAGTGATAATGGTAGGCTGCCTTTTATGAGGTCTTTCATACTACTACCAAACATATTTATATGTCGAATCCATAAAAGGATCCGCATCAGTTATGGTGATTTAATGTGGTAATGATTTTATACCATCTGACCCAACAATGCTTCAGTGTGGCGTGGGTTAAGTGGGTGAGGAGTTAAATGCGAAGTCAAGAACAATCAGTTTATTTCACAGAGGATTACTCTTATGATTACAATTATAGAGAAAACTTTAAGCGAAGGACATGGCGTTCCGCAGCGTAACGCACGCAGCCACCATTTTATCAAGAATCACCACTCGAGCTGCTATAATCACAGTTCACTGAACCTCCTCCGAACAAGCTCTCTTTACAACTGACATCTGACATGTCACCTTGCATTTTCCCGCCCATCGGCCGATCATGCGATGTCACTTGGAACCTCCTTGGAACCAATCGGCAGCGTTTGTCACAAGCGTTACCCCAGAAATGTTGCCACCTCCATTCCTAGTCCTTCGAAATTATATTAAGGCACTATTTAAAAATAAATTAAAAGCTATTGTCCACATATAATTTACCATTTTATTAACTACCATTTTAGTAGCTCTCCAAACTGTAGACCGCTCGGCACATCTCTTACTACCAACTGAATCTTCATAAGCCGGTATATCGACTCGCTCTCGACCGATTTGGTTCATACTCGCATATATGTGTAGAGTCCGTTTTACCAAAGAAGTCCCGCGGAAAGAAGTGAAACTAATGTTAACAGATCGGTTAGGCGATGGTGGCGACGCGTCTGAGGGACTACTTTCGTGAAACGCACTCTACCTCTGTTGCAAAACAACAGTCTGTAGACATCACAAGGATCATAACACGCATTATAAACTTACGAACACTTTTTCTCATTAAACCTCTCTGCTTCTGATTCATCCGAGTCTTAAAAAGGTTTTTCTTTGCATCCAACCAAAAATACAAAGCGGAATGAAGGAAATAGTAGTAAAACCTTGGATCTAAAAAGAGCCGTGTAAATAAACAGCCAAGTTCCACCATCAGCGTTTGCCGAAACAGCGTAAATCTATTGTGCCGTTCGTTCGTCACTCCGAGTTATGTCATAAACGCGTCAGACAGATTGCTGGCGACATCGCGCTTTTACTATCGATAAAACGAAGTGTTTTGCTTAAAGCTTCCTGCAGACGGCACAGTTACATTTAACCAAACAGAAGGGCATGTTCACTCATAGAATTATTTTTCTAGAAATATAAAGGTTCAAAGAAGTAAAACCGAAAATGTGATGGTTTTTGCTTTAACCACCGTCATACCGAAAATTCGTACTTGCTACTCTTGCATAATATGAAAGATGGCGGAAAATTGCTGTAGCGCAGTCTTTTTTGTTCATCTCTTTTAAAATATCTGTATAACTGACACGTTTTCACGTTCGCTCCGCTCGCGTTTTTGGACAAATCATTGTTTTCTTTTGCTTGCGTAAAAATATGTTCCCTAGGGTCGCGTAATTTCCGTCACTTGACTATTGCAACTTGATGACCCTCTGAATATATATTCTATCTAATAATTTATTGTTGTCTTCCGTGGCATCGTCAAGAATCCATGAGCTTGTTATTAGTTTATATTAATTTGTTTGTTACTCTTTTAGGCAGCGATGTACGGATCGACTTTTTCATCATAGGCTACTTTTAATCCGGAAAAATTAAAAGGAGCGGGCGAAGCCGCGGGTAAAAGCTAATCCATTTTGTGATACATTTATCCCACAAAAAATCTTCATTCTTTTCTATTGCATAGTTATATAACTGTATATTTACTTCGCTGGACCGAAAACCGACAGTGCACGACTTGGCAAGATTTTTTACAAGTTATTCGACTGAAAGACCTGAAACTTTCGTGAAAGGGTGAACTAAGGAGTAACTTCAATGAGCTCCACTTTGAGAATTTCAGTGGAATTTTGTGGTTGAAAAAGTATTTGTATTGGATTCTCATTCTGTTGTAACTAAGTGGGTCTTTTACGAGCGGTTCGTAGAAATCAAAAGTTATATGTTTTGAAAAAATCGGCCAAATGCGAGTCGGACACGCGCACGACGAGTTCCGTACAGTATTATTGCCCTTGTAGCCCATTTCGAGCAAAAAACGACAAAAAAACATGTTTGTTGTATGGGAGTCCCCCTTTTATCCCCATTTCAGTATTTGTTGTTATATCTGCAACAGTAATACATCATCTGTGAAAATTTCAACTGTGTAGTTATCACAGTTTTCGTGATACAGCCTGGTGACAGACAGATGGACAGACGGACGGACAGCGGAGTCTTAGTAATAGGATTCCGTTGTTACCCTTTATTGGGTACGGAACCCAAAAAAGGATGCATTTGCTTCATTTCGCACTAGTCATCTACGATTTCACTATATATCAATATAAAGTGGTATTAAGCTTTTATTAGGTCTAGCAGTAGACGTCCTATGCCTGAAAAGACTAAGAAGATTAGACCCAGATTCCGCCAAAACAGGTCGCGGTGATTTGCTGGGCGAAGCGATGTTTGAGAGTCCACTATAGAAATTCTATACTTGCATACTTCTATACTTTGTGTGCTGAAATATTCCTGCTATTATACAGGGTTATTTCTAATCAATTAGCATGCTTTTAGGGGCTTATACTGTACATCAAAACTAACAACTTTGGTTCTGCTACTTTTGTCAAAAGTCAAAAAAATGTTGTTCCATAGAAAAATATCGTTCACCCGCGACAAAATGCATGGAACAGCAGATTTTTTTTGAGTTTTGACAAAAGTAGCAAAACAATTGTTGTTGGTTTTGTTATACAGAATAAGCTCCTGAAACGATGCTAATTGATTAAGAATAGCCCTGAATATTTAGCAGGTCTACCAGCCGTAGAAATACGCTCTGTAGAAAAATATACCTGACCTCAGACTATAGTTTCTCATTCATTTCCTTATGAAAAGAACTAGACGATCCTTCTAAGACTATAAAATCTGATGCACTATAAAACCTCGGTAATAGAAAACAAAACCGTTCCGTGATCCATTAGAGGGAGAGGAGAAATAAAAAACACGTTATGACGGTCGCGGTGATTAAGTACAACGGGGAAGCGTTTGCTCAGCGATTGAATGGTTCTGGGTGGAGCCACTGACTAGGCGATTTTCTCATTTTTTAATTAGAAATAAAACACCACCTGTGTTTACTTACGCGTGGTTTTTATGGCAGACAATAAGTCTACTATATTATTTCTTTTTCAAGATAAGAGTAAGTACTAGCACGCAGGTCGTCTCGCATATAACTGTATGATTTTCATAATTATGTTCTAAATAGCATGTTTTTTGTAGTATTCAATCGCGATGTGACGTAGTCGTATCTTTCCATAAATATTTTTAACCTATTTCCCAAAAGGAGGAAGTTCTCAATATTTTTGATCTAATGTTACATTATATTTTGGTTGTTTATGAGCCATTTTGAATGACCAGTCGATCTAGACTTTCTAGAATCTAGACAATCCTTTTAAGACTAAGAGCATAAATGAAATGAAAGTGTAAAATCTGATGCACTATAAATCCTCGTTAATAGATAACAAAACCGTTCCCCGACCCATTAGAGGGAGGGAATCAATAGTAGATTGTATCATATGGGAGCAAAATAATATTTTTACGGCGAGGGCGCTTTTTTTAATCAATCCAGAGCGAAGTGAGGGATTCTAGAGTAGTATCTTAAACGTAGCGAGGTATTTAGTAGAATCCTGAACGTATCGAGGGATTCAAAGTACGTCGCCCGAGCCAAAAATATATTTTGCGCCCGAGTGGTACACTCTACTTTTCATCGCCTCTATGAGAAAACAAAAGGCGCCTCATATTTTACTATAACATTATCATTTAATAAAACGTAGAGTAACAACTAAATTGAAATTAAATGGAATCTAATAATAAAACAAACTAAAACTTATATTTACATTCTTTTCATTCATTTTCTTGGCGCTGAACACTAACATTACAAATACTTCCAAATTCAAAAAGTGCGGCAAAGATCATTCCGTCGCACTTATTTGTTCCAAATTCAAAAAGTGCGCGGCAATGATAATTCCGTCGCACTAACAAAGTTCCTTATAGAAAACACCTCCTTTGGGCGCACTTAAAGGCGAACCAAGTAGTCCTTTTCGAATAGATGTGATGAAATAGTAGATTGTATCATATGGGAGCAAAATAAAGTTTTTACGGCGAGGGCGCTTTTTTTAATTGAATTGAATTGAATTTATTTATTTGCATAGGATACAGAGCATTCTTACGCTAAGTACATACCCTGCCTAATAGGGCATAACAAACTGAATCCAGAGCGAAATGATGGATTCTTTAGTAGAATCCTGAACGCAGCGAGGAATTCAAAGTACGTCGCCCGAGCCAAAAATATATTTTGCGCCCGAGTGGTACACTCTACTTTTCATCACCTCTATGAGAAAATTAAAAGGCGCCTCATATTTTATTGTAATATTATTTTGTAATAAAACGTAGAGTAACAACTAAATTGAAATTAAATGGTATCTAATAATATAACAAATGAAAACTTATATTTACATTCTTTTCATTCATTTTCTTGGCGCTGAACACTAGAATTACAAATACTTCCAAATTCAAAAAGTGCGCGGCAAAGATAATTCCGGCGCAAATCTTTGTATTGAAAGGTATGAGACTATGCCTACTAGACCATTTAGTTACCTCGCAGCATCGCCGCGTGCCATGCTCGGAGCGAGCAGGCACTGGCAAGATATTCTCGACGATTATTGACGTATTGCACGTTGATGGTACATGATGGTACGTTGTAGTGGACATAGCAGAGCGAATCGTGTTGTTTCCGTGCCTGATACGTTCCTACCACGGTCATGGTACGGTACGGTATAGTGAACAGACACCTTATTCTTAAAAAAAACACGTTATGACGATCGCGGCGATTAAGTACAACGGGAAGCTCAGCGATTGAATGGTTCTGAGTGGAGTCACTGACTGGGCGATTTTCACATGTTCTGAAAACAACAAAATTAATATACTTCTCGATACTCAGAGAACGTATCCATGCTACGTGACCATTTTTTCGTAATGTTTTACCTTGCCCTCGTCAGTAACCACCCGGCACCCACAGTATATTCCAAGAAGAACTACTACTTTTTACGGAGTGATTCATTAATATAATTGTCATGATCAACTCAACTTCTTCGGTTACTTTGCAAAATTTATCTAGTCTCTGAACGAACTCAATATTCTCTAGAATCTAGATGATTTAGTTCGTGATGAAAACTTAAGCCTGTCCCTGTGACCAAGCGTAATACGAATTATTATATCTTCTTTAAACACCCCCTAATACTTTGAACACCCCCCCCCCCACCCCCCCTCTAAACGAGCGGAAAACGTGCAGTAAATATCGCAATTTTCGATACAAAGTGTCATTTTTTTATGTAAATTTAATACGTCCGCTGGTTCAGCAGCCTCAAACCTACAGGCCATTCAGTTCGTACAAAGCTCTCGCCTATTTCCAAGCGAGACAGAAAATAACTTCAGCTACGATACATCCGGAATGACCCTGACCTTTTTTTACGGGGCAGTTTTTCGGTTGATTTCGTCACCATACTTGAACTAGTGAAGTTACTCCATATTTTCTTATTGGATTTTTTTGTTAAGTATAGGCCGAATCAAGTATAATGGCGTCTGTGAAGTTAACTACAAGCTTCGCACATCCTCACGCTACTGCACAATGACTCGCCTCGTGTTCACAGACGCCGCCGTAAAGTTTGATTCAGCCATATGTTTTTCCCTTATTTTGATGGATGCAAGCCGCTTCCAATCGGCCTTATTGGAAATCTATAAAGGAAGCCTATGTCCAGCACAGGATGCCCTATGGCTAATGGATGGATGCATCTCCTTTTGAACCGACTTTAAAAATGGAAGAGGTTTTCAATTCGACTGTATGCTATTTTGTACGTACGAGTATGTTACGTGATTATTTCGGTAAAACAGAAAAATTGCCAAGTCGATGATTTTGATGATTCTTCTTTTGTTTTAGTAGAGAAGACATGGATAATCGACCAGATAACAAGATATGACGTGTTTTCTTTTATCAAATAATATTATTATTTATTTATTTATTTTTAAGTTTTGTTAATAAAAAGTCAAATACATATAACATGAGCTATATTTACGGGCGAAGCACTCGCGGGTAATAATAATAATGTGAAATTTTATAAACACGCCTATGATAGCTTGCGTATCATACAGTATTCAAACAGACGGGTGGGCCTTGTCCACTCCAGAAAACCTTAAAGTGAAAGTCAATACATTCTATTTTCCTGACATAGGTATAAATAGCTGCTCCTCCTAGAGAAAATCACTAGCTAGATTAATGATAACTTCTCGCGATTAAGTTTTCAATTTATTTTATCAAGGTGTAGCTACATCTGTGCTGCAGTTCATCGTCGTCGGGCACAGGCGATGTTCCTGGCTACACTTGCGTCGAAGATTAGCGCGCTGAACATCGCGTGATGTTTTCTTGCCAGAGTG
Source organism: Hypomecis punctinalis (assembly GCA_949316475.1). Lineage (NCBI taxonomy): Eukaryota > Metazoa > Arthropoda > Insecta > Lepidoptera > Geometridae > Hypomecis > Hypomecis punctinalis. The sequence continues at coordinate 14,781,356 of OX438809.1, forward strand.
AAGTAGATTATACCCAGCTAAATTATCGTCCGCAGACGAATATTCTCCGTTGAATGTAGATGTAGCCGCACCATCAGTTGGAGAAACGATGGCGGGGTCTTAGCAGATCGAGTTGCTCACTATACAGCTTGTAGCTGTTTAGCGATAACGCGATTATTCTGTGATCACTGTACCATTAAGGTGTTACGCGCAGCCTTATCGCCTTAGGCTTGCTACACATATAAGCGGGGAATGTTCGAGGAAAAAAGCCGTTCGGCTTCGGCCGGGCAGTAGCGAGCCGGCACTTTCGGCAAAGCCGGCAGTAAAACCGAATCTAAGTAAATGAATGTTGGGAGTTAGGTAAAGCTTCAACGCGTGGTAAGACATGTGACTGCTGAATGAAAAACGAATTGTGCCGATTGGACCCGAACGAACTACCCGATCGGTGCCACTGAGGCGCCGATAGCCACAAGCTGAGTGATGCCAAACGTAATGTAGTAGCTGCTTCGAGTCGGCTTCGTCGTTCGACAAATTCTGCTATACCGACTGTACCGGCTCGCTCATGTATGTAGCAAACCTTAAGCGTTCTTCGCAGCCATAAAATTCCTAGCAAAATTATTCAGGCAGATTTTTGGACGCGACAAACGAATAACAGTCTTAATTTCCCGAAGAAATTTTCTGTGTAAATTACACACAATTTATTCAAAGTGAAATCCGTCTCACAGAATAAATATAAAACCGTATTCAAAGGCTTGTTTCTCTTAATTTATCTGCCGCCATTGTGCTGAAACTGGAAGGGTAGGAACGCACTAGCTCTCAGTCACTAAGTCAAAGTCTACGCCTTGTTTATTCATGCTATGTACGGGTGGCGCTTTGCTCGGGACTGTCTGTTGACCGTCTGGTGAACCGTTCTCAAATGTCGTTTTCAAGGGTATGTATACGTATAGTACTTATAGGTATTGAGTTATACGCTTTGTTTCTATGAAAACTATACTGGATAATAAACGAGCTTTCTACGTTTACACTTTTATTTTTACTCTCTTATGATCTATTCTACAGTTATTACCAATCGTACTATTTTGGAAGAGAGAGATGGAGATAAATTTATTTTGTCTTGTGTTATAGTGATGTGGTGTCAAATCTATCAAATCTACTAATCCAACAATCTAACAGTTTCTTCTTCTTAGTCGCTAAGCTCTTGAAAGAGCGGTCGTGGTCATCACGTAGTATCTCTGGTAGGGCAGATATAATGCGCCTCATGAGCGATGTCTTGCCATCATTCTCTGTGGGTGGTCTATCAGGTACACTAATGCACGAGCCCGCCCACAGAAGACATGATTTGGTTGGTCCATCGCATGGGTGATCTCCCTGAATAGACGCTCTAAGGACTACTGGCTACTGCGTGTCGATACGTGTCCGAAAATTGCGAGTATACGAGACTGTACTACAGTCCGTTCACAGTTATTTTACCTCTGAAATTTGTCGCTGTCTCTATCTAGACATTACACACCATCACATGTTGGATAGAGACAAATGTCAGAGGTAAAATAACTGTGAACGGATTGTATGTGCCTCGTAGACGCTGATTGATCCTGAGTTCTTGGAAGTATCAGGACCGTTTCGTTAACCGTGATATTAACTTATTCTCGGTTCTTCTTAATTTGGTCGCATTACATCTCATCGCACGGTTTATCCCGGTGCGTTTTCACCCGAAACCTTCTGAAGCAAGTTGTAGAATTAACAATGCCGATGCTATCTCCTTTCTCGCCTCGAGTTAAGGAAACTTACTTCGGCATTACAAAAGGTAGTTGAGTTTCATTTGACAGTGATGGCAATTAGTAAAGAAAATACCTACTTGATATTTTTAGCGTCGTATAAAACCACAGAATATCAATGAGTAATAATCCTAATAAAATTTTCACCGACTAGGAAGACAGAGAACATTGGAAGAGATTACAGTAATATGCTGGAAGAGAGCTTATCATACCTAACGAAATATATTAGGGAAGCTTGTAGATAGATAGCCTAGCACCACTTATAACGAAATAAATAAATAAGTGCGAGTCAGGCTCGCACATCGAGGGTCCCGTACAAACATATTGTTAAAATAATTAATAACCTGTTTTAGCATGTGCTAATGAAGTTAGTTTATATGATACCTTACATGATACTCGTATGCTTTACTCACTTTGAATCCAACCCCATATTTTGTGTATTTTGAGGCCCTATTTTTATGTGATTTAAATAAAAATGTACAGTTTTAAGATTTATTCCTATATGTGTACTCTGAGACAATGCTCTTCGCCAAATTTCATAGTTCTATGTCAACGGGAAGTACCCTGTAGGTTTTGATTTTTGTGGGCGTTGAAATATGTGTTTTTTACGACATAAACGGCTCTAACTTTTTTATACGGTAACTGAGAAGCTTTTCTTTACACAACTGCAAGAATTCAAAGATTTACGTATACAGTTTAAATTTCAACTCGATATCTTTACGCGTTCCCGAGATAATGAGTCTTGACATACACACAGACGGACAGACGGACAGACGGACAACAAAGTGATCCTATAAGGGTTCCGTTTTTTCCTTTTGAAGTACGGAACCCTAAAAATGTATCATTTAATACAAACTATTTAGGAGCCACCTCTATTTTGCCTGGCAGAGATCGCTATAGGCCGCCCATTGTTACACTGTTTATGTTTCTTTGTTTCTTCTTTGTGTTTATTTCTTGGTGTGTAATTTATCAATTTATCTATCTATCTATTTTAGAAGGCGGTTAAACGGTATTTTACAAATTATTGATAAGCAATTGAATCATCTCAAGTAGAAATACATACTTGTTATGTGATAATAATAGTAGTAGATAATTTAGTAGACAAGTTAGTATTTTAAGTTGAAGATATTTATAAAAAGCAAAGCTCAAATAATGCAATACAAATAGACGGTTTAATTGTTATAAAATATTATAATTTTTGATTGGTTACGGATAAGTTTTTTAATAAAAGAAGATAACAAACAAATAACTCTTTATTGTACACACAAAATAGAAACTAACAATAAAAACATTTGTGAAATACTTAAGACAGTGCGATACTAGGCGGCCTTATCGCTAGAAGCGATCTCTTCCAGGCAACCCATGTACGGTAAGGAATGTCCTAAAAATATTTGACGGGGAGTACAATAAATACTAAAAATTACACTATAGACCTAAATACTAATATTAAGATAAATAATTAATATCTTATTTTCGGGAGTCTTAGGGCCTAATTGACTGCCTCGGTGGCTCAGTGGTTAGTGAACCTGACTTCTGGATCAAAGATGCGTGGGTTCGATCCCCACCCAGGGCAAGCATTTTTGTGATGAACATAGGTGTTTGCTCTGTGTCTGGGTGTTATTAAGGTACTATCTATATAAGTATGTATTTAAAAATATATGTATATGTTGTATATCGGTCTCTGGCAGCCATATCACAAGCTTTTGCTTAGTTTGGGGTCAGAGACCGTGTGTGAGATGTCCCCCAATATTTATTTATTATTTAATTTATTTTAATTTCATAATAAAAGTCTTCAAAGAAGAAAGGCAGGCAAGTTACTCGTAGTATTGCACCAAGATAAATTGAGCCTATAACAATACATGGGTTCTGTATATCGCGTTAATAAGCTTTATAATTAATGCAACGGAGGGAAATTAGCATGATTGAGATTAAACCAACTATATAGCTACAATATCTGTATTGAAATTCCGAACTATAACGCAAAACGACTGTTTGAGGAGGCCTAACCGCTTGTTAAGACCTCTTTTATAGTCATAAGCAGAGCGTTTATTACAAACAAATCTCTTCTATTTTTCTTCTATTTCTACAAATTATTCCTTCTATTGGTATTCGTTTATTCGTTTAGTATTATTAATACATAATATATTAACTAGGAAATAACAAGAATATAGTCTATTTTAGTTGCTCAAAAAAATTATAATTACTACGTGAGTTAGGTAATCAACTTTTTTTTTTATTTCGAATAGGTTCGCGTTTGACTACACACTGCCTGATGTCAAGCAGATGTGTGATTTCGGACTTGTATTTTTTGTTTTGTCAATTAAGTTTTGAAAATATAATTTTCATTAAGTTCCGCGTGACGGGATACCGTGCTACATTTTTGCTACGGGCTGCGTGACGTCACGAGCTCGCGATCCTGAACTTTGACGCGCTTTATTTCTGTTATTCTTTTTTGTTTGATAGACAAAGGAAAAATATAAGTCCAAATTGTCCAGTAAGATCCACTATTGGAGATAAATCTTCAGTCAGAAAGGTTTTGAAGTAGTCTTAATCAGTGTCTCCTAGTGTCCGCCTTATTGACAGCTATCCTATGCTACGATAACTGACAAAGTCAAAGTCAAACTCTGTACTGTACTGTAAGTACCAGCCTTTTTAATAGTCCACTGCAGGACGTAGGCCTACCCACGAAGGGTGATTGGGGCATATCCACCACGGTGGCCCAGTGCGGGTGGCCAAGTCAAAGTCAAATTCTCTTTATTTCGTAGACAAATTACATGTTCTTGAAAACGTCCATTAACAATGCTTTTATAATATGCTAATAGAACTATTACTTAAAATTAAATTTTATTTCAAAATACTTAAAACTTATCAAAATACAACTAAAAATAACTAAATAAAACAAGATTAATACAATAGAAACAAAAATAATAAATGTCAGTGTCATTTGACAATTTGGATGTCAACAGATACGAAACAAGTAGCATTTAAGAACGTTACGAAATCTTACATTATGGCGCAGTAGTATTGTATTTTGTTGTTGTTAATAAAGGCACTTTTGCACGATAAAAAATACTAACGACTGTAAAAATAATGTTAGGAACAGTTCCAAATTGGACATAGGCCTGCCGCTCACACACTGAGCCACCTTCCTTACGAAGCGATCGCCCTCCCAATTAACGAACGGATTTGTCAAACTAAACAGAGGCAAACCGTAAACACTTTATAGTCGCTGATACCACCATATCTCAATAAACCAACCAACCACCTCAACTACAGTTCACAGGAGAAGTTGCAAAGCTTACGGTGACAAAGTCCCAAATGAACGGGGTATTTCTAAACCATTAGACATTTTGCACAAACAATTAATAGCTGTGAAATTCTGAATTATTTGCAAGGTACGAATGGAAAGTGGGAACTGTGAGGAACAGATGAGATAGCCAGAGATGCAGTACTGTACCAGCCTTTCAATAATTCACTACTGATCCTAGGCCTACCCACGTAGGTCAATTTCATCATATCTAATTAGTAACACATTTTAATATTTATAGAAATAACATAGACTGTCGTGGGTTCAAATCCCGGTCCCGTACCAATGAGTTCTTTGGAATTTATGTACGGTATTTCACACCACTGGCTTTTCGGTGAAGGAAAACATAGTGAGGCAACCTGCATATGTCCGTAGAAATTCGATGGCATTTATGAATCCACCAACCAGCACTGGGCCAGCGTGGTGGATATGACCCAATCACCCTTCGTGGGTAGGCCTACGTCCTGCAGTGGACTATTCAAAGGCTGATACAGTACTCTGATTGCCTTGATTTTGGATTAATTGCCATTAAGAGTACTGGGACTTGGACCGAGTCACGGACTCGGAGTCGATCCGAGTCTCGGGACCGAGTCCGAGTCTGATTATTTACCAGTCACATACAGTAATCTAAGGTCAACTCTTATTGGACAGTAAACCAAAATCAAGCCAATCAGAGTAAAGGTTAAATATAGTTATCAGATCTTACTAAAGCAACTCGTATTTATTCAAAAGTCCTAACTTTTTTCAGTAAGATAGAGAAATGTCATAGCCAATGTCTAATAATCCGTGTTTGACAAGGTATTATGTATACAAGGTATGATTACGTACAAAAACGTTGTCCACGATTACGTAACAGCTTAATTAGCGCCCTAAGTTACGCGTTAAGACGCAAGTGGAGCAGTAGCATATGACAATATTACGTGTTATAGTCATTAAGTAAATTACATTTAATTATTGTTCATGCCAATTAAAAAGGTTTAATTGTTCATGACATGATATTTTTTATTTTATGCTGCTTCCCATACGAGGTTTATCTCAAAGAGTTGTTTTTGTGATAAACATTTAAAAAAAAATAGTAATTTAATTTAAATAGCTAGTTCACATAATATGCGAAATAGCTTAGTTGGGGGAGCGTCGAGCTAGTGATCCGAGAGAGGCAGGTTCAAATCCTGCGTTCGCGAAATTTTTTTAACTGTTTATCTCAAAAATAACTCTTTAATTTTTCATGTCAGTTGTCTATCTGTACATTTCTAGTACATTACTAAAGGCGCTTCGCAAGGTGTTTAATTAAAGCTGTTCCCGAGTTATCTCAACACGCGGTGTTGATTCATAGCTCACTACTTATTGGATTTACATTACTTTTACTAAGTTGCTATTTAGAAAATTTAATTAATTTTCGAAATTTATATGGTGTGCACTAGACCAGCTTGGTGGGTATGACCAATGTCGACTAGAGAGGTATCTTCTGGGTAACCGTGCATCATATATTTAAAACAATAATTAAAATATTTTTTTCACAATATATGGCAAAACCGACTTCCATCGTGTATAAAATTAGAATAATTCGCTTGAATAGATACAATTTTTACATTATTGGTGATTTTTAAAAACTGCTGAGCCGATTTCGATAAAATTTAAATGGGACTACGTCGGCAGTATACTCTTTTGAACTATAAAATACTTTTTTGATTGGGTTCATAAATGGCGAAAAACAAAAAAAATATACATACAAACGAACATATAACCTCCTTGTTTGGAAGACGGTAAATAATTAAAATATTAAATATTTTTGGGACATCTTACACACAGCCTTTGACCCCAAACTAAGCAAAGCTTGTGATATGGCTGCCAGAGACTGATATACGACATATACTTATTTTTAAATACATACTTATATAGATAGTAACTAAATAACACCTAGACACAGAGCAAACACTTATGTTCATCACATAAATATTTTCCCTGGGTGGAGATCGAACCCACGCCTCTTTGATCCAGAAGTTAGGATCACTAACCACTTAGCCATCGATGCAGTCGAAGTAAAAAATAATTCGATGTAAAGGTATGTTTCCGAACTCCGCTGCAGGCAGCAGCAACACCGCAGCAGTGCTGCCGCAGCACTACTGGTCCCCATGTAATCTCTATGAGTTTATATGAGATTACATTCCGAGCTCAGCAGCATTGTCGCGGCAGCAATATGAGGTAGTGCTGCGGCAGCACTGCTGCCTGGTGCTGCTGCCTGCAGCGGAGTTCGGAAGCATACCTTAAGCGTGCAACAATCTTTATAGGCCGCAATTATCTGCATAACATCAGGCAGTATGTCGTCAAACGCAAATGATGTTTAAAGATGACCAACCTAGATGTTTAAAAAAGTGCAGTCAGTGCAGCCCGTGCGCAGAGTACACGATCGGTCCGTGAAACACGGGGTGGAAGTGAGGAAGACTCAAACGGGTGGGGGGTAACGAGTGGCCGTTCTATACGTAGTATTATTCTATCTTCTTTGCTTCTAGTACAAAAAGTCAATTAAAGCTCTCTTGTAGCAGTCGTACAATGCTGTGGTAGCACTGCGTAGCACGTAGCAATCGTAGCTCGTAGACAATACTTCGATAAGTCGTCGTAGACTTTTTAAGAAGTGAAAACTTCTTTAGCGGTGTTGTGCACTTTTTGGGATGGACAAAAAATGTTTAACTCGCGTCAGAACACGTGACCTGATTGAAAATTCGTAAGACGGCGCAGGGCGCTTGCGCGAGTTTGCGTGTGAGATATTGATGTTCAAGTTTTCACTTCTACCGGCACTCCCGGAGTGCAACCCTTTGTTTTTGAAGTGAAAACTTATTTAGGGCCGTTGTGCACTTTTTGGGATGGGTAAAAAATGTTAAACTCGCGTTAGGACACGTGACCTGATCGAAAATTCGTAATACGGCTCAGGGCGCTTGCGCGAGTGTGCGTGTATGATATTGATGTTCAAGTTTTTACTTCTGCCGGCACTCCCGGAGTGCAACCCGTTGTTTTTTTAGGGTTCGTACCTCAAAAAGAAAAAACGGAACCCTTATAGGATCACTTTGTTGTCCGTCTGTCCGTCTGTGTGTATGTCAAGACTCTTTATCTCGGGAACGCGTAAAGATATCGAGTTCAAATTTAAACTGTATACGTATATCTCGTATATCTATGGTCTCTTGCAGTTAAAAAAAAACTTTTCATAAATAACTTTTCAGTTATCGTTTAAAAAAGTTAGAGCCGTTTATGTCGTAAAAAAACGCAAATTTCGCACTCACAAAAATCTAAACCTACAGGGTAGTTCCCGTTGACATAGAACTATGAAATTTGGCGAGAAGCATTGTGTCAGAGTACACATATAGGAATAAATCTGAAAACTGTACATTTTTATTTAAGTCACAAAAAAATAGGGCCTCAAAATTCACAAAATATGGGTTCAAAATTCAAAATGAGTAAATGGTATCATGTACGGTATCATACAAAAGACCTCATTAGCACACGCTAAAACAGGTTTTTAATTATTTTAAAAACGTGTTTGTACGGAACCCTCGATGTGCGACCCTGACTCGCACTTGTCCGGTTTTATTTTTAATTCAGTAAGCTATGCTCAATTAAATTATTTGAAAACCAAAGTCAATTGAAAGTGAAATGTGTGGCTCCTTACATTTTTGTTAGTTCTTCCTCGTTTCTTCGTTAGTTCGCTTTACAAGAAAGTATAGAGCCACACGAAAACTACTATAGTTTCTGTTTAATTATAAAGGAATGTAGGCCGAATCAAACAATTTGGCGGCTGTGATGTTAGCTACAAGATGCGGATAACCCAATACTGACGGAAGGCTCACGCGAGGATTGGGTTATCCCGTAGCTTGTAGCTGTTATCGCAGCCGCCAAGTTGTTTGATTCAGGCTATACTAATTCCTCTGATAGACAGACAATAAAATATACTCGTAAAACTTGTAACACCCCTCTTCTTAGGTCACTGGTTAATAATAAAAATATAATTAAAAAAAAAACACTAAAGAAACACGCTTAGGAGTCATCAATTTTTTTTATTTTTTTTAAATGCATTGTCATCGGTATTTGATCGGTGTGCAAAGTTTGAAGAAAATCTGATCGCTCAAAGTAGGTCAAAATCGAGCTCAAAGGGGTTGGTTACAAGAAAACATACAAGCAAACATACAGGTGAAGTGAAACTAATAAAAACGTGTTAAAAACAAAGCGAATTTATATGCATATTACCCTGAAATGTAACCCGAAAAATAGAGTTCACACATTATAAATGTGGAGTCAAACAAAATGAAACATATTGTTTGTTCTACGGACTATGTAGAGTTCGCTCGACCGAGGGAACGCTAACAGAGTAACTCTACCGAGTATGAAAACGACAGAGATGTGTATAGAGACATTTTTGAACAGCAAAGGAGTTGGTAAACTTTTTATATGGGAGGCGGTCCTTGAAAACCGGCAGCGATGCGAGCTATATTAATGTTTAGTGCCATAGTTAAGAATATTATTTCACGCAAAAACATATTTTTGTGTATCGCCGTTTTATTATAATATCTCTTTTTTATTTCACTAAGTAGAAAATATTTAGACTGAACTGGTAATACTAAGAGGAGGTCTACGTATCAGACAGGAATCTTCAAACAACCAATAGCAGGCTGGTATTTTAGAGTTTGACATTTATTTATTTTTTCAAACATGGCGACCAGCCCTCTATTGGTTGTTCAATATTGACAATGTCATTTCCTTTTGCTGTTTCTTAATGTCACTGTCAGGTTTTTTTTTCAATTTAGGCTTAATGCAGTTATTTGGTGTAGCACATAGTTCATTTTTCTAATGTTTTTAGAACCCATTTGAAAATTAAATGGCGATGAAAAAAATTCTAAAAAATATGTCTTTGAAAAGATAATTATGTAAGCTTTCTATTGGTATAACTTTTGTTTCTGCAAGATTTCAAAACCCGCATCTTTTCCATATCCTTTTACTACTTTGCATGTTAAGGGTCTGCTGTCCCTGAGATTTTTCAAAAAATTTAAACTTCTACCGTTAGCATCGATTTATATTTTGGAAGCGTGTCTTTTTGTAAAGCAAAATTTAGAAATATTTAAATAAATAAATATTGGGGGACATCTTACACATGGTCTCTGACCCCAAACTAAGCAAAGCTTGTGATATGGCTGCCAGCGACTGATATACTGCATATTTTAAATATATACTTAATTACATAGTACTTAAATAACACCCAGACACAGAGCAATAACCTATGTTCATAACATAAATGATTGCCCTGGGTGGGGATCGAACCCACACCTCTGTGATCCAGAAGTCAGGTTCACTAACTACTGAGCCACAGAGGTAGTCAAATTTGAAAAAAAAAGTTACACTAAAATTTTATTTTATTTTATTTAAATTTTATCGAAATCGGCTGAGCCATCATACTTAATATTATAAATCCGAAAAGTTTGTTGGTTTGTTCCTCTTTCACGCAGCAACGGAGCAACGGATTGACCTGATTTTTGCCATGGATATAGTTCAAGGGCCGGAAAGTGACATAGGCTACTTTTTATCCCGGAAAAGTAAAAGGTTCCTGTGGGATAGCAAAAAATCAAAATACCGCGCGGGCGGAGCCGCGGGCAAAAGCAAATTTTTTGATAAATCAATAATAATGTTAAAATGCTACATCTGTACTGTACTGTACCAGCCTTTTTAGTAGTCCACTGCAGGACGTAGGCCTACCCATGAAGGGTGATTGGGCCATATCCACCACGCGGGCCCAGTGCGGGTTGGTGGATTCACATACGCCATCGAATTTCTTCTACGGTCGTATGCAGGTTGCCTCACGATGTTTTCCTTCACCGAAAAGCCTGTGGTGTGAAAATTCCGTACATAAATTCCAAAGAACTCATTGGTACGGGACTGGGGATTCGAACCCACGACCTCACGATTGTAAGGCGGGTGTCACTACCTCTTGACCACCACGGCTTCAATGCTACATCGATTTGTGCGAACTATTCGCGAATTCTGTACGGTTGAAGTCGGTCATGCTGTGAAAAATAATTGTTAAGGACCTAGTCTCTTCTTTGTATGACAGGAACTACTCTGCTCCGTAACATGATGCGAGGTCGCTTTATATCTCTTCGGATCTAATGTTGACTCTACCGAGCTCTATTTGGTAGAGATAAATGAAAATAACTAAAACCTTGTTGATTGAACTCGTTCTGCGAAACCAGCAGATTTTGATCAATCAGCAAAGTTTGTTTATTTTTTAGAATAGGATCCCACCATAGGACGACCTTCACCGAGCTGGTTAATGGATGAAAAGTATTTTTATTCAATTATATATGTCAACAAATACAATATTGCAAATGGACTGTCTAAAAAAAAATCAGTCCACAATATGATTAATTGACTTTGCATCCATTAACTAGCTCGGGTTTTTAGACTATTAGTGTCATTCATAGATGTTAGTTAAAAAATAGTCATTTAATAATTATTTATTGCAAGAAATAGCATGACCGACTTCACCCGTGTACAGAATTCGTGAATATTTATTATCGAGCGATTTAGCATTTTTACATTATTGTCGATTTATCAAAAATGTCTTCGCCGATTTCAATAAAATTCAAAGGGACCAATTTCAAAGTATACACCAATGAAAATATTGAAATGAAACTACTATGAAAAAAGTTATGCGTGGTTATACATAAAAAAATATACACGTCGAATTGAGTACCTCCTCCGGTGGTTCGTTGGTCAAAAACTATGCATTAATTTTTGACTGACTTAAAAAGTGACGCTGTTTTTACTGCCTCCATTAAATAATTTTCTTTTTATGTATAACTAGTTTTTACCCGCGGCTTCGCCCGCATGATATTTAGATTTTTGTGCTATCCCATGTGAAACCCTTTATTTATCTGGGATAAAAAGTAGACTATGTCACGTTTCGTCTTTCAAACTCGAGGCCCTACCTTACCATCCTACTAATATTATAAACGTGAAAGTTTGTGAGGATGGATGGATGGATTGATGTATGGATGTTATAATTATACTTTATAATTTATAGCCTATGTGTTATTCTGATATATAAGCTATATTATTGCAAAGTTTCATCTCAATGCGTTCAGTAGTTTTTGCGTGAAAAAGTAACAAACATCCATCCTCACAAACTCTCGCGTTTATTATATTAAGTAGGATAATGAATAGATTTCATTAAAGTATAGAAACTGCAAAAGAGAAGTCGTCACCCCATTCATCATGTAGACGAGCCCTATTTCATTCGCAAAGACATTCTAAGCTTATTTATATGCTAGTTTAAAATCTCATGAAATATGCAAAAGCTACTCTAATGACAGTAGTTTGGTTTTATAGTGCTAACCGACTGTCTAAAAAGTAGGGCATTTTTTGGAATGCATATTTTGAACTAGTTTGAACTATTGGCTTCACCCATGTGATATTAGTAGCTCCAATTTATGTCTATGCAAAAAAGTCGATCCGTTGGTCCATTACTGCGTAAAAGAATAACTAACAAATAATTTTGGATGCATTGAATTAGATTATGGAAACTAGCGAGGTTTTCGCAGTGCTATGCGAAACGAGCCCGCGTGCTAGTACTCCAACCTTGAAAAAGATCGCCAAATGCGATCGAAAGTATATGTATAGTGCTATACTTTAATTAAAATGTATTCGATTAGTTAGAATGTGCGTGTAATATTTTTAGTTTATTATTCATCGTAGTTGATGTCGGGCGAAAAGCCGCCAAACTAAAGTGGGACTGGGCGGGACATGTGTCGCGGATGCACCCCGATAGATGGGCCAGAATCGTCACGGAGTGGGTGTCTGATGAACGTCGCAGCCAGGGAAGGCCCAAGAAGCGCTGGCGCGACGATCTTGACTCATTCGAGAAGTGTTGGCAAGAAGTTGCGATGGATCCAGACTCTTGGAAGGAAATGGGGGAGGCATTTGCCCAGGAGTGGGTTAGTTTAGGTTAATAAAAAAAAATCGTTATCTTTATTATCATCATGTCAGCAATGAACGACTAGGTATTGCTAGAGGTAGGCTTCCCAATGGATTTCCGATCAGACAGATCCATGATTTTTATCTTTATCAGATCGTCTCGTCTCCATTCAAAAAGATTGATTGGTGAACTTGTTATGAATCACACCAGATATTATAAAACGAAACGAGAATCTTCAATGTGCCCTGTCCACTAACACTTAAAGTTACTAATTCTCCTCTTTATGGTAATTGTACGGAGCGCTGTACAACGCCCCCTTCAGGCAGCTTGATGTATTTTGTTTTCGAGTGACTTATGGTACTGTATTTTATACTAAAAGTCTCAGTTACACGCGGCTCCTGCACTTAATTTTGCTCAAAAGTCGTCCACTGATTTATTGAGGTTTTATCGAGACAAATTTATTCGCAAGGCTTGTTCGATAGCGTCTAAGGCCCGCTGTATGATCGCGATCTTTAGTTGGCCAACGTTTTGAGGCAATTGACGATTATAAATAAATATGCAAATATATTAGGTGAAATCTTACACTCGGTGTCTGACCCCAAACTAAGCAAAACATGTGATATTGCTGCCAGAGACTGATATACTACATATACATATTTTTAAATACATATATAGATAGTACCTAAATAACACCCAGACAGAGTAAACACCTATGCTCATCACATAAATGCTTGCCCTGGGCGGGGATTGAACCCACGCCTCTTTGATCCAGAAGTCAGAGTCATTAACATTGATTGTATACGCCAAAAGCAAGATAATAAGTCCATATGAATTTCCAAATAAATTTCGTATTTGTTTTGCAATTTTTTTAAATCTCTTATTTAGATAGTACAGCGAGAGAATCGAAAACAAAAATATTTGGGATGTCTTCTGTTAAATTACATTTTATATTTTCTGATAATTTATATTTTTTAAATCAATGAAAAAAAATGCCGTTAGAGTGTCTATTAATAGAGAAGTATAGGCCCGTAGGTCCTGATTCAAGCTAGCGTGTGGTAGCTTCCTGCAAATATGCCATATTTCGTTACCAAAAACCAAATACAGTCGCGAGGCGGTGCATAAAATGTTCTAAGCAAATAAATGGTTCACGGAGTACGCTCAAAGCTATGCTGTACAGTGTACAGCTACCCAGCTTCGCTGTTAGCGAAGCTGCCGAAAATAAACTCTGTAAATGAACCTGTGTGAACTTGAATGTGAATGTGACCTGTAAGCAAAGAGAATCCTATAAAGTTTCTCTTTGCTTACAGGTCACATTATTTTTTATAATAATTTAACTGGAGCGCAGTTTGCGGTCGTGTTTATCCGAGAGTTTAAGCGAATTATCGTGTATCTCGGTAGCTGGCGCTGTGTACTGAAGTGATTTCGCCCGGTTCACTAGGCAGCTTTTATTACAATACAATATAACTTTATTGTACACCAGAAAAACAGTTTAAATAACAAAGTATACATTTTCTTAAAATGAGGTGGAGCGATAAGGCCGCCGAAATAGTTGATTATGAGATGTTATTGCAATGTTTTCATATATAAATAAATTAAAGGTGGAATTAAACTGTTGTTAAATAATTTAATAAATTTATATAAATAATATATAATTAAATAAATTAATAATATAATAAATTTATATATTTTTATTATAAAATACAGTTAAATTTATTTTACTAATTTGTATATCTAGTAGGTACACATATTATCATCTATTTTTGTTTTTTCCTTATCCATTCTTCTTCTTATTTGCACTCTGTTTATATAAATACGAGTATTAATATCATAGCCGATTTATTAAGGTGTGTGTTATTTATAAAATATATTGTGGTTATATGGTATATTCCATACATGTTTATAAACACGAAGACGTATGTACTTATATAGATGTGGTAGAACCGGCTTGTTTTTTATTTTCTTTTCATAACTAATTTTAGAATTAGGCCTGTTTTTAGCTATTTATATTTATCTGTATAATTAAGTTTCATTTTATTTTTTGTTTTTTTCTTTTCTTTTCATAACTAATTTTAGAATTAGGCCTGTTATTAGCTATTTATATTTATCTGTAAAATTAAGTTTAATTTTAATTTGTGTGCTGTTGTCCTGTTAATAAATAAAATAAAATAATTGTAGCGCAGTTTGCGGGCGAGCTTATCCGAGTTATCGCGTATCGCGCTGGCGCTGTGTACTGAAGTGATTTCGCCCGGTTCACTAGGCAGCAGCTTTTATTCGCTTCGAATACGCTTCTTTCGCTCTCTGTTGAGCAGGTAGGCGTTTACCTCTTGGAACAAAAAAAAACTCACCGCCCACAGAGATGCCAGAGGGATAAGTTGGTCGATCGAGATAATCTGAAAGAGAGAGATTTATTACGAGTCAGAAAGAAACGTCAAATCAACGTTTATTACCAGTGTTACTACCTATCTTACAACGAGTAGTATAAGTTCTTACGAATTATTCCAGTCTGTCCCCTGGGGGATGCAGTTCAAAGTAGTTAGAGCAGCAATAAAAAAATCACCCGTGTTACTACAGTAAAATTAAAGAAACAAAATATTACAATTACCATCAATCAAAATCATATTACAATTACCATCAAAAAAATCACCCGTGTTACTACAGTAAAATCAAAGAAACAAAATATTACAATTACCACCTTATTGCAATAGGCCAAGAATCCATACATTTATGTGATGAAAAGAATCGTCAACTGGCGCTTGCGTTAGGATTGCAGTAGTTTTTATTCTGTGTTACCGCCTTATTATTTATTTATTTATTTATTTGTTTATAGGCGAGCAGTGTATACTGATGTACCTATATCAAGCAGAATCAAATAGAATTAGTATTTATCTGTTAAAGATTTTTTTTCCTTCTTTATCCAATGGTCCAGTCTATTCTTAAATGTGTTTATAGTTCTTGCTGAGACGACATCCTCAGGCAACCTATTCCAGTTGTAGACAATTCTATTGCAAAGGATGTGGTGTGCAGTGTTGGTGTGTGATAGTATAGGCTGCAAGATAAATTTATGGCGTCTGCTATCCCGCATATTATCGTTTAAGGTGTATATGTCGTGAATATGCGGAAGATTATAAAAGCCATTGAGAATTTTGAAGGTCTCAACGCATTCGGCGTTCTTCGAGGGTCGTGAGACGAAGAGCTTTTAGCCTATCTTCATAGGTTTTGCGGCGCAGAGCATATGGAATCCTGGTGGCTTTTCTTTGTGCACTTTCAAGCAAATCAATATCCTTCTTAAAATAAGGACTCCACACCTGGAACCCATACTCTAGCAGAGGCCTTATATAGGTTTTGTAAATCTTAATAAAAACATCTATTGTTACTGTCTGAAAGGACTTGCGTATGATATAAATAAATGAGTTAGCCCGTTTGACTATCATAGATATATGCTCTTCCCATTTTAAATCTTCAGTAATGATGACTCCCAAATCCCTCTGTTGGCCTACCGATGCTAAAGCAACTCCATCAAGTGTGTATGTCGCTCTAGGGTTGGTTCTACCAAGATGTAACACACTACATTTGGTAGTATTCAACTTTATAATCCAGTCCCTGGTCTAGTTCTGAATGCGGTCTAGATTTTTTTGAAGTTCTCCAGACTTTATCAATGGATTAGCAAAAAACTTCCCATCATCTGCGAAAAAAGCTGACTGACATTCTATGAGCTCTATCAGATCCGTTATGAAGATTCCAAATAGCTGAGGAGCGGACACAGAACCCTGGGGGACACCACTGGAAACCATTTTCCGTTCCGATAATGAGTTTCCCACTCGAACCTGAAATGTTCTACCCGATAAGAAGCTCCGGTACCACTGAAGCAACTTACCACGCAACCCATGATGTTCTAGCTTAAACAACAAGCGCTGATGAGGTACTTTGTCAAATGCACGTTCAAAATCGAGGTATGCTATATCAACAGGTTCTTTCTTGTCAACTTGTACACTCCAGGCATGAACACATGTCAATAAGTTAGTGACAGTTGACCTTTTTTCAATAAAACCATGTTGCTTTGCTGAGATCACACAATTTCTATTTAAAAATTGTGCTACTCTCTCACTTATGATCCTTTCCATAATCTTCACCACAATGCTAGTGAGACTAATGGGTCGGAAGTTTTCCGGTTTAGTTTTGTCACCTTTCCTAAAAATTGGAGTCACTATCGCATGCTTCCAGTCTTGAGGCAAGTATCCAGCTTCAAAGGAAGTGTTCATTAACTCTGCTAAGACTGGAGCAATAGTATTAACACAATTTTTAAGTATGCAGACTGGAAGTTGATCTGGCCCGGGGGACGATTGGATATTCAAGTTCGCAATTACTTTCTTTACATCACTTTCAGTGAAAGAAATGTCACACAAACTTTCCTCTACACGGGGAGTTGCAATAGTCATGTTTTGATTAAGTGCTGGTTCTACTGAATATGCTTTTTCAAACTCAACTGCAAAAATCTCAGCAATATCACATGGTTTAATTACTAAGTCACCATTGTGGTTTCTAATTGCTGGTGGAATACTGACAGTCGAGGTAGTACAGCGTCGCAGGTATGAATAAAAAGCCTTATCACCATAGTCAAGGATTCTGGCCTCATAAGCACTCCTCTGCTTACTGGACAAGGCAACACACCTATTATTTACCTCACGAAACTTCTTATAATCCTCTTCATCCTTAGATATTCTGTACTTGTCCCATAAGATTTTCTTTTCCGAAATTAACTCAAGAACACTGTCATCAATCCATGGTTTATTATTTAATGCTTGCCGTAAAGGCGCATGTTCGTTTGTAGTAACATTAATAGCATTCAAGATACCATCCCATAATTGTTCAGAATCATCAGTCTCGCTTACCGCTTGTAAGGTCTTAAACAAATCACAATTGTAACTGTCATAATTTATGCACTGGTAGTTCCGCCTGAATTTGGGTGATGTCCTTTCCTTTTGCATTAGACACTGAATAGTAAATTCTAAGACACAATGGTCACTTTTCCCTATGGGTGGTTTATGGACTACTTCCGTAATTAGTGTTTCATCATTGACCATAATAAGATCTAATAAGGAAGGTGCCTGGTTTAATTGGTAACGTGTAGGCGTGTTTACAAGCTGATGCAAATTGCTGTTTAGATACATATTTATAAACATATTTTCTGGTTTCACATTCGCATCTCCAGACTGCTGCTGATCAGTGGTAATTGGCCACTTTAAATTAGTGTAGTTGAAGTCACCGGCTAATGGCTATCACTATAGTGTTGTTTTCAGATGCTGTTAAGAGATTTTCCATCAGTTTAGTATCACGTGATCTCCGTGCCATCTCTTCCTTGTCATCAGGACGATATACCCCCACTACCAAGAAATGATGCCTACCAAACTGAATGTCCAGATAGAGTGCTTCCACATCCTCACACATATATCTCTGATTACGTATAGCTATGATCGGCATACCATCCAAGTGATTCCTGACATATATTAGCTACTATATTTGTGAGCTATGGATTGCCGAACTAAGCTTTAAGCTTGTGTCTCGGAAAATCCGTGCCCCCTTATAAAGTTGGCTTTACATTATAATAATCGATTTACGACATTGTGAGAAAAGGAAATTACCTAATTTACTATAAACATAATGTGCTAAAAAATTATTTTAAAATATCAGAAGTCATCGTTTAAAACTTACTTAATGCAAATAACAATAATCATAAAAATCATAAAATCTCTTCAAAACAATTTTTTTCAATTATACAGTAAATAACAATTTTAACTATAACAACAAGGATATAAAATACCTACCATATACTATGCGTGTGTGTGTGTGTGTGTGTGTGTGTTTATCTGATAGTTCGATTACCTCAATACCGAGAGCAAGCTTTCAGTTTCGTTGTAGGAGAGTTTTTGAAGAATGTCTGTCACTGTCTTTTTAAGACAAAATGTATTAAGTTGTTTTAACTCTACTTCTGTTGACAGTTTGTTATAAATGTAACCTCCCAGGAAACAGGAAAATCTGTTTATGAAAAATGTTTTGGCGCTAGGCATACTGAACACCTTGTCTGTGCGGCGTTTGGTATGAGTTTGGCTGTCTGTGGTCAGTGGACATAGCTTGTGCTGTTTTAGAATGATTCTCAACAAAAAAAGTTGTCTGACTGTGAGCACAGCAGTGTCGCGGTAAAGGTCGGAAGTAGGGTACCTAAAGGGAAGAAAATTGCTCACCTTAAGGATAGATCTTTGAGCTTTTTCTAGAGCCGACAAATGTGTTTTCGCAGCTCCGCCCCATGCTTCAATACAGTAAATTATCAGCGATTGACATAGAGCGAAGTAAGTAGTTCGCAAAATATTTTTATCAGCAACGTGCCTAATATTCCTGAACACCGCGACCAACTTCCTAACTCTACCGGTTAAGATTTTTATATGGTTTGCAAAGTTCAGGTGACGGTCGATGACAACACCAAGGTATCGAATTTTGACTTTTCTTTCCAGAGGCTTACAAGAGCAGCTACGTTCCTGAGACTGATCGTTATCGGAGCAAGTGTGAGCAATTACATTTAAGTTAGGGTGGGTAGAAGGTTGAGTTCTTTTTAGGATAGAGAATGGTATTATTTTAGTTTTTTCAGTGTTAAGGCTTAGTAAATTTTGGGTTAACCAGGCATTGACCTTATTGAAGCCTTTCTGAGCGTAATCAAAAGCTTCTTCCCAGGTTTTCCCACGGAAAATGAGGGCTGTGTCATCTGCAAAAGTAATTATTTTGCCATTTTCCAGAGCCAGGTTACACAGTCCGTTAATATACCCCAAAAAATATGTTGGGCCCATAATGCTGCCCTGTGGGACACCGTAATTAACGGTTTCGGTGTCGCTGATTACATCACCAAGTTTGACACATTGTTTCCTACCTGTCAGGCAGTCAGTGAACAAATTGAGCTGAAGACCACGGACTCCGAACTCTTCCATCTGTTTTATTAGCAAAGGAATTGAAACGGTATCAAACGCCTTTGCAATATCGAGAAATATTGCAAGGCATTTCCCACCAGAATCTAACACTTCAGCCACGTGATTCGTGAGTTCACTAACTGCATCCGAAGTCGACCTGTTCTTTCGGAAGCCGAATTGATGATCAGAGAGAAAGTGCCGGTCTTCTAGGTAATTCATCAACCTATTATTCATGACCCGCTCTAGTATTTTAGAAAAAGCTGGCAGGATTGAAATAGGCCGATAGTTGCCAATTATATCCTTTTGACCATTTTTGTGTATCGGAATAATGATAGCTGTTTTGAAAGCCTCCGGAAAGTGACCCGTATTAATGGAAAGATTGCAAATATGAGTCAGTGGTCCAGCCAAAACAAATTTGTTCTCCTTTATAATTCTAGTAGAGATATTGTCTATACCAGCAGAATTACTATTTTTAAGAGAATTGATAATAGTTACTATTTCTGTGAGGTCTGTTTCCGCCAGCGAAAGCGAATGTACCGGTCGATTTGGTTCAGTAGAAAATGACACTGTAGACTGGACGGTTTGAGAAGAGTTCACAATATTTAGAGCCAATGCTTCGCCCACGCCAGCGAAATATTTATTAACTTTGTTTGCTGCTGCCTTCGGATTACATGCAATGGACATAAGATCATTTGAATTAGATTTACGAGGGTTGAGGTTGGCAATTTTATTTATCGCTTTCCACATCTCTTTAGAATTTTTTGCTTTTTCGATCTCAGAGCGTTCGTACTGAGTTTTTATTTTTCGAAGAAGACAGGTCAGGAAATTTCAGTATCTTTTGTAAGTGGTTTCGGCAGTGAGATTATTCGGCTCCTCTTTATATTTTTTGTGTAATTTATCCCGGTTTTTCATGCAACGTATTAAGCCTGGAGTAATCCATGGCTTAATAGGAGCTCTACGTCGAGATATTTTCACCACACTAGTATTTGAAGTGATTATATTTGACACTGTGGATACCAATATATTCGCCGCGGTGTCCGCATCATTAGCTTTTAGAACTGAAGTAAAATCTGTTGATATTAGTTGTTCATTTATTTTAGAATAGTTTAATTTCGAGACATAATTATTGTTTCTAGTGATTGGAGTTTTTCTGTCCAGAGAAAAAAGTAATGTAAAGTGATCTGTAACGCTATTTTCAATGACAAGTGTTTTGGAATTCAGTCTAGATTTTAGTAAAATATGATCAATACAACTGTTTCCACATGTCGAGAGTGTGTAAGCTGGCAGGAGGCCATGTGAGGCTAACATGTTTAAATATTTATTTACCTTTCCGTCCGGAGGGTCTTTTGAAATATTCACATTTATATCACCACAAATTGCTATCGTCTTGTAGTTTTTTAAAGATGACAGCACGCAATCAAGTGAATTTATAAAAGTATTAATATTTTTGAATTGAGGTGGCCGATATATTCCTATAATAGCTAAAGAGTTAGAGGTAGTTGCAACAATACAGTTACCTTCGGAAAAATTAGGTTCAAAAACGTTAAGGTTAAGGGAACTTTTTGAATACAAAACCAGACCGTCATTCTGATTATAGAATTTAGTTGACATACTACAGCTATAATCGTCGAGTTGAGGAACGAGCTTATTACCGGACAGCCAACATTCGCTGAGTATTATAACGTCTGGCACTATTTTGACTCTATGTAAAAGAGTTACAAAGTTGTCGAAATTGCGTGTTATACTCCTTATGTTTTGACTTATTATGTTTAGATTATTTTTGCTATCTGTGACGTGAGAAACACATTCTTCCGGCACACAAACAGCTGATGTCGATGGAGTAAAACTATCTATATTTCTAGTTATATCGTGAACTGTCCTATCCATTATCTAAACTAACGGTTATTGAAAGACGCATGAATAACATGATACTGATTTCCGCAAGAGAAATCATGACCCATATAAAATTAAAGACGACAGCTCGGGTAAAAGTGCATTTAGAAATTCTGAGGTATTCGTATTTAGACAGATTTTTCCAAGTTTTTGACGAATTTAGAAAACGTATTTGCTGACCTGACCTATCAACATCTATGTATGAACTTGATAAGTAGATAAATAGTAAATTGGTGAGTGTATTTGGACAAAGATTGAAGTTTGTGTGTAAATGTAGAGTGTGAAATAAAATGGCAATATTGAATTGAAGAGATTCAGTTCCGATTTGTGTGCAAGCGATAGCATCGAATTGGTATAAACAGTTTAAATGCAAAATATCAAACATCTTATTACTATGGAATATCAGATTCAAACAAATTAATATATCTAAATCAAAGCAAAATATTAAATGGTAACTATTAAGTAAAAAAGTTAACAAAATTTTAATGTCAAAATTAGTCATTAGAAAATTTAATACATTAATTAAAAAGGATAGCTGATTTATTAATAACATTAGCATCAATGTAATTGTTAAATTATAAAATATATCTAGTCATTTCTGTGGACGAAGCTTGTTCAGATCCGCGACGTTGTTAAGTCGCACCAGGGCTGCCTTATCGTTTTTCCGCAGGTATATGATCCCATTTGACGGCCAGCAGTAGTGATATCCCTCGGTTTTGGCAAAGTCGCGCGCCGAGTATAAGAGTGACTTTGCTTTAGGGGTGAGTAATTCAGACACGTAGATTGGTTTCTTAGGGCCTTTGATATTCAAATTAGATGTGTTTAACCTGTCATCTGATTTTTTACCCTTGTTGAATTTTTTTAGTGAGCTCAGTATTTCGTCTTTTTTCAAAACTGATACAAACTCTACTACAATCGGTTTGTTCGACTCATTCTTACTCCTCGTTCGCATTACGTCTTTGATATCACAACGGTCCACATTTACGTTCATGGACTGGGACAACATTTTGACTGCTTCAATAAGTTGAGTTTTGGATTCGGTGGATCTTGTATCGTCGAGACTTGGAACATTGCGAATTTCGATGCTAGTTTGTCGAGAGCGCCGATTTAAAAACTCCAGCTTCTCTTCTAACTGGCAGACGTATTTTTTTTCAGCTTCGCGTTCTGTTTTTATTTGACGTACTTCTTTTTCGAGCTCTTCGTGTCGCGTAGTTAAATATTCAAAGGATTTTATTAATTCTCCTAAATCGTTTTTAAATGTATCAAGCTTCGAGTTGATCTGCTTTTCAATCGACTTTTGGAATGAGGTAAATTTTTTGTCATGTTCAGATGAGAAATTTCTGAACATCGTACGTAATTCAGTAATAACAGATCGTGAATCCCCATCGTCGTTGTCTGACGCCTTCCTTTTCCGCTCGCCGGTCGAAGACCGGGGGATTTTTTTCCCACTGGAACTAGCTGCTTGTATCGAGTCACTGAGCTGGCCCAGACCATGAAAGGGGCTTTGCTCTGGAGTGGATGGTGAAGTCCGATCACCCGGCATTGTTATCACTGACAAGAATATGTGACTAAAAATGTAGCACTAGGGAATTGCTACAGAAAAAATGTCAGGCGTCGTTGTTACCGATGTGTATTGCTCTGTACAATGTTGCAGTCGTTGCAGACAGTTTTTCAAAACAATTAGGAGGTATGTCAAAAGTACTCACAAGGAAACAGTGACAAAAAGCGAACTAAAAAACCAAAAATTCGCTTTTCTTGCACTTGAAATTGGTAGCAGTTCTTGTGAAAAAGTGAAGGCACTTCACTAAAATGTCACTGTTTACTTTCTTGCAAAAAACAATATCTTTTACAGGAGATTTCGAATTAAATTCGCGGAGCAAAACATAACACGTCTGACTATGACGACTCGTCGAGGGGGGGGGGACCCCGCATACATAATGCGGGCTGCGTTCAATTTGACCAGACCGCAGAACGCCCCTGTGTGGCAAATCCTTAAAAGGTTACCTACCCCTGATAGCGATAGCATCAAAACACATATCTGAATCTGTTCTGCAAGTGTACCTACTTGCATTGCAGTAACTTTCTTTTTTTTTCAGTTATAGGAAGTTCACTGCGAGACATAGAATAGAAAAGAATAATTTATCGTTCGTCGAAATATTATTGACAATTATTGTTTTGAACTTGTATTCTACATTCTAGTTCGGAGCCAATGGATTTAAAAACATAATATATATATAAGTATGTCCGTATTGGCGTCGCCGTCATTCAGTGTACTGTAGGCCTCTTCTATAGACCAAGGCTTTCAACCAGCGCAATCTTATTGCCTTATGTGATTAGGTTATCTTTTCACCCTGTGGGACATCTTACGCTACGCTTGCCGGTACCTATTACTAAAATTTAAGTATTTTCAATAACTTATCAAATATCATTTCTAACCAAACCATAGTTACAATTTACCGAGTTTGTTAATTCTAGAAACGAAAA
Source organism: Hypomecis punctinalis (assembly GCA_949316475.1). Lineage (NCBI taxonomy): Eukaryota > Metazoa > Arthropoda > Insecta > Lepidoptera > Geometridae > Hypomecis > Hypomecis punctinalis. The sequence goes on from OX438809.1 coordinate 14,805,701, forward strand.
GTAATTCAACGGCCAACTTTCGCAGAAAACCGCTGACAAACATTTTTAAGAATAATCGAATTTCATTCAATACTTAATCGAGTTGTATTTGAAAATCGAATCTGTCTACAGTAATAAGTTTGCGATACTTATTCATACTTAAGGCGAGCTACCTGAATTTCATTCGGGCCTTTTTTCAGGTAGTTAGGTCATTTTTTTGATAAAAACGTAACGACTGACTTCAAACAATCAAACTGACGCTAAAAGTAGCTATTATGCAATTCGATTTCTTTAAGCGCTGTGATTTTCATCATTTTTTTGGAATTGCATCAACAGACCAAAATAAATAAATTTCATGGAATATCGCGCACGTGTATAGCATGTAGATACAATTAGCACGGGACCGAGACATAGAGGGGAGAGGCCTATACCCATCAGTGGGACAAAGAAGGCTGCGGGTGATGATAATAATTAATAATAGATTGTATCAAATGGGAGTAAAATAATATTTTTACGGCGAGGGCGCTTTTTTTAATCCAAACCGAAGTGAGGGATTCTAGAGTAGAATCCTGAACGTAGCGAGGGATTCAAAGTACGTCGCCCGAGCCAAAAATATATTTTGCGCCCGAGTGGTACACTCTACTTTTCATCACCTCTATGAGAAAACAAAAGGCGCCTCATATTATACTATAATATTATAATTTAATAACGCGTAGAGTAACAACTAAATTGAAATTAAATGGTATCTAATAATAAAACAAATGAAAACTTGTATTTACATTCATTCCATTTTCTTGGCGTTGAACACTAACATTACACATATGTACTTCCAAATTCAAAAAGTGCGCGGCAAAGATCATTCCGTCGCACTTATTTGTTCCAAATTCAAAAAGTGCGCGGCAAAGATAATTCCGTCGCACTTATAAAGTTCCTTATAGAAAACAACTCCTTTGGGCGCACTTAAAGGCGAACCAAGTAGTCCTTTACGAATAGATGTGATGAAAATAATTTTTCGATTTTCAAGCCGATTTCGTGGCAGCCCGCCTTAACACTTAGGTAAGTAATTCGATTAACTAGGCATGTGAAAAATCGCATGTGAGAATAAATCGATAAAATCAATTTATCTTCCTCGGATAAGCAATTTGAGTTAAGATGTCTGGAATGAGGTTCCATTGTGTAGTTCCATCGAATGGAGATTACTTACCTACCGAGGCACGATTACTTGTCTGAACTTCAAGTAAATGAGACAAATATTCGAATTATTAGAATTTTACTATTTATTACATTGAATTATTACTATGATTATTTTTTTGTCTTACTGCTTTTAGCTTTTCTATTACAATCGTAGATTAACTGCAATACAAATATTGTAATACATAATTCAATTTAATACATACAATATGCAATGTAATAAGAATAAACACAGATCTTCTGTATTTCATCATATTGAAACAATCCTTCTGTGGTGTAATATTTATATAATTTACTTCGTTCTTCTATGTAATAGCCTCTAGTATTCTCTATTTTTCCTCTCAATCCTCGAATATCAGGCCGCACCCAACGTCCAATGTTGACAACTCTCCCGGGTTGCCAGCTTTTATTCTTATAATTTACCGTCCACTCAATAAAACTAAAATATTTAAGGAATAAAATGTTCAAGCAAATGCTAACAGTCGGCCATTCTGGGTACCAGGAATGTCCCTATTCCTGAGCTTTCGGCCTTCCTGCTGCGTCTGGGTATGGCCTCATACTCAAAAGGTAACAATTTAAATACTTGAACACAAAACAAATTAGTAGAAATAAGAATTATAACACCAAGCAATTCTAACAATCAAATACTTTACATCCAAATATTGGGCAATGTGTTGAACATACATATTTTTGGAGGCACTGGTTATGTACATGGGTATTAATCCAGTATAACAAGTAACTAATTATATATCAATTTAACAAGTTTAGAAAACAATACAGGTGTAGAAAAAAATACATAAGTTAAGTATAACAGTGCCAGTTATTCTGAATATATATCCAGGTGCCGAGAAAATGAAGAAGCTAAATTTGATATAAGGCAATGTTCATCATCCCAGAATTGAATTTAGGGGTTGAATAATATAATACTACTTTAATGTACAGTATAACATATAGTTGCAACAATGTAAGATTCATTCTTGGGTATAGTTATACATTTCAATACCGATACAATTTTAGTTAACCTCATATCAGTAAATGGAATATAGTACCTCATAGTACATAGCACACAGAGTTTATAATATCTAATGATCATTAGTAATCTAATAATTAAGTTTAATAACATGTAAATCGGCAGGTAAAATAGATTATCCCCTTTTTTTTGTTTTTTTTTTTTTTTTTTTTTAAATCAATTTATAATACAATAATCAGTCTTTAGATTGATGCAGTTTTATAAGGCTTTGCTTTTCTGAATTAAATAACTATATTACGGTTGACTACTTAGGAACATTCTATTTTTACGGTTTCTATTAATTGCTACAACTTTTCATTATGGAAGTTTCGATAACCTCAAGTTTGTAGTGCACTTTTCCCTTCAGGCTTGTATAGGCATTATCTCTCTTCGAGAATGCAGAAATCTTGTCCCTTAGGGCTCGTAGAAACCTTGTCCCTTCAGGGCTCGTAGAAACCTTGTCCCTTCAGGGCTCGTAGAAACCTTGTCCCTCAGGGCTCGTAGAAACGTCGTCCCTCAGGGCTCGTAGAAACTTTGTCCCTCAGGGCTCGTAGAAACCTTGTCCCTTCAGGGCTCGTAGAAACCTTGTCCCTTTAGGGCTCGTAGAAACATTGTCCCTTCAGGGTTCGTAGAAACCTTGTCCCTTCAGGGCTCGTAGAAACCTCGTCCCTCAGGGCTCGTAGAAACCTCGTCCCTCAGGGCTCGTAGAAACCTTGTCCCTCAGGGCTCGTAGAAACCTTGTCCCTTCAGGGCTCGTAGAAACCTTGTCCCTTCAGGGCTCGTAGAAATCTTGTCCCTTCAGGGCTCGTAGAAGCCTTGTCACCCTCGGTCTTGTAGTGTCCGTGCCACCCTCGGGTACTGTACTATCTCACCGATGGTGGTTGGTCGGCTTCTCATCAGAATCTAAGCTGAAAATGTAGGGTTTAGGGTATTATGACTTAGGAAGTTTGTCCACCGACCTTTCCTGCTTTGCCTAAATAGTGAGTTACTAACTGTTCCTAACTTACTAGTTGTTGTCAACGTCAGTATTTGTTTCACTACTACATTCATTTTCGCTGGCAGATGCATTGATCGTATCCGCCCCGTCGTCGTTGCCTGTTTCATTAAAAGTGATCCAGGGTTTCAGATGGTCTGCTGGATATGTATTTTTATACTTTTTAGTCGTGTGTCCGTCTATACTAGACACCTCGTACCTATCCTTGTTGAGAACAGCGGTAATTTTGAACGGACCGCGAAACTTGGCTATCAACTTTCTGCTCTTTCCTGTTTCCGCATTTCGATTCGGTATCATCACCAAATCCCCTTTAGAAAATAGTTTAGTAGGAGCTCTTTTCCTGTCATATAAATCTTTCATTTTCTCCTGTGTTTTGCTTATCTTTTGTTCAACCGTCTTTCTGATTACTTCTCGATCGTCTTCGTTTCTATTCCCTAGTGCCGATTTTAATATATTCTCCGATCGACCCGACGTCCTTTGACCAAACACTACTTCCGCAGGCGATTTGCCAATTCCTTTATTCAATGTATTGTTAAGACTCCACTGTAGCTCTTGAACATTGGTGTCCCAATCTCTTTCATCAATGCCGTGGTTCATTGCAGCCAACGAGTTCAGAATTGTCCTGTTGTATCTCTCAATTTGTCCATTAGCGCGTGGCGTCGCCACAGCGTTAAGGACATGTTTGATTCCATGAGAGTTAACAAAGTCCTTAAACTCCTTGGATGTAAAGCTACTGCCCTGGTCCGAAATAATAACTTTAGGGTAACTAAAGTTGGAGAATATTTCGTTGAGGGCCTTGACAGTTGTTTTCGTTTTAGTGTTTCTGACTGCTCTCACAAAGATGTATTTGCTGAAGCCGTCAATTACACCCAAAATGTATGAGTTCCCCTTCTTACTTCTGACAAAAGGCCCCAAGTGGTCGATATGGAGCGTGTGGAAAATATATGGTGCTTTTGGTATGGGGTGCAAGTATCCGGTTTTCTTTCCGCACAGCTCCTTATTGTATGCGCAGTTTATGCAAGAAGCGACATATTTTTTGACGAAGTGCTTCATTTTTGGGAACCAGTAGTCAGCGCTAATTTTTTCCAAAGTCTTGTCCAAGGCAAAGTGTCCAGTTTCATCATGATTTATCTGACAAATACGCCATCTCGCGCCATGTGGAACAACCCATTTCAATTTGTGTCCGACTCTTCTATACAGTTTGTCATCACGAATAGTATAGTTCTTTTTCATGTCTTTCAATTCTTCTTCACTGGTGTTCAGAATAACCTTAATGTGTCTAATTCTAGGGTCAGTCATCTGAACGGTGTGTAACCAATCGTTAGTTGTAATATGCAAAACGTCTAATTCTTCTTGATCTTCTGAAGATATGGGGTTGCGGCTTAAAGCATCTACATGCTGCATATTATGACCAGGTCTGTATTCAATGGTGAAATTGAACTCTTGCAACATGAGCCACCATCTTGCTACTTTTGGTAACAAGTCCCGTTTACTCAATGTTGCACGTAACGCAGCGCAGTCTGTTACGACTTTGAATTCCAATCCCAAAAGGTAGACGCGGAATTTCTTCAGTGACAGCACTACCGCCACAGTCTCAAGCTCATAGGAATGCCAGAAAGATTCTTCTTGTGTGTTCTGTTTACTAAAGTATGCCACTGGACGCAATTTACCCTCTTTTGGTTTCGTTGGAGCAACACTCCGCCTACCCCGATTTTGCTGGCGTCACAATGTACTTCCGTTTCAAGGTCTGAGTTGTATAGAGCTAGAATAGGTCTACTTGTCAGTTTGGACTTAATTTCTTGAAACGCGGTTTCTTGTTCGGATCCCCATTGCCATGCTACGTCAGCTTTTGTTAGTTTGGTCAATGGTTTGGCTATCGTGGCGAAATTAAGTACAAACCGTCGGAAGAAGCTGGCTAATCCGACGAACTGTCGCACCTGATGAACGTTAGTTGGGGTTGGGAAATCAGATACTGCTCGCGTTTTCCTATCACCAGGTCGAAGTCCGGTTTGAGAAATCTCGTATCCTAGATAGTCAATCTTCGATTGAAGAAAGAAACATTTCTTTAGGTTAAGCGTTAACCCAGCCTTAGAGAGCAGGGCCAAAATTTCTTCAAGCTTTTGGATTGATTCTTCAAACGTACTCGCAGCGCTCAGAAGATCATCTAAGTAAGGTATTGCTAAGTCAAATCTTCTATTTCCTAGAGCTTTATTTATCATATTTTGGAACACCGCTGGAGCATTAACTAGCCCAAACGGCATCCGGGTGTATTCGTAGTGCCCGTCTGGTGTTACAAATGCCGTTAAATGACGGGACGATTCGTGTACTGGTATTTGATAGTAGCCTGATGCTAGGTCCAGACTCGTGAAAAGAGTTTTGCCACTCAATCGATCCAGTTGATCGTCGATGACGGGCATTGGGTAACTATCCTTTATCGTCTTCTTATTCAAAGATCTGTAGTCCACACAGAGTCTGTACTCGTTATTCTTTTTACGGACTAACACTATAGGACTCGCGTAAGCCGAGTGTGATTCTCTAATTATATCGTTGGCCATCATTTCTCCTATCATATCCCTTACGACGGCTCGTTCACTAAAAGGAAGTCGATAGGGCTTATAAATAACTGGCGTATTGTCGTTAAGCCGTATCGTCATTTCAGAAATGTTGGCCAACCCAAGCTCACCCATATTAAAAGCAAAACATTTCCGATAACGGTTAAGGAGTGCAATCAATTGGAGTTTCTGCACGTCTGATACTTTGGGACCGACGTTAACCATTTCTATTGAGATCGGGGTTTGTGACTCTTCACTTGCTTCCGTTGAAACTTCTTCAGCAATTGAGTTGACATACGCTTCCAAGCGTGCATTAACGGTACATATATTGTTTGGCAACACTACGGCTCTAGCAATTATCTTATTTTTGGGGAATGTAATGGGTGAATCAGAAAGATTTATTACAACAATATGTCCGGTTCCATTTTGAAACTGATAGACTCCCTGAAGGACACAGTATTCCTTCGTATCCTTCAAACAAACATGACCGGGAATATACAAAGGTCCGTTATGATTGAGGTCTGATACATGTACGGTGATAGCCATAACCCCTTCAACCATTACATCAGTGGGGTTCGTTACATCTATACGAGAGAGTTCGGTATCGTCGCAGTACAGGACTAGCTCTTTGCTCGTTTTGTATACAATCACTGACGGTAACTCAGTGAGCGTTTGTCCTATAAGGACGTCCGTATGGAGTAGTTCGTCTGGAACTACATACGCTTCAATTTCTGCCTGTACTGCATCTACTTCAATTTCTATCCTTACTCGGCCAAGGGGCACAATGCTACTAAATCCGAATCCTTTTATAAGAGGGAGGCCTACCATATTTAAAGTTAAATTGGATTCCCTAGCAATGTTAGATTTAATGAGTGTACATTGACTACCAAAATCTATGTAACTAGAACGCGGTTCTCCATTTAGTTTAATATTTTTGAAATATTTACCGTTTTGTGTGTCGTCCTTGGTTATACTGAGTACTCTTCTACTTTCCTCGCCGATAGTTGTATTAGTCTGTTTTTGATTGGTTTGATTAATCGTTCGTAAGGTGTTTTGCTTTGATCGAGAACATTGTTGTGAGTCGTGTCCTATTCGATGACAGTTGTCACATTTTCGTACAGGTTTGGGACATTTTGCGACGTAGTGACCCGACTCACCGCAGTTAAAACACCGAACTGCTGGTTTATCTATTGTATTTGGATTGGTCTTTGATCGGTATGAATAGTTCCCAGGATTTTTTTGTTCATAATTACTCCTAGAGTTTGCACTTGGAGTGAATTTTCGAAGGTGGTCGTTCTTTCTTGAAATTCGACGTAAGTAAGATAATAGTTGAGAAGGTCTGTTAAAGCCAGAACCTTGTGCATTTAGTCTGATGTTGTCATTATAGATGCCGTTTATTATGCAATCTACGGCTTCCCGACCGCTTATCTTACATGATTTCACAAGACGCATTTTATCATGGAAGTATTCTTCCAGTGGTTCATCTCGCTTAGTCTTTCGTCCTAACATTTCATAAAGGCGATCAGCGTAGTTTCGATCGTCAGGAAATGTTTTCCTAATTTTATGACACCATTTCCGCCAGCTAAGGTTTACGGTTTTAAGCCCTTCGTACCATAACTTCGCATACCCGCCAAGTTTTGGGATCGCATGGTATATAATTTGTTTTTCTGTCCATTTATATATTTTTGCAGTTTCATTGACCTTTCGGATCCAGTCTTCCGCTGTTTGTGTATTTGCATCGGGGTCAAACTCAGGAATAACTTTATGAGCGCCGTCAAAAGTGCCGCTTTGATTTGATTTTATCAAGTTCGTGATTTCCCTAAGAAAATTAGATCCATCGTGGGGGGATAACGATCTCCTTCTCTTCTTTTTCCCACGGTTTCTTTTCTTACTTCGACTTGTTCTAATCACTGTGTTACTTGACGAAGTTCCACTACCAGAATCGTCGTAAGTAGCTAGAGTGTCGACGGAGCTCGTCGATGACGAGGAGTTATCCGGTGACAGGCGACGCTTGCGACTTTTAAATCTTCGTCGTCGTTTTGTAGAACCACTGGATGCAGACTCGTCGCTAGACGCACTACTAGAAGTTTCAGTGCGTTTGCGTCTGGAGCGGCTGCGCCAAGTATGACGTTTCTGCGAAGATCTTTTATCGGTTTCCGTCACGGATCTATAACGTCGCCTCTTTTTGTTCTTCCTAACGGGACTCCTGGCCAACCTTGGGGCGTCCTTTAATGGTGGTGTGTCAGACATAGCTTCTCCCTACTCTTCGGTCAGTGGAACAATTCAAGTACTTAAGGGTTAAGGGTAAGGTGGGAAATGAGAGACAAACAGAAAGCAAAATGGAATATTAGTCAAAATCTTCAAATAATTCAGTTGAATATTTTCTAACAGGAGTGGATAAAACTAAGTGATAAGTGTAATTAAATGTGACTATCGTTGCTAAGAAAAAAAATATAATAAAAAGAAATAACCAATGATTATTCTCTACCAACGAAAGTATTGTGGTCAGAATAATAACTCAATCCTTATACATACAGCTCATTTATCAAATTAATAACATGATTGTTGGCCCTTAATGTTTTTGTAAACTCATCGCTCATTGAGGTAACAAGTAAGTTTGTATAGGGTGGTTAGCCCCGGTGTCAGTCTTTAAGCCTTTGACATGGCCAATCAGTTATAACAACTTGGGCCCACAGTTCAACGTGTTATCCGAGCCACAGTAGCGTTCAGTTGTAAATGCCACCCATGGTCACCCATCCAAAGATTGACTGTGCTAAAAATTGTAGTTACAATGATCGCTAAGTAACACCCAGTCAAACCACCCTATGAGCGCTTTAATGGAATAATAAAACTAAAAGTTATCTGATAAATGCTTGTTGATTGAGTTATGATATAAAATAGTAATGGACTCGATGATGTAAAATCTGCTCTGCATGAGCTTCACAATTAGGTGTATATCGTTTGGCAGAAATAGTCTAAGTTCTATATCACTTGTTTTGTCAAGTTTTAGTAATCTGTTTCTAATTTCCTTGAATATTGGGTGGGGTCACTAATACCTATTTATAAAGCATCACGGCTTCAAATTTTAGCTGTTGGGTGCATTTGTACATAGGGGTTTATCACACTACTTAATATGCAGGAACTAACTTCAAGAAATTTCATATCTTATACGGATACTAGATTTTACAGTAATCTTCTGATAGTTTTGGTAAGTTTGTATATTGAATTAGTTACTATAATATGTGCCAATGGTTCCCAAAGTTGTCTGGGGAACTACCCAACTAATACTCACAGACTCTGCACCCACTTCTAGGAAATTTAACCTTTACCAAAATTCTTTAAACACAACTTCAACTAACTTTTTAAATAAACTTTTTAACTAACTATTGTATTTAGAAACAAAACTAAGTAAATTTTAATGACAGATAAAATAATTTCTTATCTACTTCCAACTCGAGGACCTTTTAATCCCAGTGGGTTTGATAAGTCTATCGGTGTTGAGTTTTAATGTAATGGCCCACTCAGTATTCGCTCCCACTGCCTTACCGGTGGGTCACGACCCAAAGTTTGGGAAACCCTGTCTTATGCGGTACTCTCAGCTAGCATGTGCAACATTTTAACCAGATGTTGATTCTTTGTTTTGTTTCAGAAGATACAAAGCTATCAATTTTAGTAATGGTTGCTAGGAAAGGTTGTTTTACTAATTTATTTAAATCTTGGTGTACGATTAGGAATAAATCATTTAATCAATCATAATTATTATAGGTATATTTAACATAATGTGACATAGTGCATATGCTAGCCGTGCTGGTAATGTTTTGATAATGATAAAAAAAACCATGTAAAAGTGTAAATAATTGAGTGCTGTATGAGATCCAGTTTACCTATTGTTCACAATATATCTAGGTTTTAAAAGAATAATGTACACATGTTCAGGTACCAAGAAGCATACCTGATTTTTACAAATCCAAGCCATAGTGTGTTTGTTTGTTTACCTTTATATTTAAGTGAGGAATTCACCTGGGTCTCAGCCAAGAAATAGTTTGATTTATTTCACCTGAGGTTATGCGAGATACAAGGATACTAATATTACATTACCGTGTAGGCCTGTGTTTAACTGTAATCGGCATGTATCCCACTCATTTCATCACGTAAAATTGGTGAGACAATGTTTCTTTGAGTATATACACGACGATAGCAGTCGGTTCATATCAAATTGAAGTCCTTTGTTCAAATAATATTATGAAAGTACATACCAATTAGGGCGTCCAAGTAATACCACCTCTGAAATATTGAAACAATCCTTCTGTGGTGTAATATTTATATAATTTACTTCGTTCTTCTATGTAATAGCCTCTAGTATTCTCTATTTTTCCTCTCAATCCTCGAATATCAGGCCGCACCCAACGTCCAATGTTGACAACTCTCCCGGGTTGCCAGCTTTTATTCTTATAATTTACCGTCCACTCAATAAAACTAAAATATTTAAGGAATAAAATGTTCAAGCAAATGCTAACAATCATTTGCATGGAATTAGGCGATAAGGTATAATTAAGGTAGCCGTGGTGGTCTAGAGGTAGTGACACCCGCCTTACAATCGTGAGGTCGTGGGTTCAAATTCCCGGTCCTGTACCAATGAGTTCTTTGGAATTTATGTACGGAATTTCACACCACTGGCTTTTCGGTGAAGGAAAACATCGTGAGGCAACCTGCGTACGTCCGTAGAAGAAATTCGATGGCGTATGTAAATCCACCAACCCGCACTGGGCCAGCGTGGTGGATATGGCTCAAACACCCTTCGTAGGGTAAGCCTACGTCCTGCAGTGGACTATTAAAAAGGCTGGTACAGGCGATAAGGTCGCCATTGTTATATTATTAACTAACATGATATTTTTTTAAGAATTATTAGTAATTTCTGTTATATTAACTTACTGTTACCGATAACGTAACTATAACTATGTTATCGTTAATAACGATAACGTAACTTGATTTAAGCTAACTTGTTTCCTACCTGTACCTGTTGACATCCAAATTGTCACCTTAAATGACACTGACATTTATTTGAACTGATTTCTTAAATGTTTTTCTTGTAAATTGGTGTAATTGGTCTATTCCCTCCTATAAATGTAAAATAAAATGTGTTGAATGGCTGTTATCACTATCTTACCATGATACCAAGGACTTAATTACAGTTATTACAGTTAACTTGAATGCAATCACACACACACACATGCACACACAATTAAAACGGCTATTGTTATCTAAATTTTGTCTATTGATTAAATTTTGTGTATCCAAATTCATAATCGTGTCTAAATTCTTTTGCCGGAGGTGGGCGATGCTGCCCGCAACACAGTCTTTCTGACTACTGCAGGTAGTATCGTTCTTTTTGTTTAGAACTAAGTTTTTGGCCTCAGGTAAACAAGAACTTTGCACTAAAAAACATGAAGCTTGTCAGCATTTAGTAATTTTATGCTCAGTAAGTGATCCTAAACATTACAAGAAAAAAAATGTGGATCGGAAATTTAGCGCAAAGTTGACCTAAAAAAACCTTCTTTTCCTAAGGTATTTACCTACCTACAATAAAATATCAAAAAAATTACATATGAGGACTAGCCAGTCGTTCGTCTATAGGTTTGTATAAACTAGTTAGAGTATGTTCCTTGGCACAAAATCTTTTCTAGCAAGTAGTAGAAAAGAAATACCTAGTACGGTTGAAGTAAATTAAAAAAGTTACTCAATTCTTCCATGGACGTTATAATAAAGTTAGTAGGAATAAGTATAGTAGAAACCTCGATTGTGGCCATCTTGGTGTCGTTTTTGGCCACTGTGAATAATTGCGTAGACAATTTAAACGATAAAATAATATTATCAAACTTTGACATTTACACAAACAATATTTTGCTAGGACGACCGAGGACTCGATGCAGTAGAAACACCATTATTTCAACAACTCTTTGTAGATTTATTCCAATATATATTTATTCCAATAAACTTCCAATACAATGTAGATTTATTCCAATAATACCATTATTCCAATAACTTCCAATACTATGTTCTTTAAGCTTTAAAAATAACTAGTCTAAACGTGTTCTTCGCTCCGACGACGGCTCGACCAGAATGGTCTTCAAAACCCCTGCGAGTCCCAGACCATGATTTCTTCGTAAATTTATTTATTAATTTTTACGACTTCCTCTGTAATAGCCAACCACAGCTCGTCCACAGCTCGTTTCCTGTTGCATTTACTTTTAAAAGTCTGTGGTTGATTACCACCCTCGAACTATCGTGTCCGTTCAAAATCCGCACATTATTTTAAAATATGCAATTTTTGCCTAAAACCCAAAAATGTATAGTGTTACATTAGGCCTAATTATGAATGCGCCATCGTAATTATAATAGCAATTTAGAATATTCCTTTTTCTTTTTCATAATACGAGTATGCATTTGATAGAGAGGACGTTGGTATTAAATTTACGATGGCGCCTTTATAATAGGGACTATTGTGTATAATCTTGAATAAATAAAAAATAATTGTGTATATTTTTGCAATAATTTTGACATCAAATGGTCGAAACCGGGACAGTGGCCACAACCGGTGCATCTACTCCATAATACGTTCATGAAACGATCATACAGCACGAACATGCTATAAAAACTCCACACAAGAAACGCCAGAACGCCGATAACGCCAATATATCACTCAAAATCCAACCTTCAAAAACTTTCCAAAACATGCCGCTGCACCCTCTTCGACATTTCGACGCCATTTATATTTAATAACATCCCCAGAAGCGGGGGCGAGGGTGCAAAAATCGATAGCCCTGTCTGGGAGGGTTCCGGACCCCAACTGCATCCCTATCTGCATTTCAAACGCACACAGGACCTGCCGAAATGGTATGATTTGCGTGGAATGTTCTCGGTTTCGTTCAGGGTTGGACTTTGAACGAGAATTTTGATACTTTCTTTTTGTTATAAACATTTCAAAAATTGACGCGTTCGCAGGATTCGAACCCGCATCTCTCTGGGATTCCGGCCCAGATGCTTTGTCCAAATTAAGCTAGAACGCTATCTATTACGATAATTTTGATATTAATGTTAATATACGATTAATACGAGAATTTTGATATTAAGATTTTGGTTTTTATTATTGTACAGTAACTATTCGATGCGACAAACGTTGCTTTGTCATATAAAAAAACATCTAGAGATACCATTATCACCTAAGGGTATAAAAATAGCCTGCCATCTATTCTCAGATCTACGAAAAATATACATGAAAAACATAAAATCGGTCAAGCCGTTACGGAGGGATTTGATGACAAACACTGTGAAACGAAATATTGGTAAGTTATATATTGTTTCATAAACAAATTTATAATAAAAAAAGGTATTTTTACAACTATATCGCCCTGTCTGGGAGGGTTCCAGACCCCAGCTGCATCCCATCTGCATTTCAAACGTACATAGGACCTGCCAAATTGGTGATTTGCGTGGAAGGTGGGCGTTTTTTTTTGTGATAAATGAAAAGATATATAAGGTTTAATACTACACTATTTTTGCTTTATTTTTTGCGTTATGATTACAAAAATATACTATCTACATAGAAAAAAATTAAATGTAGTACTTATCATCTTTAAAATTTTCAAGTGCAAACTTTTTTAGCGGCGTTGCGCACTTTTTGGGATTGAACTTGCGTCAGGACAGACGCGTAGCCCCCCCCGTGGGTTTCCGCCTTGTCGTGGCGGGGAGGCTTAATAGTCAGGTCTAGCCAGCCTGGTGAAGCTAAGCGGAATCCGAGGTGGGGCCACCTCTCCGGACTTTTTCCGCAAGTCCGTTCAGAGGCCGGCCATCGAGTAGGTAGGTCGTTGTTAGTGGTGCCTGCCCCCTAGCCCGCTCTGCACCCTCCATGGTGGGCTCTGCATACCTCCTCTGCATCCCCCATAGGTACGCTCTGCATCTTGCTGAGGTGGGCACCATATCCGACTGAGGTGAACTGCGGTATCGCGCTTGCGACACTGCGGCCGTGCCCTTTAGGGCGGGGGCCGCGGCGGGAGAGGACTGCTAGTGTATCGTTGCCACTTTCCCTGCCTTCCGCGGCCTCAACGGGGTCGCCACCGTTTTTGATGGCAGACGCGGTGGGGCTGCTGGGGAAGAGGAGTGTCGGTATGTCGTCGGCCGCTCTCCCTATCCTCTGCAGCCGTAGTGGCAGGCGCGGGGCTACTTAAATTGACCCGTCGCATCGGGACCAGGGCTGTCGGACACGGGTACTGTCTGACACCCAGTGCTGGTTGGTTCCAGGTGGTGGATGGCGATGTGTCTGGTGTTCGGCACATCGTCATTCTGGCGGGAGCTCAAGCTACGAGGTGGGGCCCGGTTTGGGGCAGCGCTGTCGGGTGCCGCGGAGGAGTACGAAAGCGTGCCCGTAGCCCCGACACAAAGTGCAGTGGCGGAACACCCAGGGGTTTTGGTGGGTATACCGTCCAGCAACGGGCGGGTCTCCCACATAACCACCCGCCTGTCCCGAGGTGCGGTGGTATCTTTAAAAGATTTCCCTGGTAAAAAAAGACACGCGTAATCTGATCGAAAATTCGTAGGAGGGAGCGAGAGTAGACCGCCGTAGACGCAACGTAGAGAGAAAGTAATATCCCCCTCTCTTTCTACCGCTCGGCGAAAATGTATACCTGCTCCAGCTGTCCTGCGCCGCGCGAGTGTGTGTGTGTGTGTGATATTGTATTTTACCACATAAATGAGTACTTTATATGTTCAAGTTTTCATTTCTGCCGGCACTTCCGGAGTGCAACCCGTTGTTTTTTTTTTATTCCAACCAATTATGGGGCGATTTTTTACTACCACCACTAAGCGACCACGGCTTCTTACTATTTTCTACATAAACTAATAATAGCACTCTCAGATCAATGCGCAATGTTGTATTACCTACTCTATGTGTAGTACCTGCTATCTATTACCTAGATGTACTAAGGTCATAGGTATACAGTTTACTCACTGGCCCTTATGTAATGGGCCTTCAGTTATTCCCTTACAAAGCTGCATTCGATAAATATAATGCGAATGACGCACGGTCGGCGATCCAATTAGCGAATCGAGTGGTCTGAATATTCACTCGGTATATCTCGAATGCGGACTCGATTATCGTATGATTCGATTCGATGTGGACTCGATTGTTGTTGGTCCAAACAAGTGTCATTGCGCGCTGGTAATTCAAAGTAGTTCCTTTGTATTGCAATCGATTATACTCGTAACTACTTTAGATTAGCTTCACATTATTAGCCGTTGAAAGTCTACTGCTGGATATCTCAGACCAAATAAAAAAAACCGGACAAGTGCGAGTCTGGCTCGCACACCGAGGGTTCCGTACAAATCCAGAAAATTTCACTAAATTGGGAAATAAGTTGTTAAAATCTCTGTACTATAACCATCGACAATAAAGTATTTTTTTATTTCACTTTTTTCGTTTTACAATAAATTAAAAATCTGTTTTAGTATGTACTAATGAAGTTCTTTTTTATAATACCTTACATGATACGATTTACTCACTTTGAATTTTGAACCCATATTTTGTGAATTTTGAGGACCTATTTTTTTGCGATTGAAACATAAATGTACAGTTTTCAGATTTATTCCTAAATGTGTACTCTAAGACAATGCTTTTCGCCAAATTTCATAGTTCTATGTCAACGGGAAGTACCCTGTAGGTTTGATTTGTGTGAGTGTCGAAACATGCGGTTTTTTACGACATGAACGGCTCTTACTTTTTTAAACGATAACTGAGAAGTTTTTCTTTTACACAACTGCAAGATACCATAGATATACGTACACAGTTTAAATTTCAACCATGTGTGTGTAATAATAACTGAACGCCCTATATATAATGTTGTGTTTGTACACGGCGAGGCGTAGTTTTGCCGGCCTCACTTGTTTGTTCACAACATCCTGTCTTGATTTTTTTATTTGGCCTAGCTTATAATATTATAGATAATCCATTATTAGATAGATTATCCATTATTAGTTCAACCACATTACAAAACAGACAAATTACATGGAAAAATACATTACAAATTGATTATACTAAACGGCGGCCTTATCGCTTCAAGCGATATCTAATAAGTGTTTCCCATAAGCCCGGTTGGAAGCTTGCATCCAGCGCTGCGTTTAAGTGGTCTCAATTCGAGAACGGAACGGTTATTATGTTTTTGTTTTTTCTATATAACCTTGACCTCGTTAAAACATAAATATACAAAGCCCTTATGTCAACATAAGGGTGTTCAGTTATTATTCACTTACAAATGATTGCATTCGATGTAATGTTTACGTATTAAATAAATTTATTTTATTTCATCTAGCTTTTCAAGATCAGAGTGAATAGGTATCTTCTAAGCGTGCTTCATCTTCGACCACAACGTCGCTTACCATCAGGCGAGTTGGTAGTCAGGCGCGGACTTACTCGTGTTAAAAATAACAGTAGAGCAAATCAGTTTAAATGATAAAAACAATGATTTACACAAGAATTTGTATAATATTAAATGTAAACGTAAATTCAGACCCGATATGAATATTCATAGCACTCTGCGATGCAATTAGAGAGATGGACTTCCGAGCATTATGCTAATGTCACTCCTTTTTGGCTTCTACAAGAGTATTTGCAAAGTACTAGATTCATTATCATCATCCTCAGCCGTAGGACGTCCTCTATCGGACATAGAGCTTACAAGTTTACATTAGGATCGGTGTCCTATTCCTTACTAATATAATCTATAACCGCTTCCAACCTCATTGGAGATCCTTAAGGAGGCCTATTCTAAATTCGAAAGTTCGTATTACTTTGTTTGTTAAGCCGGAAACATACTATCGGATGCGGCTTACGGACGCGACTGACAGCCGCGACTTAGCAATGTGCACAGTCTTAAACGTCCGAAGGTGACATCCGCGACTTATGTCCGATAGTGTGCACGGCTCAGTGTAATTTCATAGTCTAGATACCTATCAGTCGCAGCTGTCTGTCGCGTCCGTAAGCCGCGTCCGATAGTATGTTTCCAGCTTTACTCTTTCATCTGCATCAATCGACTACATTTTATGCATGGGTACAGTTTAAAAGTATTTTTTTTCCAGAAAAAATAAAATGTTCCTCTGGGATGGCACAAAAACCAAAATATCACGCAGGTCAAGCCTTGTTTGCAACCAGCTCGTTCCTGCGGTCATATGTCCATTTTGTTGGCGTACGGTGCGTCCTTTACGAGGTCTCCATTCGAGAACTTTTCGGTCCCGCCGACTATTAGTTCTACATGCTATGTGCCCTGGCCCTGCTCACTAGTAGTACCATTTTAAACTGCTAATCCCTTGGGCATAGTAATTTTATCACTAATTACATTTCTGCATTAAAGTATCATACAATGTCTACTATAACGAACCGTAAAATGACCGTTATAGGAACTGTACTGTACTGTATCAGACTTTTAATAGTCCACTGCAGGACGTGGGCCTACCCTCGAAGGGTGATGAGGCCATATTCACCACGCTGGCCCAGTGCGGGTTAGTGGATTCACATACGTCATCGAATTTCTTCTACAGACGCAGGTTGCCTCACGATGTTTTCCTTCACCGAAAAGCCAGTGGTGTGAAATTCCGTACATAAAGTCCAAAGAACTCATTGGTACGGGACCGGGATTTGAACCCACGACTTAACGATAGTAAGGCGGGTGTTACTACCTCTAAACCACCACGTCTTATAGGAACGTTTCACACAAAAGAAATGTTTGTATTGAAAAGTATTAGACCGTCGCGCGCCATGCACGGAGCGTTTCGGCATCGGCAAAATATTCTCGAAAGCTATTATTGATTTACGTGTATGATACAATGTAGTGGGCTTATTAGAGTCTGTCGTGCTGTCTTCCATGCCCGATACGGTCCTAGCATGATCATAGTACTATGTTACAGTGGGCACACACCTTTAAAGAAAATAAACAGAAATAAAAAAATGTGGAATTTGCTATACGGGGTTATTTCTAATCAATTAGCATCCTTCTAGAATCTAGGAGCTTATTCTGTACCTCAAAATTAACAACTTATGTTTTACGACTTTCGTCAAAACTAAAAAAAAAATTCAGCTGTTCCATACATTTTGTCGCGGGTGAACTAAATTTTCCTATGGAACAACAAAATTTTCTTTAGAGTTTTGACGAAAGTCGTAAAACAAAAGTTGTTAGTTTTGATGTACAGAATAAGCCCCTAGAAGGATGCTAATTGATTAGAAATGACCCTGTATAAGTGATATCTTTTAATATTGATACGACGAAACCCGTTATCATCATTGAATCAAAACATCATGCTTCCAAATGGAATACATACGTCTATTCAATGTGGCTAATTAAGTGACTGTCGCGTACAAATAAACATTTTGACGACAAAAATATGCGTAGTTTGGTAACGCATTTGATTGACTTGAAACTGAAATATTGATAGATTTTTTAATAAGTTTCTAATGTTGCTTACAAAAAATAATTAATAATTGCTTACATTGAAAATCCATTGTGTAAAATAAGTGAAGCCAAATAGACTTCACTAAACTGACAACATTAAATTAAGTTTGTATAGGTTGGTTGGTTAGCTCTGGCGTCATAGTTTTAAAAGGTCTTTACGAGTAACATGACTAAACGGATAAAACAACCAGGACGTTTAACGACGAATTTAACGTTTCATCCGAGCCACGGTAGCACTCAGTTATAAATGCTACCTACGGTCACACATCTGAGGCCTGCCCGTGCTGAACGTGGCTTAATTTCGGTGATCGCTGACAAACACTTAGTCAAACTACGCTATGAGCGCCAATCATCAATATGAAATTTAAAACAAAATAAATTAAATTATTTTAAAAATATAACTTTTTAAATACAAGCTTTTAAAAGCTTGGATATCATACAGCAGCAGAGTGCCAGCCAAGACAAGTAAAACTATCTTGTTCAGTACAGGAGTTCCTGTGGCCACCTTCCGGCTCTATCATCAGATCAGCTCCAGGTTACCATAATATTGCATTGTCACGCAATATACGCATATGCGTGCAAAATTTCAGCTCCGGAAAACCGGGAAGTTGGTCAAGTTTAACTTGCAAGATTCCACCCGAACTTACATACTTACATACATACATTGCCAATTAAATAAAAGCTAGTAAAAATGCCAAGTCTATGGCGCCAATAAATGGACGCATCCAATTCGAAAGCATCAGTGGGAACCCTTAAAGTTCATCAATAATGTTAGTATATATTGCAGACTGCTCGCAACTTAGGGTGGCATTTACCGTCGGGTGGGCGGCAATTACGCCTGAAATACTGGCCATCTTAATTATAAGGCTAATTTGTTCCCCAGCTCGCTCTTCGATTAACCGCAATATTTTTCAACATTATATTTTGGTCTATGTAGCATAATACGAGTATATGTACCTACATAATTCTGTATCCGTATTTTTTATTAATTTCTCTCCAGGTGAAAGTGTTGCCTGGAAGAGATTGCTATAAGACCGCCCTTTGTTGCACCAGTTTATGTCGCTTGTTTTTTTTTCTTTTCTGTGTATTTTTCTGTATTGTATTTTAGTGTTAACAATAAAGTGTTCATTCATTCATTCATAATATGAACCTACCTACCCACCACAACTACTCCTATGTATCATAGTTACAAAATATGCTTATATCCTACTAATATTATAAACGCGTAAGTTTGTGAGGATGGATGTTTGTTACTCTTTCACGCAAAAACTACTGAACAGATTTAGATGAAACTTTGCAATAATATAGCTTATATATCAGAATAACACATAGGCTATAAATTAACCGGTGTGAAGTTGGCAGCCAACTCTAGCAGCCAATATAACCCGACCAAATAATGTGAACTTTTTTATGAAGTTAGCAGCCATCGTCAAGAACGTAATAAAGCTTTCAAACACTAATACCAATGTGGTCCGAAAACCTTAATTATAGTCTAAGCTACACCCTACATAAAAATTGAACCCGATAATATAGCTCAAAAATAAGATAAATAACTCATTATGAGATTACAGGGCGCGGTGGATTTCGACCGGATTGGACGTCGTTACGTCGGGTTGGATTACAAATTCTGATTTTCTGATACAGAAGCTATCAGAAATATGTAAAATAAAATTGGCTAAAATGTTTTTTGATGCTATTTTGGCTCTACAAACTTTACACATTTTTTGAAAATTTTAATAAATGTGAAAAAATTCTATATTATATTTTATTTCATATAATTTAAACAAAACACGCTACAACAGCTATTGCGCTATACAACAAAATAAGTTTCAGGGCCCTGAAAAATACAGCTAGGCGAAAATTCTCGACAAAATCTGAAATAGACCGCAAGTCTCAAGTTCAGCAATTGGCTGCTGGTGAATAACGGGCCGAGTTCTCTACTTAGTGCTAATGATGCATATTATTCTGAGAGAATGATGTCTGCGCTATCTCAAACTGTCACATTCAAAGCGGCTTAAAGCCTTACTTTTTCTGCAACTACTGCTGAAAAAAAAAAAATAATGACCGAAATCGAGTTTTCACGGCGCGGTGGATTTCGATCGGGTTGGACGTCGTTACGTCGGGTTGGATTACAAATTATGATTCTATGATACAGAAGCTATCAGAAATATGTAAAATAAAATTGGCTTAAATGTTTTTTGGTGCTATTTTGGCTCTACAAACTTTACATATTTTTTGAAAATTTTAATAAATGTGAAAAAATTCTATATTATTTTTTATTTCATATAATTTAAATAAAACACGCAACAACAGCTATTGCGCTATACAACAAAATAAGTTTCAGGGCCCTGAAAAATACAGCTAGGCGAAAATTCTCGACAAAATCTGAAATAGACCGCAAGTCTCAAGTTCAGCAATTGGCTGCTGGTGAATAACGGGCCGAGTTCTCTACTTAGTGCTTATAATGCATATTATTCTGAGAGAATGATGTCTGCGCTATCTCAAACTGTCACATTTAAAGCGGCTTAAAGCCTTACTTTTTCTGCAAATCCTGCTGAAAAAAAAAAATTATGACCGAAATCGAGTTTTCACGGCGCGGTGGATTTCGATCGGGTTGGACGTCGTTACGTCGGGTTGGATTACAAATTATGATTCTTTGATACATAAGCTATCAGAAATATGTAAAATAAAATTGGCTTAAATGTTTTTTGGTGCTATTTTGGTTTTACAAACTTTACATATTTTTTGAAAATTTTAATAAATGTGAAAAAATTCTATATTATTTTTTATTTCATATAATTTAAATAAATCACGCAACAACAGCTATTGCGCTATACGACAAAATAAGTTTCAGGGCCCTGAAAAATACAACGAGGCGAAAATTCTCGACAAAATCTGAAATAGACCGCAAGTTTCAAGTTCAGCAATTGGCTGCTGGTGAATAACGGGCCGAGTTCTCTACTTAGTGCTAATGATGCATATTATTCTGAGAGAATGATGTCTGCGCTATCTCAAACTGTCACATTTAAAGCGGTTTAAAGCCTTACTTTTTCTGCAAATCCTGCTGAAAAAAAAAATAATGACCGAAATCGAGTTTTCACGGCGCGGTGGATTTCGATCGGGTTGGACGTCGTTACGTCGGGTTGGATTACAAATTCTAATTTAATGATACATAAGCTATCAGAAATATGTAAAATAAAATTGGCTTAAATGTTTTTTGGTGCTATTTTGGCTCTACAAACTTTACATATTTTTTGAAAATTTTAATAAATGTGAAAAAATTCTATATTATTTTTTATTTCATATAATTTAAATAAAACACGCAACAACAGCTATTGCGCTATACAACAAAATAAGTTTCAGGGCCCTGAAAAATACAGCTAGGCGAAAATTCTCGACAAAATCTGAAATAGACCGCAAGTTTCAAGTTCAGCAATTGGCTGCTGGTGAATAACGGGCCGAGTTCTCTACTTAGTGCTTATGATGCATATTATTCTGAGAGAATGATGTCTGCGCTATCTCAAACTGTCACATTTAAAGCGGCTTAAAGCCTTACTTTTTCTGCAAATCCTGCTGAAAAAAAAAAATTATGACCGAAATCGAGTTTTCACGGCGCGGTGGATTTCGATCGGGTTGGACGTCGTTACGTCGGGTTGGATTACAAATTATGATTCTATGATACAGAAGCTATCAGAAATATGTAAAATAAAATTGGCTTAAATGTTTTTTGGTGCTATTTTGGTTTTACAAACTTTACATATTTTTTGAAAATTTTAATAAATGTGAAAAAATTCTATATTATTTTTTATTTCATATAATTTAAATAAATCACGCAACAACAGCTATTGCGCTATACGACAAAATAAGTTTCAGGGCCCTGAAAAATACAACGAGGCGAAAATTCTCGACAAAATCTGAAATAGACCGCAAGTTTCAAGTTCAGCAATTGGCTGCTGGTGAATAACGGGCCGAGTTCTCTACTTAGTGCTTATGGTGCATATTATTCTGAGACAATGATGTCTGCGCTGTCTCAAACTGTCACATTCAAAGCGGCTTAAAGCCTTACTTTTTCTGCAACTCCTGCTGAAAAAAAAAATTATGACCGAAATCGAGTTTTCACGGCGCGGTGAATTTCGATCGGGTTGGACGTCGTTACGTCGGGTTAGATTACAAATTATGATTCTATGATACATAAGCTATCAGAAATATGTAAAATAAAATTGGCTTAAATGTTTTTTGGTGCTATTTTGGTTTTACAAACTTTACATATTTTTTGAAAATTTTAATAAATGTGAAAAAATTCTATACTATTTTTTTATTTCATATAATTTAAACAAAGCACGCAACAACAGCTATTGCGCTATACAACAAAATAAGTTTCAGGGTCCTGAAAAATACAGCTAGGCGAAAATTCTCGACAAAATCTGAAATAGACCGCAAGTTTCAAGTTCAGCAATTGGCTGCTGGTGAATAACGGGCCGAGTTCTCTACTTAGTGCTAATGATGCATATTATTCTGAGAGAATGATGTCTGCGCTATCTCAAACTGTCACATTCAAAGCGGCTTAAAGCCTTACTTTTTCTGCAAATCCTGCTGAAAAAAAAAATAATGACCGAAATCGAGTTTTCACGGCGCGGTGGATTTTGACCGGATTGGACGTCGTTACGTCGGGTTGGATTACAAATTCTGATTTTCTGATACAAAAGCTATCAGAAATATGTAAAATAAAATTGGCTAAAATGTTTTTTGATGCTATTTTGGCTCTACAAACTATACACATTTTTTGAAAATTTTAATAAATGTGAAAAAATTCTATATTATATTTTATTTCATATAATTTAAACAAAACACGCTACAACAGCTATTGCGCTATACAACAAAATAAGTTTCAGGGCCCTGAAAAATACAGCTAGGCGAAAATTCTCGACAAAATCTGAAATAGACCGCAAGTTTCAAGTTCAGCAATTGGCTGCTGGTGAATAACGGGCCGAGTTCTCTACTTAGTGCTTATGATGCATATTATTCTGAGAGAATGATGTTTGCGCTATCTCAAACTGTCACATTTAAAGCGGCTTAAAGCCTTACTTTTTCTGCAAATCCTGCTGAAAAAAAAAATAATGACCGAAATCGAGTTTTCACGGCGCGGTGGATTTCGATCGGGTTGGACGTCGTTACGTCGGGTTGGATTACAAATTATGATTCTATGATACATAAGCTATCAGAAATATGTAAAATAAAATTGGCTTAAATGTTTTTTGGTGCTATTTTGGTTTTACAAACTTTACATATTTTTTGAAAATTTTAATAAATGTGAAAAAATTCTATACTATTTTTTATTTCATATAATTTAAATAAATCACG
Source organism: Hypomecis punctinalis (assembly GCA_949316475.1). Taxonomy (NCBI): domain Eukaryota; kingdom Metazoa; phylum Arthropoda; class Insecta; order Lepidoptera; family Geometridae; genus Hypomecis; species Hypomecis punctinalis. The sequence goes on from OX438809.1 coordinate 14,829,281, forward strand.
CAACAACAGCTGTTGCGCTATACGACAAAATAAGTTTCAGGGCCCTGAAAAATACAACGAGGCGAAAATTCTCGACAAAATCTGAAATAGACCGCAAGTTTCAAGTTCAGCAATTGGCTGCTGGTGAATAACGGGCCGAGTTCTCTACTTAGTGCTTATGGTGCATATTATTCTGAGACAATGATGTCTGCGCTGTCTCAAACTGTCACATTCAAAGCGGCTTAAAGCCTTACTTTTTCTGCAACTCCTGCTGAAAAAAAAAATAATGACCGAAATCGAGTTTTCATAGCCCGGTGGATTTCGACCGGGTTGGACGTCGTTACGTCGGGTTGGATTACAAATTATGATTCTATTATACAAAAGCTATCAGAAATATGTAAAATAAAATTGGCTTAAATGTTTTTTGGTGCTATTTTGGTTTTACAAACTATACATATTTTTTGAAAATTTTAATATATGTGAAAAAATTCTATACTATTTTTTATTTCATATAATTTAAATAAATCACGCAACAACAGCTATTGCGCTATACAACAAAATAAGTTTCAGGGCCCTGAAAAATACAGCTAGGCGAAAATTCTCGACAAAATCTGAAATAGACCGCAAGTTTCAAGTTCAGCAATTGGCTGCTGGTGAATAACGGGCCGAGTTCTCTACTTAGTGCTTATGATGCATATTATTCTGAGAGAATGATGTCTGCGCTATCTCAAACTGTCACATTTAAAGCGGCTTAAAGCCTTACTTTTTCTGCAAATCCTGCTGAAAAAAAAAAATAATGACCGAAATCGAGTTTTCATGGCGCGGTGGATTTCGATCGGGTTGGACGTCGTTACGTCGGGTTGGATTACAAATTATGATTCTTTGATACATAAGCTATCAGAAATATGTAAAATAAAATTGGCTTAAAAGTTTTTTGGTGCTATTTTGGTTTTACAAACTTTACATATTTTTTGAAAATTTTAATAAATGTGAAAAAATTCTATACTATTTTTTATTTCATATAATTTAAATAAATCACGCAACAACAGCTATTGCGCTATACGACAAAATAAGTTTCAGGGCCCTGAAAAATACAACGAGGCGAAAATTCTCGACAAAATCTGAAATAGACCGCAAGTTTCAAGTTCAGCAATTGGCTGCTGGTGAATAACGGGCCGAGTTCTCTACTTAGTGCTTATGGTGCATATTATTCTGAGACAATGATGTCTGCGCTGTCTCAAACTGTCACATTCAAAGCGGCTTAAAGCCTTACTTTTTCTGCAACTCCTGCTGAAAAAAAAAATAATGACCGAAATCGAGTTTTCATAGCCCGGTGGATTTCGACCGGGTCGGACGTCGTTACGTCGGGTTGGATTACAAATTATGATTCTATGATACATAAGCTATCAGAAATATGTAAAATAAAATTGGCTTAAATGTTTTTTGGTGCTATTTTGGTTTTACAAACTTTACATATTTTTTGAAAATTTTAATAAATGTGAAAAATTTCTATACTATTTTTTATTTCATATAATTTAAATAAATCACGCAACAACAGCTATTGCGCTATACGACAAAATAAGTTTCAGGGCCCTGAAAAATACAACGAGGCGAAAATTCTCGACAAAATCTGAAATAGACCGCAAGTTTCAAGTTCAGCAATTGGCTGCTGGTGAATAACGGACCGAGTTCTCTACTTAGTGCTTATGGTGCATATTATTCTGAGACAATGAATTCTGCGCTGTCTCAAACTGTCACATTCAAAGCGGCTTAAAGCCTTACTTTTTCTGCAACTCCTGCTGAAAAAAAAAATAATGACCGAAATCGAGTTTTCATAGCCCGGTGGATTTCGAGCGGGTTGGACGTCGTTACGTCGGGTTGGATTACAAATTATGATTCTATGATACAGAAGCTATCAGAAATATGTAAAATAAAATTGGCTTAAATGTTTTTTGGTGCTATTTTGGTTTTACAAACTTTACATATTTTTTGAAAATTTTAATAAATGTGAAAAAATTCTATACTGTTTTTTATTTCATATAATTTAAATAAATCACGCAACAACAGCTATTGCGCTATACAACAAAATAAGTTTCAGGGCCCTGAAAAATACAACGAGGCGAAAATTCTCGACAAAATCTGAAATAGACCGCAAGTTTCAAGTTCAGCAATTGGCTGCTGGTGAATAACGGGCCGAGTTCTCTACTTAGTGCTTATGATGCATATTATTCTGAGAGAATGATGTTTGCGCTATCTCAAACTGTCACATTTAAAGCGGCTTAAAGCTTTACTTTTTCTGCAAATCCTGCTGAAAAAAAAAAATAATGACCGAAATCGAGTTTTCACGGCGCGGTGGATTTTGACCGGATTGGACGTCGTTACGTCGGGTTGGATTACAAATTCTGATTTTCTGATACAAAAGCTATCAGAAATATGTAAAATAAAATTGGCTAAAATGTTTTTTGATGCTATTTTGGCTCTACAAACTATACACATTTTTTGAAAATTTTAATAAATGTGAAAAAATTCTATATTAAATTTTATTTCATATAATTTAAACAAAACACGCTACAACAGCTATTGCGCTATACAACAAAATAAGTTTCAGGGCCCTGAAAAATACAGCTAGGCGAAAATTCTCGACAAAATCTGAAATAGACCGCAAGTTTCAAGTTCAGCAATTGGCTGCTGGTGAATAACGGGCCGAGTTCTCTACTTAGTGCTTATGGTGCATATTATTCTGAGATAATGATGTCTGCGCTGTCTCAAACTGTCACATTCAAAGCGGCTTAAAGCCTTACTTTTTCTGCAACTCCTGCTGAAAAAAAAAATAATGACCGAAATCGAGTTTTCATAGCCCGGTGGATTTCGAGCGGGTTGGACGTCGTTACGTCGGGTTGGATTACAAATTATGATTCTATGATACAGAAGCTATCAGAAATATGTAAAATAAAATTGGCTTAAATGTTTTTTGGTGCTATTTTGGTTTTACAAACTTTACATATTTTTTGAAAATTTTAATAAATGTGAAAAAATTCTATACTGTTTTTTATTTCATATAATTTAAATAAATCACGCAACAACAGCTATTGCGCTATACAACAAAATAAGTTTCAGGGCCCTGAAAAATACAACGAGGCGAAAATTCTCGACAAAATCTGAAATAGACCGCAAGTTTCAAGTTCAGCAATTGGCTGCTGGTGAATAACGGGCCGAGTTCTCTACTTAGTGCTTATGATGCATATTATTCTGAGAGAATGATGTTTGCGCTATCTCAAACTGTCACATTTAAAGCGGCTTAAAGCCTTAGTTTTTCTGCAAATCCTGCTGAAAAAAAAAAATAATGACCGAAATCGAGTTTTCACGGCGCGGTGGATTTCGATCGGGTTGGACGTCGTTACGTCGGGTTGGATTACAAATTATAATTCTATGATACATAAGCTATCAGAAATATGTAAAATAAAATTGGCTTAAATGTTTTTTGGTGCTATTTTGGTTTTACAAACTTTACATATTTTTTGAAAATTTTAATAAATGTGAAAAAATTCTATACTATTTTTTATTTCATATAATTTAAATAAATCACGCAACAACAGCTATTGCGCTATACGACAAAATAAGTTTCAGGGCCCTGAAAAATACAACGAGGCGAAAATTCTCGACAAAATCTGAAATAGACCGCAAGTTTCAAGTTCAGCAATTGGCTGCTGGTGAATAACGGGCCGAGTTCTCTACTTAGTGCTTATGGTGCATATTATTCTGAGACAATGATGTCTGCACTGTCTCAAACTGTCACATTCAAAGCGGCTTAAAGCCTTACTTTTTCTGCAACTCCTGCTGAAAAAAAAAATAATGACCGAAATCGAGTTTTCATAGCCCGGTGGATTTCGAGCGGGTTGGACGTCGTTACGTCGGGTTGGATTACAAATTATGATTCTATGATACAGAAGCTATCAGAAATATGTAAAATAAAATTGGCTTAAATGTTTTTTGGTGCTATTTTGGTTTTACAAACTTTACATATTTTTTGAAAATTTTAATAAATGTGAAAAAATTCTATACTGTTTTTTATTTCATATAATTTAAATAAATCACGCAACAACAGCTATTGCGCTATACAACAAAATAAGTTTCAGGGCCCTGAAAAATACAACGAGGCGAAAATTCTCGACAAAATCTGAAATAGACCGCAAGTTTCAAGTTCAGCAATTGGCTGCTGGTGAATAACGGGCCGAGTTCTCTACTTAGTGCTTATGATGCATATTATTCTGAGAGAATGATGTTTGCGCTATCTCAAACTGTCACATTTAAAGCGGCTTAAAGCTTTACTTTTTCTGCAAATCCTGCTGAAAAAAAAAAATAATGACCGAAATCGAGTTTTCACGGCGCGGTGGATTTTGACCGGATTGGACGTCGTTACGTCGGGTTGGATTACAAATTCTGATTTTCTGATACAAAAGCTATCAGAAATATGTAAAATAAAATTGGCTAAAATGTTTTTTGATGCTATTTTGGCTCTACAAACTATACACATTTTTTGAAAATTTTAATAAATGTGAAAAAATTCTATATTAAATTTTATTTCATATAATTTAAACAAAACACGCTACAACAGCTATTGCGCTATACAACAAAATAAGTTTCAGGGCCCTGAAAAATACAGCTAGGCGAAAATTCTCGACAAAATCTGAAATAGACCGCAAGTTTCAAGTTCAGCAATTGGCTGCTGGTGAATAACGGGCCGAGTTCTCTACTTAGTGCTTATGGTGCATATTATTCTGAGATAATGATGTCTGCGCTGTCTCAAACTGTCACATTCAAAGCGGCTTAAAGCCTTACTTTTTCTGCAAATCCTGCTGAAAAAAAAAATAATGACCGAAATCGAGTTTTCATAGCCCGGTGGATTTCGAGCGGGTTGGACGTCGTTACGTCGGGTTGGATTACAAATTATGATTCTATGATACAGAAGCTATCAGAAATATGTAAAATAAAATTGGCTTAAATGTTTTTTGGTGCTATTTTGGTTTTACAAACTTTACATATTTTTTGAAAATTTTAATAAATGTGAAAAAATTCTATACTATTTTTTATTTCATATAATTTAAATAAATCACGCAACAACAGCTATTGCGCTATACGACAAAATAAGTTTCAGGGCCCTGAAAAATACAACGAGGCGAAAATTCTCGACAAAATCTGAAATAGACCGCAAGTTTCAAGTTCAGCAATTGGCTGCTGGTGAATAACGGGCCGAGTTCTCTACTTAGTGCTTATGGTGCATATTATTCTGAGACAATGATGTCTGCACTGTCTCAAACTGTCACATTCAAAGCGGCTTAAAGCCTTACTTTTTCTGCAACTACTGCTGAAAAAAAAAATAATGACCGAAATCGAGTTTTCATAGCCCGGTGGATTTCGACCGGGTTGGACGTCGTGACGTCGGGTTGGATTACAAATTATGATTCTATGATACAGAAGCTATCAGAAATATGTAAAATAAAATTGGCTTAAATGTTTTTTGGTGCTATTTTGGCTCTACAAACTTTACATATTTTTTGAAAATATTAATAAATGTGAAAAAATTCTATATTATATTTTATTTCATATAATTTAAACAAAGCACGCTACAACAGCTATTGCGCTATACAACAAAATAAGTTTCAGGGCCCTGAAAAATACAGCTAGGCGAAAATTCTCGACAAAATCTGAAATAGACCGCAAGTTTCAAGTTCAGCAATTGGCTGCTGGTGAATAACGGGCCGAGTTCTCTACTTAGTGCTTATGGTGCATATTATTCTGAGACAATGATGTCTGCACTGTCTCAAACTGTCACATTCAAAGCGGCTTAAAGCCTTACTTTTTCTGCAACTACTGCTGAAAAAAAAAATAATGACCGAAATCGAGTTTTCATAGCCCGGTGGATTTCGACCGGGTTGGACGTCGTGACGTCGGGTTGGATTACAAATTATGATTCTATGATACAGAAGCTATCAGAAATATGTAAAATAAAATTGGCTTAAATGTTTTTTGGTGCTATTTTGGCTCTACAAACTTTACATATTTTTTGAAAATTTTAATAAATGTGAAAAAATTCTATATTATATTTTATTTCATATAATTTAAACAAAGCACGCTACAACAGCTATTGCGCTATACAACAAAATAAGTTTCAGGGCCCTGAAAAATACAGCTAGGCGAAAATTCTCGACAAAATCTGAAATAGACCGCAAGTTTCAAGTTCAGCAATTGGCTGCTGGTGAATAACGGGCCGAGTTCTCTACTTAGTGCTTATGATGCATATTATTCTGAGAGAATGATGTTTGCGCTATCTCAAACTGTCACATTTAAAGCGGCTTAAAGCCTTACTTTTTCTGCAAATCCTGCTGAAAAAAAAAAATAATGACCGAAATCGAGTTTTCACGGCGCGGTGGATTTCGATCGGGTTGGACGTCGTTACGTCGGGTTGGATTACAAATTATGATTCTATGATACAGAAGCTATCAGAAATATGTAAAATAAAATTGGCTTAAATGTTTTTTGGTGCTATTTTGGCTCTACAAACTTTACACATTTTTTGTAAATTTTAATAAATGTGAAAAAATTCTATACTATTTTTTTATTTCATATAATTTAAACAAAGCACGCAACAACAGCTATTGCGCTATACAACAAAATAAGTTTCAGGGTCCTGAAAAATACAGCTAGGCGAAAATTCTCGACAAAATCTGAAATAGACCGCAAGTTTCAAGTTCAGCAATTGGCTGCTGGTGAATAACGGGCCGAGTTCTCTACTTAGTGCTTATGATGCATATTATTCTGAGAGAATGATGTTTGCGCTATCTCAAACTGTCACATTTAAAGCGGCTTAAAGCCTTACTTTTTCTGCAAATCCTGCTGAAAAAAAAAATAATGACCGAAATCGAGTTTTCATAGCCCGGTGGATTTCGAGCGGGTTGGACGTCGTTACGTCGGGTTGGATTACAAATTATGATTCTATGATACAGAAGCTATCAGAAATATGTAAAATAAAATTGGCTTAAATGTTTTTTGGTGCTATTTTGGTTTTACAAACTTTACATATTTTTTGAAAATTTTAATAAATGTGAAAAAATTCTATACTGTTTTTTATTTCATATAATTTAAATAAATCACGCAACAACAGCTATTGCGCTATACGACAAAATAAGTTTCAGGGCCCTGAAAAATACAACGAGGCGAAAATTCTCGACAAAATCTGAAATAGACCGCAAGTTTCAAGTTCAGCAATTGGCTGCTGGTGAATAACGGGCCGAGTTCTCTACTTAGTGCTTATAGTGCATATTATTCTGAGACAATGATGTCTGCACTGTCTCAAACTGTCACATTCAAAGCGGCTTAAAGCCTTACTTTTTCTGCAACTCCTGCTGAAAAAAAAAATAATGACCGAAATCGAGTTTTCATAGCCCGGTGGATTTCGACCGGGTTGGACGTCGTGACGTCGGGTTAAATTACAAATTATGATTCTATGATACAGAAGCTATCAGAAATATGTAAAATAAAATTGGCTTAAATGTTTTTTGGTGCTATTTTGGCTCTACAAACTTTACATATTTTTTGAAAATTTTAATAAATGTGAAAAAATTCTATACTGTTTTTTATTTCATATAATTTAAATAAATCACGCAACAACAGCTATTGCGCTATACGACAAAATAAGTTTCAGGGCCCTGAAAAATACAGCTAGGCGAAAATTCTCGACAAAATCTGAAATAGACCGCAAGTTTCAAGTTCAGCAATTGGCTGCTGGTGAATAACGGGCCGAGTTCTCTACTTAGTGCTTATGATGCATATTATTCTGAGAGAATGATGTCTGCGCTATCTCAAACTGTCACATTTAAAGCGGCTTTAGCCTTACTTTTTCTGCAAATCCTGCTGAAAAAAAAAAATAATGACCGAAATCGAGTTTTCACGGCGCGGTGGATTTCGATCGGGTTGGACGTCGTTTTGTCGGGTTGGATTAAAAATTATGATTCTATGATACATAAGCTATCAGAAATATGTAAAATAAAATTGGCTTAAATGTTTTTTGGTGCTATTTTGGTTTTACAAACTTTACATATTATTTGAAAATTTTAATCATTCAGACATCATGACTGCCTCGGTGGTTCAGTGGTTAGTGACCCTAACTTCTGGATCAAAGAGGCGTGGGTTCGATCCCCACCAGGGCAAATATTTGTGTGATGAACATAAGTGTTTGCTCTGTGTCTGGGTGTTATTTAGTTACTATCTATATAAGTATGTATTTAAAAATAAATATATGTAGTATATCAGTCTCTGGCAGCCATATCACAAGCTTTGCTTAGTTTGGGGTCAAAGGCCGTGTGTAAGATGTCCCAAAATATTTATTTATTTATTTATATTTATTATTTATTCTTTCAGAATAATATGCATCATTAGCACTAAGTAGAGAACTCGGCCCGTTATTCACCAGCAGCCAATTGCTGAACTTGAAACTTGCGGTCTATTTCAGATTTTGTCGAGTATTTTCGCCTCGTAGTATTTTTCAGGGCCCTGAAACTTATTTTGCTGTATAGCGCAATAGCTGTTGTTGCGTGCTTTATTTAAATTATATGAAATAAAAAATAGTATAGAATTTTTTCACATTTATTTAAATTTTCAAAAAATGTGTAACGTTTGTAGAGCCAAAATAGCACCAAAAAACATTTAAGCCAATTTTATTTTACATATTTCTGATAGCTTATGTATCATAGAATCATAATTTGTAATCCAACCCGACGTAACGACGTCCAACCCGATCGAAATCCACCGCGCCGTGAAAACTCGATTTCGGTCACTATTTTTTTTTTCAGCAGGAGTTGCAGAAAAAGTAAGGCTTTAAGCCGCTTTGAATGTGACAGTTTGAGACAGCGCAGACATCATTGTCTCAGAATAATATGCACCATAAGCACTAAGTAGAGAACTCGGCCCGTTATTCACCAGCAGCCAATTGCTGAACTTGAAACTTGCGATCTATTTCAGATTTTGTCGAGAATTTTCGCCTCGTAGTATTTTTCAGGGCTCTGAAACTTATTTTGCTGTATAGCGCAATACCTGTTGTTGCGTGCTTTATTTAAATTATATGAAATAAAAAATAATATAGAATTTTTTCACATTTATTAAAATTTTCAAAAAATATGTAAAGTTTGTAGAGCCAAAATAGCACCAAAAAACATTTAGGCCAATTTTATTTTACATATTTCTGATAGCTTATGTATCATAGAATCATAATTTGTAATCCAACCCGACGTAACGACGTCCAACCCGATCGAAATCCACCGCGCCGTGAAAACTCGATTTCGGTCACTATTTTTTTTTTCAGCAGGAGTTGCAGAAAAAGTAAGGCTTTAAGCCGCTTTGAATGTGACAGTTTGAGACAGCGCAGAATTCATTGTCTCAGAATAATATGCACCATAAGCACTATGTAGAGAACTCGGCCCGTTATTCACCAGCAGCCAATTGCTGAACTTGAAACTTGCGATCTATTTCAGATTTTGTCGAGAATTTTCGCCTCGTAGTATTTTTCAGGGCCCTGAAACTTATTTTGCTGTATAGCGCAATAGCTGTTGTTGCGTGCTTTATTTAAATTATATGAAATAAAAAATAGTATAGAATTTTTTCACATTTATTAAAATTTTCAAAAAATGTGTAAAGTTTGTAGAGCCAAAATAGCACCAAAAAACATTTAAGCCAATTTTATTTTACATATTTCTGATAGTTTATGTATCATAAAATTAGAATTTGTAATCCAACCCGACGTAACGACGTCCAACCCGATCGAAATCCACCGCGCCGTGAAAACTCGATTTCGGTCACTATTTTTTTTTTCAGCAGGAGTTGCAGAAAAAGTAAAGCTTTAAGCCGCTTTGAATGTGACAGTTTGAGACAGCGCAGACATCATTGTCTCAGAATAATATGCACCACAAGCACTAAGTAGAGAACTCGGCCCGTTATTCACCAGCAGCCAATTGCTGAACTTGAAACTTGCGATCTATTTCAGATTTTGTCGAGAATTTTCGCCTCGTAGTATTTTTCAGGGCTCTGAAACTTATTTTGCTGTATAGCGCAATACCTGTTGTTGCGTGCTTTATTTAAATTATATGAAATAAAAAATAATATAGAATTTTTTCACATTTATTAAAATTTTCAAAAAATATGTAAAGTTTGTAGAGCCAAAATAGCACCAAAAAACATTTAAGCCAATTTTATTTTACATATTTCTGATAGCTTATGTATCATAGAATCATAATTTAGTAATCCAACCCGACGTAACGACGTCCAACCCGGTCGAAATCCACCGGGCTATGAAAACTCGATTTCGGTCATTATTTTTTTTTTCAGCAGGAGTTGCAGAATAAGTAAGGCTTTAAGCCGCTTTGAATGTGACAGTTTGAGATAGCGCAGATATCATTGTCTCAGAATAATATGCACCATAAGCACTAAGTAGAGAACTCGGCCCGTTATTCACCAGCAGCCAATTGCTGAACTTGAAACTTGCGGTCTATTTCAGATTTTGTCGAGAATTTTCGCCTCGTTGTATTTTTCAGGGCCCTGAAACTTATTTTGTTGTATAGCGCAATAGCTGTTGTTGCGTGATTTATTTAAATTATATGAAATAAAAAATAGTATAGAATTTTTCACATTTATTAAAATTTTCAAAAAATATGTAAAGTTTGTAAAACCAAAGTAGCACCAAAAAACATTTAAGCCAATTTTATTTTACATATTTCTGATAGCTTATGTATCATAGAATCATAATTTGTAATCCAACCCGACGTAACGACGTCCAACCCGATCGAAATCCACCGCGCCGTGAAAACTCGATTTCGGTCATTATTTTTTTTTTTCAGCAGGATTTGCAGAAAAAGTAAGGCTTTAAGCCGCTTTAAATGTGACAGTTTGAGATAGCGCAGACATCATTCTCTCAGAATAATATGCATCATTAGCAATAAGTAGAGAACTCGGCCCGTTATTCACCAGCAGCCAATTGCTGAACTTGAAACTTGCGGTCTATTTCAGATTTTGTCGAGAATTTTTGCCTAGCTGTATTTTTCAGGGCCCTGAAACTTATTTTGTTGTATAGCGCAATAGCTGTTGTTGCGTGCTTTATTTAAATTATATGAAATAAAAAATAATATAGAATTTTTTCACATTTATTAAAATTTTCAAAAAATATGTAAAGTTTGTAGAGCCAAAATAGCACCAAAAAACATTTAAGCCAATTTTATTTTACATATTTCTGATAGCTTATGTATCATAGAATCATAATTTGTAATCCAACCCGACGTAACGACGTCCAACCCGATCGAAATCCACCGCGCCGTGAAAACTCGATTTTGGTCATTATTTTTTTTTTCAGCAGGATTTGCAGAAAAAGTAAGGCTTTAAGCCGCTTTGAATGTGACAGTTTGAGATAGCGCAGACATCATTCTCTCAGAATAATATGCATCATTAGCACTAAGTAGAGAACTCGGCCCGTTATTCACCAGCAGCCAATTGCTGAACTTGAAACTTGCGGTCTATTTCAGATTTTGTCGAGAATTTTCGCCTAGCTGTATTTTTCAGGGCCCTGAAACTTATTTTGTTGTATAGCGCAATAGCTGTTGTTGCGTGCTTTTTTTAAATTATATGAAATAAAATATAATATAGAATTTTTTCACATTTATTAAAATTTTCAAAAAATATGTAAAGTTTGTAAAACCAAAATAGCACCAAAAAACATTTAAGCCAATTTTATTTTACATATTTCTGATAGCTTATGTATCATAGAATCATAATTTAGTAATCCAACCCGACGTAACGACGTCCAACCCGGTCGAAATCCACCGGGCTATGAAAACTCGATTTCGGTCATAATTTTTTTTTTCAGCAGGAGTTGCAGAATAAGTAAGGCTTTAAGCCGCTTTGAATGTGACAGTTTGAGATAGCGCAGATATCATTGTCTCAGAATAATATGCACCATAAGCACTAAGTAGAGAACTCGGCCCGTTATTCACCAGCAGCCAATTGCTGAACTTGAAACTTGCGGTCTATTTCAGATTTTGTCGAGAATTTTCGCCTCGTTGTATTTTTCAGGGCCCTGAAACTTATTTTGTCGTATAGCGCAATAGCTGTTGTTGCGTGATTTATTTAAATTATATGAAATAAAAAATAGTATAGAATTTTTTCACATTTATTAAAATTTTCAAAAAATATGTAAAGTTTGTAAAACCAAAATAGCACCAAAAAACATTTAAGCCAATTTTATTTTACATATTTCTGATAGCTTATGTATCATAGAATCATAATTTGTAATCCAACCCGACGTAACGACGTCCAACCCGGTCGAAATCCACCGCGCCGTGAAAACTCGATTTCGGTCATTATTTTTTTTTTTCAGCAGGATTTGCAGAAAAAGTAAGGCTTTAAGCCGCTTTAAATGTGACAGTTTGAGATAGCGCAGACATCATTCTCTCAGAATAATATGCATCATAAGCACTAAGTAGAGAACTCGGCCCGTTATTCACCAGCAGCCAATTGCTGAACTTGAAACTTGCGGTCTATTTCAGATTTTGTCGAGAATTTTCGCCTAGCTGTATTTTTCAGGGCCCTGAAACTTATTTTGTTGTATAGCGCAATAGCTGTTGTTGCGTGCTTTGTTTAAATTATATGAAATAAAAAAACAGTATAGAATTTTTTCACATTTATTAAAATTTACAAAAAATGTGTAAAGTTTGTAGAGCCAAAATAGCATCAAAAAACATTTTAGCCAATTTTATTTTACATATTTCTGATAGCTTCTGTATCAGAAAATCAGAATTTGTAATCCAACCCGACGTAACGACGTCCAACCCGATCGAAATTCACCGCGCCGTGAAAACTCGATTTCGGTCATAATTTTTTTTTTTCAGCAGGAGTTGCAGAAAAAGTAAGGCTTTAAGCCGCTTTGAATGTGACAGTTTGAGACAGCGCAGACATCATTGTCTCAGAATAATATGCACCATAAGCACTAAGTAGAGAACTCGGCCCGTTATTCACCAGCAGCCAATTGCTGAACTTGAAACTTGCGGTCTATTTCAGATTTTGTCGAGAATTTTCGCCTCGTTGTATTTTTCAGGGCCCTGAAACTTATTTTGTTGTATAGCGCAATAGCTGTTGTTGCGTGATTTATTTAAATTATATGAAATAAAAAATAGTATAGAATTTTTCACATTTATTAAAATTTTCAAAAAATATGTAAAGTTTGTAAAACCAAAGTAGCACCAAAAAACATTTAAGCCAATTTTATTTTACATATTTCTGATAGCCTATGTATCATAGAATCATAATTTGTAATCCAACCCGACGTAACGACGTCCAACCCGATCGAAATCCACCGCGCCGTGAAAACTCGATTTCGGTCATTATTTTTTTTTTTCAGCAGGATTTGCAGAAAAAGTAAGGCTTTAAGCCGCTTTAAATGTGACAGTTTGAGATAGCGCAGACATCATTCTCTCAGAATAATATGCATCATAAGCACTAAGTAGAGAACTCGGCCCGTTATTCACCAGCAGCCAATTGCTGAACTTGAAACTTGCGGTCTATTTCAGATTTTGTCGAGAATTTTCGCCTAGCTGTATTTTTCAGGGCCCTGAAACTTATTTTGTTGTATAGCGCAATAGCTGTTGTTGCGTGCTTTATTTAAATTATATGAAATAAAAAATAATATAGAATTTTTTCACATTTATTAAAATTTTCAAAAAGTATGTAAAGTTTGTAGAGCCAAAATAGCACCAAAAAACATTTAAGCCAATTTTATTTTACATATTTCTGATAGCTTATGTATCATAGAATCATAACTTGTAATCGAACCCGACGTAACGACGTCCAACCCGATCGAAATCCACCGCGCCGTGAAAACTCGATTTCGGTCATTATTTTTTTTTTCAGCAGTAGTTGCAGAAAAAGTAAGGCTTTAAGCCGCTTTGAATGTGACAGTTTGAGATAGCGCAGACATCATTCTCTCAGAATAATATGCATCATTAGCACTAAGTAGAGAACTCGGCCCGTTATTCACCAGCAGCCAATTGCTGAACTTGAAACTTGCGGTCTATTTCAGATTTTGTCGAGAATTTTCGCCTAGCTGTATTTTTCAGGGCCCTGAAACTTATTTTGTTGTATAGCGCAATAGCTGTTGTAGCGTGTTTTGTTTAAATTATATGAAATAAAATATAATATAGAATTTTTTCACATTTATTAAAATTTTCAAAAAATGTGTAAAGTTTGTAGAGCCAAAATAGCATCAAAAAACATTTTAGCCAATTTTATTTTACATATTTCTGATAGCTTCTGTATCAGAAAATCAGAATTTGTAATCCAACCCGACGTAACGACGTCCAATCCGGTCGAAATCCACCGCGCCCTGTAATCTCGTAATGAGTTATTTATCTTATTTTTGAGCTATATTATCGGGTTCAATTTTTATGTAGGGTGTAGCTTAGACTTTAATTAAGGTTTTCGGACCACATTGGTATTAGTGTTTGAAAGCTTTATTACGTTCTTTACGATGGCTGCTAACTTCATAAAAAAGTTCACATTATTTGGTCGGGTTATATTGGCTGCTAGAGTTGGCTGCCAACTTCACACCGGTTATAAATTATAATGATATTGCGTCAAAAATCAAAATATCATGCGGGCGAAGCCGCGGGTAAAAACTAGTATACTATACTGGTTATCTACTTGCTCTCTACTAAGCTGAACGTAAGCGATTAGGCCATCATTATGTGTAACCTTCACTATGAGGCCAACTCGCTGTTTCGCGACACGAAAATGGTGAAAACTGTGTTGCGAACTTGGAAGATATAAACAGATACGCAGACAGACACCCAAAAATAACGACTTTGCTAAATAATATTATGATGAAGCCGTGGTGGCCTAGTGAATATCTTGACCATGGACCTACTAATGAGTTTTTTTGAATCCAAGCGCGAATTTATACACCACTGTCCTAACTGTGATCCTGTACAATTTCGGGAAATCATTTCAACTAAGGACGTCTTTAGTGGAAAGTGTTGATAATAATAATGAATCTTATAATTCTAATTTTGACTGCCTCGGTGGCTCAGTGGTTAGTGAACCTGACTTCTGGATCAAAGAGGCGTGGGTTCGATCCCCACCCTCTGGGTGTATTTAGTTACTATCTATTTAAAGTATGTATTTAAAATATATAATATATGTATATGTAGTATACAAGGTCCCTCAGACATCCTATTAGCCCTCAAAGTCATCATAGTTATACGAATTACAGGCAGAATACTTTCTTTAGTAGATCTTTAAAATTAGTTTATACTGAGCACAGTACAAAATAAGATTCAGTCCAAACAGACCGCAAACCTTCTAATTACATTAATAATCTTATTGACTTTCCTGAGTTTGACTTGTTTAATACACGTATATCTAAAATTAAAGCAAAGATTACTAATGATTGGTTAGGTTCTGTTTGTAATTTATAATCACTTTTAACTTACCTAACATAACCGTATACCGTACTACCTACATGTTTACATTTTACATTTTGTTTAATGTTGCACTGTACTGAGCTTAATGAACAAGCATTATTAGACTTTTATATGTGAAAACTTGTAAATAGTGGATAGTTACTTAAGTTATTAGTAATTAAGATATAATATCACTGTATGTTTTCCAAATAAAATAAAATAAATAAAATAAAATATCAATCTCTGGCAGCCATATCACAAGCTTTGCTTAGTTTGGGGTCAGAGACCGTATGTAAGATGTCCCCCAATATTTATTTAAAAAAAAACTAATTTAAAGTAAGGGCGATTAGTCCTGCACTGACGTCCCGCTTGGGGTGTTTTGTGTATTTCTCCCTCCAGCGTCTACCCGAGCCAGCCCAGCTCCTTAAAGTAACGGAGCGTGGCCGCTCTGCTCCAGTAGCTGAATGAGGTGATGGCGATGTAGATGTTGCCCGAACATGATCCGTGACTCTCAGTCCAGCGCACGATTGTTCTGTGTTTATTCGAAAGAGTTTGGAGTGTTGCATGACACTCAGCTGTAACTTTAGACCTTGTTACAGGTCTTTTGAGTACGTATAATGAGTCTTCAAAGACTTGAAAGTATTGTAAGTATTCAATTAGCTAGCATATACAGGATGAAGAGCTGACGCCGACATTAAACGAAATGATGTATTTGGCCTTCTGTTTTAAAGCCTTCGACATAGATAGATAGATAGATATCATTTATTTTCAGTAAAGAAATAACATTCAATAGTATATGTACAACCCGGTCACAATATCTGTGCACCTGACCTCGTGACGTCATATCGGCGGTCTGGGTACGGTGTGACGTCATATCGGCGGTCTGGGTACGGTAGGTACGGTAAAATTATCGGGACGTGTATCGGCAACGAAGATGCTAACCGTACTGTCGCACCGGGGAGTGCGCGGAGAGGTGACAGGGGAAGCGGGAGAGGCGCCGCATTCCAGGGAGGTGCACAGATATTCTGACCGGGTTGTATATGCTACGAGTCAAAAATAATAATCATATTTAGAATTTGATAAATAAAGGGCAAGTGCCTTTATTAAGTACCACTAAATACAAATTACATAAACTACTACTATATGACAAGCAATTGGATCATCCACAGACCTTCGAAGGTAATCCAAATGCTAAAAAAAGCTATTTACTTATGTACAATTTTCTAAAACAACATTTCAAAGCAACCTGCAAGGCTGTAACTGAAACGCGATTCGAGCTATTATGAGATTTATGAGCTATTTTGATTGCACTTGGAACAACTATTGCAGCATCTTGCAACTGGTAACAAGCTGTTTACATTATATTTCAATGGGACTGCGTATACACGTGTACCGCAGTTCCATTCAGTCTTCAAGTTGCCAGTAGTTGCCAGTTTTTTTTTATTTATTTTTTATTTATTTCATGTAATCAACAGCGTTACAATACATAATAATTATCTTACTAATATAAAAACACAAATAAAGCCAAAACAGATTACAATAATTTAGCATACAAATAAATTATAATTTCACTAACAACATCCCAATGAAATCCCAATAAAAGTGCATATGTGTGTGTGTGCGCGTGTGTGTGTGAGTAACACTGCAATACACGAGATCTCTTGAGAGCCAAGGTTTGCAGTGTTACTCGTGTGATTGAGTATGCGTTTGTGCGTGTAAACATGTTTGTGCTTTGTATATATATGTCACATCCAGATTACTTTAAGAAGTTAATGATTAACTTTAAAATTACTCACCGGACATTTGTAGCTTTTTTATTTCTTTTTTTAATGAGGCTTTTGTTAAGCAGAATAGGTTGCTGCAATAGTTGCTCCATGTGCAAATCGCTTTAGTCATGTAATAATGGCATGAATGAATTTCTTGTATAGTATGATGCCTGATTTATGTATTATTTAATTTGTTTGAAAATTTTGTTTTTCCATTTTAAGGATTATGTTTTTCCTTATTGCTTTTATGGTTACTACTTAATTATCAAATTATGTTGACATCAGCTATCCACCCTGTATTTAACGAAGACCACCTTTTAAATATAAATGGAAAATATATCCTAAAATTCAGCTTAGTTGCTAATAAGTACAAGTAGAGCACTTAATTAATTTGCTCGTCTAAGTCTGGGAACACTCTTGACCTTTTTAATTCACGGCACGTCCCAAACTTACCGACGGCCTTGTAGCTTACAGTAATTACACTTCGTTTCTCTAAATATAAACAGAATTACTCGATAGTAAAGCAATAAACCGGAAAAAACTTTTTGAAAGTCTTTCGGAGGCGCTGTTAGCCTGATAAAATCACTAGTACGAGTATATACATACATATATATCATAAAAATATAACTTTTTAAATACAAGCTTTTCATATTCATATTTACTGTACTGTACCAGCCTTTTTAATAGTCCACTGCAGGACGTAGGCCTACCCACAAAGGGTGATTGGGCCATATTCACCACGCTGGCCCAGTGCGGGTTGGTGGATTCACATACGCCACCGAATTTCTTCTACAGACGTATGCAGGTTGCCTCACGATGTTTTCCTTCACCGAAAAGCCAATGGTGTGAAATTCCGTACATAAGTTCCAAAGAAACTCATTGGTACGGGATCGGGATTTGAACCCACGACCTCACGATTGCAGGTCGGGTGTTACTACCACTAGGCCACCACGACTCATATTTATTCATTGCTTAATATGGGTGTACATGGTTGGTACTTACAGAATAATCGTATAAATAGTCCGCCATACTCAGCCTTTTGGCATGCAATATTGTATGTGATAATAGTGTTCTATCGCTTACTAATTTACCTACATTTTACACATTCAATACACCTTTACCTTAATAAAAACACTTTATAAAGTTTATGAAAAACAAAACAATTTTTGGTCATGCACCTGTCAAATGTGAGAAATGTCAAAAAATTATTGAATGATTGCTATTGAGGCATCGCTTAAAAAACTGGAAACTGTATTTTTAAGGCATGCCATTCATGTCACTTCTTTTGAGATCTTGGATATCGTGTAGCAGCAGAGTGCTAGCTAAGACAAGTAATGGGCCCCACTGATCATCATGCCAAATGGATGGCATCCAAATGAATGTGAGTAATGTTGCCATGTGGCCCTTAAAACGCGCCCAAACCCGACGGGTCTATCTTGTTTAGTACAGGAGTTCCTATGGCCACTTTCCGACTCCATCATCAGATCAGCTCCATGGTACCATATTATTGCATTGTCACGTGATAATTATATGTCTCATTTGGGCGGATGGCTCTAACTAAATCATAGCGTCTAGTTTTCTTGTCATGCTTAGCCAAAGTCCTTGTACTTATAATACAAGGTCTTTGTGCTTAGCTATTACCTGAAAAAAAAAGTCATCTGTACCATAATATACTTCCGAAAAACTGTCTCTATTTGTGGAAATAATCGGCTTAATATTCAACTACCAATTTAATGTCAAAACAAGATCAAAACTTCATCATTATTTTGAGTTTGATCATTTACAAGAACACAGGAAACTGCTAATTAAAAGAGCCGCAAAGTTGAGTTGGTGTGTTTCACTAAGAACTCTCTATCTAAGATAGGTACTTTGCTTAAAATATGTGTGTCAAAACTGTAAATAAGTTAAAATATAAATTCACTAGCTTTTACCCGCGGCTTCGCCCGCGATATAATTTAATTTATGTTTATCTTGTCAAATAATTTATGGTAACTAAAACAGTAAGTGCGCCACAAAATATTAGCCCCAATTCAATGTGAAACGATACACAAATATTGTAGCAAATAATCATTTCAAACCCAAAAAACAGCCAATCTCAACTAATTTGTTTCGTCATCGTTATAATCCGCAGCTTTTTTTGACCCACTGTTGGGTATAGGCCTCTCTCTTGCAGTGCCATCTGCCTCGGCTCTTTGCCGGTCGTGACCAGGCTCGATCGGCGGTATTGATGATATCGTCGAGATAGTCGACCCACCTTGCTGCCGCGCCGCACATAACGGAACGCTCTCACCTATTCAAGTACCCTAGTTGACCAGCTTGGTCACCACCGTCTTTCTTGGTCAAGAAGCGCTGGTCGAATTGGTTGCCACGCCATTGTGAACGATGTCAAACGCAGGGCTTTTGCGACCGCCAATATCGCAGCCGTACTCGAACCGAATGGGTTTGCGCGTGGTGATGGCAAAAGGCCTGACGGTATGAAGCTGGTCCCATGGAAGTGTAGACGGCCCTTAGTATGGGACGCGACTTGCGTCGATACTTTGGCGCCGTCAGCGGAGCAGCACAAACGGCGCAAATATGCTAACCTCGGCAGTGGTTACATATTTGAGCCGTTTGAAATTGAGACATTGTGCGTGTGTTGGCTGGGAGCTCATCTTGTTTTCAAAAGTCTTTCTGAGCGTCTGGTGTACCCGCCGCGTGATCAAAATGCTGGTGTTTATTTGGGTCAACGTATAAGCAGCATTGCCAAGCTGATTGGCAATGCTGCCAGCATGTTGGGCACGCTGCTAACTGGCAGTGGGTTTGAGCATTTAGAATATCTTTAGACCTTCAAGGGTCTGTGGATGATCCAATTGCTTGTTATATAGTAGTAGTTTATGAAGTTTTTACATTATAAGTCTGTATTTAGTGGTAGTTAATAAAGGCACTTGCTCTATAAAAAAATCAAGTACCTTGCACCTTGTTGTCACTGTTCAAACCTAACCCGATATCAAAATACCTTATAGTTATAAATGCTTCTGTTGATTAAGATAAGGTTAGAGTGTATCCGCCCATGAATTCCCGCCTTATCGTGGCGGGGGAACTTAGTAGCCGAGGCTTATGGGCGGCCGGCGCGGGAATCCCAGGTAGAGCCGCTTCTCTAGGTTTTTTCTGAGCGTCTGAGAAGGCGGCGCTCTAGGTCTCCCGATTCTTTTTGGTCTTTTCCCCCTAGGCGGTTGAGAAGTTTGCACTTGTGGTTGGGCTGCTTTTCTGGGGTTTTTAAATATAGCAGCTGAGAGGCTGGCCGGCAAGTTGCGTGCCTCATGAGGAGTGCCGCAACTGAGCCGGGCTGCACTGTTATTACTGTTCAATCCTAACCAAACCAACAGAAATTTATGTTCGTGTCAAGGTCACAACTCAGAATCAAGGTTAATAACCTTAGTGTCAAGATATTAATACTCATGCCATACTACTTTTAAAAATCAAGTCGATCCGTTTCTTCGTTTATTAGCATGGATTCTGTACCATAAAGGTAGAATAAAGAAATATGTTTAACCTCTAATGGTGGTATATTTCAAAATATTTTTAATGTCAGACGAAATGACGGCCCAGTATTAAAGGTCATTGTAATATGTAGCAAGGCAAAGGGAAATCTATTTTGACCAATTTTAATGTCAGTTGTCATTGTCAACTCATACTTTATTTCCTCTTCGAGGAGCTATAATGGTGGAAAGACAATTTGTCCCTTTGCTATGCTAAGCGAGACATTTATAAAAGTCTGCAGTCAATGTATGTCACCTGTCATCTACTTACGTTTTGTGAATCCATGTTAGGCCCAATCAACCCAATTATGAACGCGCCATCGTAAATTTAATAGCAACGTAAAATGTGTTCTCTCTATCGAATGCCGAAAGTGAAAAAGAAACAGAAATAGTCTAATTAACTGTTATAATTACGATGGTGTCTTCAAAATTGGGCCTTTTTGCGTCGTTGTGATGGGTGACAGTTTCGCTAACGCAAGATTTTGTCCTATCCTACGGGAATTATGCAATTTTCGGGATAAAAGTAGCCTATGTCCTTTCTCAGGCTCTAGACTATCTGTGTACCAAATTTCATTGAGATCGGTTCATTAGTTTTGGCGTGAAAGCGCGACAGACAGACAGACAGATAGACAGACAGACAGAGTTACTTTCGCATTTATAATATTAACAAAATATTTTTAATGTCAGACGAAATGACGGCCCAGTATTAAAGGTCATTGTAATATGTAGCAAGGCAAAGGGAAATCTATTTTGACCAATTTTAATGTCAGTTGTCATTGTCAACTCATACTTTATTTCCTCTTCGAGGAGCTATAATGGTGGAAAGACAATTTGTCCCTTTGCTATGCTAAGCGAGACATTTATAAAAGTCTGCAGTCAATGTATGTCACCTGTCATCTACTTACGTTTTGTGAATCCATGTTAGGCCCAATCAACCCAATTATGAACGCGCCATCGTAAATTTAATAGCAACGTAAAATGTGTTCTCTCTATCGAATGCCGAAAGTGAAAAAGAAACAGAAATAGTCTAATTAACTGTTATAATTACGATGGTGTCTTCAAAATTGGGCCTTTTTGCGTCGTTGTGATGGGTGACAGTTTCGCTAACGCAAGATTTTGTCCTATCCTACGGGAATTATGCAATTTTCGGGATAAAAGTAGCCTATGTCCTTTCTCAGGCTCTAGACTATCTGTGTACCAAATTTCATTGAGATCGGTTCATTAGTTTTGGCGTGAAAGCGCGACAGACAGACAGACAGATAGACAGACAGACAGAGTTACTTTCGCATTTATAATATTAATAATAAAGTAAGGATAATATATTATCAGTATGATGATATCCAAGGACTGCTCATCGATTGATTTGACAGATATTCGATCGACAGTTGTTTATTTTGACATTCTTGCAGCGCACGCTAGAGTAGCTCGCAGATGGCAGAATTTTCCTACTTACTCAACATTTATCGTTATATTTTGGACAATTCACAAAATATCTTTGTAAATTGTAGCTAGCCTATGTGTTATTCTGATGTATAAGCTATATTATTGCAAAGTTTCATCTCAATCCGTTCAGTAGTTTTTGCGTGAAAGAGTAACAAACATCCATCCATCCATCCTCACAAACTTTCGCGTTTATAATATTAGTAGGATAGGATATGTATATGAATAAATATAAAACATCAAACTTATTAGCAATCAAATTTATAAAATCAATTCTCAAAGCAAAGGTTTAAATATCCGTATTTACTCATATCTAAACTAGATGGCGCTGGCGTCAAGTTAGCCCGCGATATTAACTTTCTCCGTCAATTTACGAGGTGTTTTGATTTATGTTTATATAAATTGTCTATGCGTTCCGGAGATGTGGTTTTATTGCAAATCCATTTCCTGACTCGAACAATGTGGTTATAGTGATAAATACTCGTATATTAAACAGATAAACATTTTATTGATAATTTGTCAAAAATTATAGGTCACAAAATTGAAAACTGAAACATGATTCAGATTAAAATAACTTAATTCGATAATCTTATTGCACCATAAAATAATCATTCATGAAATTAATATCAAGAATATCAAATAATAATGTCAAATCGCATAAATATTTTTTTTAGGAAATCACTCTTATTAGAGCAAGCATAAAATTCTTCAATAGTAAAAATTACTACTACCGTGGTTCGGATGACACGTTAAATTGTAGGTCCCGGTTGTTTTAACCGTTTAGCCACGTCGGAGGCGGCCTAAAAACTCTGACACAAGGGCTAGCCACCCGGCCTATACGAACTTACTTACTTACTTAATAGTAAAAATGCCTTTTGCACGAGCCAGTTCTTAATATAACTAATTAATTAATATAAATAATTAAACTATGATGTACCTTTTTCATTGATTCATCCTCTTC
Source organism: Hypomecis punctinalis (assembly GCA_949316475.1). Classification (NCBI taxonomy): domain Eukaryota; kingdom Metazoa; phylum Arthropoda; class Insecta; order Lepidoptera; family Geometridae; genus Hypomecis; species Hypomecis punctinalis. The sequence continues at coordinate 14,852,436 of OX438809.1, forward strand.
ACAAGAAAGTTTTTGTTTAACAAAGTGCAGGGACCATCCACTTTGACGAGAGTTTAATATTTTGTACAGAACACTTGATTTATTTGAGATTTCGCAGGTTGTCCCGTTTTTGCGTTGCTGCCTCCTGCGTTAAAGTGTTTAGGATCGCGCTAGATGCAACAAGCTTCTAACCAGTCTTATTAGAGATCTAGCACTGAACGTTTCATCCATCAGCCGTAGGACGTCCACTGCTGGAAATAGGCCTGCTCTTTGGATTTCCAATAAGGCCAGTTGAAAGCGACGAGCATCCAAAGCCACATACTACTATAGATAGTCAGTCCTCCTAGTCGGTGTACGTCCTACGCTGCGCTTGCTGAAATGTAGTCTCTTTCCGAGAAGTATACGCCCACGTTAGTCATCTGATCTGCGAACTAAGTGCCCTGCTCACTGCCATTTTAACTTGCTAATCCTATATCGGTAACTTTGGTTTGCTTGCAGATCTCCTCATTTCTGATTCGATCTCGCAAAAAGTTCTATGGCTGAAATGATAATCATGATGATTTTAGTGTTATATAAAATAGTGTATGAAGAGCCAACCGGAACAGGTCTCCAAGTGGGTGATTCTCGTTACGGGGTGATTCCGCCGAGCTTCGATCCTGAACTTTCGCTGTACATTTCACCTAATTAAATAGTTTCCAACAACGCCAACAATGCCGGCGTGTTTTATTAATAGACAAGAGAATTATTTTACAAAGTTTTGTAATATTCAATACTATACTCTATAAAATTTATCTTGATCTCTGCGACAGTGACATTGACATAGAAGATTGACATTTTTAGAGTGGTGGAAAAAACCGATTTTCAAACAATGTTGTAATGATAAGATAAGATAAGATAACTTTATTGATATTCATGGAACCTAATATTACAAAAAATAATATTAAATAATATACATTCATGAACATGCTCGTCCAGTTAAACATATTTTCACATTTTTCTTAATAATGATACTAGATGCAGAAATGCAGTGTCATCCAAAAATACTACAAAAAAATATTTAATTCATTGACAAAAATATACTTTGTTAATATGTAAAATCTACCAAAAAAATATTACAAATACAAATTGCAGGCTGTATAGAGGCTTACAATTTAAAATTAAATCAATAAATTAAAATTAGGTAATAATCAATGTAATAATTCGCTGTATAGGGGCTTCGTCAAATATCTAGCTACAATTAAGTATGTGTATCTACAATTTTATAAATAAAAATAAATAATATTATTAGTCAGTTTGCATTTTATAATCCCGGTAATCATTTTTTAAATAATCGCCAATTTTATACAAGGTTTTAGAGACAAGAAGATTCCTAACATTCGAACAAAAAACCCTATCAGTGGTAGCATTTCTGATACATATCGGAAGTTTGTTGTAAAGCTGCTGTCCAATTACTATCGGATTTTTAGTAGATCTGTGCAACCTATGTCTCACTACTAGCAATCTGTCCTTATGGCGAAAATTTACGTGTTTTGTTTGTTCACCACGAGTTTTATACATATGTAGATTTTCGCGAACATATTTTACAATTTCATAAATATATACCGACACTGATGTTAGTATGTTTAAGTTCTTGAACAAGTCCTGACACGAATCTCTGTACTTTGCTCTCACTAAGACTCTGATGGCACGCTTTTGAATTTTTAATATTCGTTCATTGTCTGTGGAATTTCCCCATAAAATTATACCGTAAGACATTATTGAGTGGATATAGGCGTAATAAACTTCTTTGAGGTAGCATGGAGTAGCCATTGGTCGTAATTGTATCAATGCATGCACACCTTTGGACATTTTATTACAGGTGGTATTTATGTGATTCTTCCAGGTTAGAGCAGTATCAATCTCAAATCCAAGTAGTTTAACTAGATTTGTACTTTCCAACTTATCTTGTAATGTAGGGATCGCAATTACGGGCTGTTTTGGAGAGACGGCATTAAATACAATGACATTGGTTTTATCTGAATTCAATTTTAATCCGTTTGTATCAAACCAGTCACATAATATGTTCATGTTTATTGCAATGTTTTGTTTCAATTCATCAATATCTTTGCCATGGACGATAACTGTAGTGTCGTCTGCATATTGAATCAGTTCCCCATTTTTTAGCTTCAGATAAGCCATATCATTCGAAAACAAAATAAACATTGTGTTCCCTACCGACGAGCCTTGTGGCACACCAATTTTTAGTTCCAATGGACGTGATCTTATTGACTGTCCATTTATTTTAATCTCTACTATTTGTTGCCGACCAGTCAACAATGATTGTATCAGCTTTTCACTTTTGCCTCTAAATCCATAAACTCGAAGCTTGTCTATTAGCAATTGATGATCCACTGAGTCGAACGCTTTAGACAAATCGATAAAAACAGCTGCAACTTTTTGTTTGTCGTCAAGGCGAGTAATCACTTTATCAACCAAAGTATGTGTTGCTGATACAGTCGATCTGCCTTTTCTATAAGTGTGTTGATTTTTCGATAGTGCATTGAATTTATTTAAATGTTCTAGTATCTCTTTTGATATTATAGACTCGATTAATTTTGATATCGTAGGAACAATAGTTATAGGCCTATAGTTTTGAAAATTAGTTTTGTCTCCTTTTCCCTTGTATAGAGGGCTCAGGCGACATACTTTTAAATCATCAGGATACAAATCAGATTGCAGTATATTATTAATTAAATAAGTCAGATGATCGCTTAGTGGTTGCATTATTTGGTAAAGAAAATTGCCTGATATATCGAAAATATCTTTTGTATCCGAATGTTTTATCTTATTTTTAGCTATCTTTAACAATTCTTGTTGGCTGATGTGAGGAAATTCGTAGTCAGGTATTTCCATCAGATTATTCTCTAAGAACAATATAGCTTTATCTCTTCTGGGTTCATTTTTCAAATTCAATTCGTTACCTATAGATATAAAATGAAATCGAATGAGTAGTTGCAGGTGAGAAATTGGATTTTATTTACTTACTATTATTTAAGATAAGTATGTACACATGTAAATAATGTTATGATAATAATTAAATACTCATAATAATGTAACGATAGTATTTATCGACGTTTTTCACTATTATCGATGCTAATGTAACTTGTAATTGGGTTTAATTTAAATACACATGTAAAAAATGTTATGATATTAAAATAAACAATAAAATTAATGATAAATAAAGTTTTATTTAAAATATCGTTAGTAGAAACTATCGATATTTTAAATAAAACTCTATCTAAAAATCTGTGGTCACGATCATTCGTGGCCCATCACTAATAGGCATGCCCATAAAGTATGACATTGACAGGTACTGTCTGTACTATTAAGAAATTCAGGACTTCATAGGCGTGATTTTTCTGACAGCAGAGATTAAGTTAAATTTTATAGAGTATAGCGTCTCGTGATTTTACACTCTATTATGGTGTTTGTCATCGTTCACCGAAGTTAAGCAACGTGCGGCGCGGTCATCTTCAGATGGGTGATCGCGGTGACATTTCTAATTAAGCTGCCCGTGCTTGGAATACACGTTAATTTGTGGGTCCCGGTTGATTTAACTGTTTAGAGGCCTTCAGGAAGCTTAAAGACTCTAACACCACCCGGTCTATACGAACTTGCTTGCTTTATCAGAATACACTCTATAATACAGTCGTGGTAATAAGCTGTGGCGGCCTAGTGGTTGTAACGCTCGCCTTGCTATCGTGAGGCCATCGGGTTCATATCCTGGTTCGTTGGCACTTATGTATGAGTCATCACAATACGGCGAATCCTCGCAATAAGTAATAAATAATGTGTGTATTTGAGTGATGTAAATCTATCGAGATGCACTGGTATCTGGTATGACCTTACCCAAAAATCGTCGTCATCTAAATTGATATCACTCAGAGATACTGGCAGCGCTTTGCTCATTCATTCATTTCGTGTCAATGACTAGACTTTTTTTTAACTTTTATATATATTTTTTCTTTTTTTTTATATATATCAGAGTAATTCTGATAGGGGGGAAGTCCCCTAGTGACGGACACCTAAGGTTTTTTATAAATATACCAAAAAATATTTTTAAGAATATTTATTTATTTATGATTTACAGTAGATAACAAAGTTATAAATCAAATTAAATAAAAAACCACAACCTCAGCTTAAAAAAATATTAATACCATCAATCAAACTTTAGTAACGAAAAATGTAGTTTAGAAAATTGGCACCTAGTACCGGACAAATATTTGTGTCATAGCCCTAGCATCGGATATTTCAAAATAGACTACATCCATCACATATGTAGCCACCTCTACACTCTGGAATGTCTGCACATGCTTTATTACTTCAGCAAAGTCGTAGGTTAACTTCTAAAACTCATTTTTCATGAGCGGAATACATCTGTTAGATAAATATTTGACTTGGTCCACTAATACTAATTCATACTCTGCTGAGAAGGTGCTAGTGAACCAACTAAACTTTGGTTTTATTGTCACTTCTTTTCCTCGATTTAGCGCCTTCATTTTGCCACGCACAGTGCTTTTAGGAGTATTGCATCACGTTGCAGCTTGCCTTATACTCAGGTTTTGGGACAAAAACATCATCAATAGCAGTTTGTGAGTTCTGTGGCTCCTAGGATCTTTTCTTTTTTTTCTCTTGCATTTCAATTATCTTTATTCTTCTATACTCGATAACAAAATTAAGTAATTAGAATAAATACAGTAAATTCTCATAATAAATATCAATATGTTTACTGTCCGGTGCTAAGGGATGACTAAGTGTCCAGTGCTAGGGGACAGACTATTTTGTCAATTAGGTGGTGCCTACTAAAAATGTTTAAAAAAACTAATTATTTACCACTAGCTTACGGATAACAATAAAGTACTATTTTAATTTTTAAATACCACTAAAATGTAAATGCATAAATATGCCAGAATAACTTACATCGATTTTTACCGGACGCCGTGATTCACCGCCAAAAACAGCAAACACCAGCTCTTGCCATGGCCTTGTGCATCACAGGCGAGCTGCGGCGCGTGATCATGTACCTATGTGCCCTCCGCACCCCTTTCACTTGTACTTTGAATCGAACAAGTTTATACTTGCTTAGATAATACGGGTGTCCGGCGGTAGGTGCCGTCCGGCGTTACGGGACTTCCCCCCTATCCTACTAATATTATAAACGCGAAAGTTTGTGAGGATGGATGTGGATGGAAGGATGGATGGATGGATGGAAGGATGGATGGATGGATGGATGTATGGATGTTTGTTACTCTTTCACGCAAAAACTACTAAACGGATTGAGATGAAACTTTGCAATAATATAGCTTATATTATTAGAATAACACATAGGCTATAAATTATAATGATATATTGCATATGCGGGCGAAGCCGCGGGTATAAACTAGTATACAATATTTACATGGGTTTATGGACTTTAGATATTTTGGGACCAGAATCTGGCGACCTCTATCGCGTCCTCGGTAGCCAGGTTCAGGTCTTTTTGTGTGCATTGTTTTGGACAAAGCGGGCAGGCTAAAAGGTGTGCCATGGTTTGAACGGCAGCACCACAAGCACACTGTTCTTGATCTGAAAATCCCCACCTGACCATGAGCGCTTTGCTGTGTTATACTTTTAATCTTTATAGGTTTTTAATCTTATCTTAATGTTTTATAATGATTTATAATAGTTTCTAATTTTTTAGATACTTTTTTGGAATTCTGATGTTTAAAAACGTGTCCTTGACACCTATTTGATCAAAATAAGCAAACTGAACTGAAAGTAACACCTATACGCGAAAAATGTCCGTTTCGTCGAAACTTTTTACAAAGGGAGCATGAATAATCGGAAAACAGGCAGCAAACAATTTAAGCCGATATGAGTCATGTCCGCGATTAGAAATCCCCTGTCCGTTTATCGGTCGCAATACCTATTACCTGGTAATCAATAACGGGTCAATGACCCCGGCTACTTCCCATAACACCTATGTATATATATATATATGAGCGATGCGAAATGTATTGATTCGTAGAAAATAGAAGGAGCTTCAAGAACTCTCTACAAAATTAACATCGATCATCTCCATTTAAGAGTGCACCTAATGCCACGAAAAAAACTCAACTAATTTCACCCGCGCTTCTTACATCGCCCGCTATCATCTATGTTGCTTTGTTTAGAGTCCAAAATCGCATGACACAGTTCACGATGATTTTGGCTTCGAACGCCAGCTTACATTTTTAGGTGACTTTTTATTTATTTATTCAAAATTTAAGCATATATTACAAAAACTAATCGATTACTCAACTAGAACATTAGTCTGGCTACGTAATTTGTCAAAAATAATGTGGTGTTGTCGCTGATAATTTCGAGCATTTGAAAAAAAGAGTTTTTTTTTCATGATGCGAAGTTTTAATTTTTATCTAAAGTAACTATTTTATTTTCCAAAATTCTACGCGATTACTCTGCTACTATGGGTTTTTTTCCTTTTCTACAGTATTTTTTTTAATATGGATATTTATGTTCGTTACCTTTACACCACGTCTTTTAAAAATACACCTTTCGCTTGATTTTGGCATTAGACGCCCCCTTAACTTAGCTTTGAAACGCAAAGAGCGCGTTACAAAGTACTATAATTTTTAGTTGTTTTTTTGGCTTTATTTTTGAGTGCAAAAGTATTAGTTTTTTCTTTCTGCTGACACGGGAAAAAAAACAGAAGGACATGATAGTACAATTCTGTAGAATACTACAATATTGTACTGTCATATTAAATTATTTATTAGTAGCTCGGCTACACGCCTCATTTGATTCGCATATAGTTAAAAACAAAAAAAATGAATTCTCTTCTACGGTCACCTGTCTTAATTAAGTTTAGAGAAACACGCACTTCTGGAAATTAACACAACACCTAAGATTGAGCATTATGCGTGGAAAATTGACTAGTAAGACTCTGGGTTGGGAAGGACTCTGGGTTGGGAAGGACTCTGGGTTGGGAAGGACTCTGGGTTGGGAAGGACTCTGGGTTGGGAAGGATATTGTCCTGTCATCTTCTTCTAGTTTCCAGTCCGCTTAGGCTATATTCCCTCTTGCTCAGTGGATAAGGAAGGCTGCAAATGAAGATGAATAGGTATTTGTTACGCTGTTATCTGATATTTTTCGTTGTTTATGGACCGATTTATTTTACAATCCATAGAGGAATATCGCGAGATGGTTCGATAAAAATTTAACTCAGGTCGAGTAGTTCTGAAGCCATTTCTCTAACAGATATGAATAGCAGTTTCAAAACCAAATACCAAGAAATTGGAGTCTTCAGCGCCTATTTTTACTTTACGCAACTACAGCCAACTTATCCAAAACGGCTAAAGAGCATAACTAAAAAAATCTTCCACAAATCCCCAAATCCGCTCAGAAAAAACGGTAGTAGCGCTCTTTCGTAACTCTAAAATTGAATCAGCCACTTAGTAGAAAGAAATCTTTAATTGAAGTAATTCAGAGCTGAAACTAAAGAGAGCGGAACGAAATCTAAAAATTGATTAGTACTTAAAGCGACCCAATTAATTTCGCGAAGATTTTCCGAATAAAATTTTTCAATGGCCGAGGTTATTGAGAGCCACGTCGAACCTAATTAAAACAGCCTTGAGTGGAAATTCATTAGTCTGCAGACTATTAGTGCCAAATAAATATTAGATAAATTATATAATTAAATTTATTACGCAGCCGTGGTGGCCTAGAGGTATTGACACTCGCCTTGCAATCTTGAAGTCGTGGGTTCAAATCCTGGTCCCGTACCAATGAGTTCATTGGAATTTATGTACGGAATTTAACACCACTGGCTTTTCGGTGAAGGAAAACATCGTGAGGCAATCTGCATGCGTCCGTAGAAGAAATTCGATGGCGTAATGTGAATCCACCAATCCGCACTGGGCCGGCGTGGTGGATATGGCCCAATCACCCCTTCGTGGGTAGGCCTACGTCCTGCAGTGTACTATTAAAAAAGGCTGATACAGTACAGTACAGTACAAATTGATTAGTATAATTCAGTCAATGAAACGGAAACATAATTATATTTTGCAAATATGGCCCAACCGACTTTAATCGAGTACAAATATTTCAATAGTACGCTTGAATCGATATGTACATACAGTTTTTACATTATTGTTCGTAAATAACCGTCTTATAACAAAAGTTTTACGCATGTCATGACAGTGTTTAACAGTACTAATTGCATGTGGTGAAACAGTGTTTAAATCTTTTGTAGTAAGACGTTTATTGTCTACTGTTGATTTTTTTCAAACAGTTTAGCTGATTTCAATAAAAATGAAATGGTTCTACATTGGGAGTATAAAAAAGATTTTTCATACAACCTGCTCGAAAATGACTCATTATTTATATCGTACAATCTCAACGTAAAACAAGTCTTTGTCATCTTAACTCAATCTCGAGGGTATGATATGACAAGTCAATAATGTTGTATGAAACTCCCTAGGGAGTAAAGTAATATAAATTTGAAACGTGTAATTCGTATGAAAATTTCTTAACTTAGAACATTTAAGGACATCGTAAAGAGATTTATTTTGTAAAATCGAATAAAACCTCTTTACATTGCACGGCAACGGGCATTGTACTTTATGTCCTGCCTACTGCCATTTCAAATTGCCGATCTGCTGAGCTTATAAAGAAAAGTTCTAATCCCATCCAAAGACAGATTTTCAAAAATTGAACAGAAAGTCATTTTTAAATCCTATCCGACATCCCCGAGCTCTGCAGCCGATTGTAGCGCCCGCTACCGCCCTACCGTATTAAGGGCCTAATTAATTGCATCGAAGAGACAAGTGCAACTTTTAATCCTCTTTGGCCGGTCTGCTGGACCCTTTTTAATTGGCACTCTGCGGACTTGGCCTTTTTATGGACACCGTAAATATCTCGAAAGCTATTGGATAGCTTTGGTTCTATTTTGGAATCTGAATAGGCTTTTCAGTGGCTTAGCGCTAGTAGCCGCTTCAGACCCACCGTACTCCTGGCCATACCACTGGCGGTACTCGTACGGTGAGTCTTTTAAAGTTATACGGTACCACCGATTAATTGTGATGTACAGCAGCTTAGTTTAACTGGGTGTTTCTTAGCAATTATCGAAGTTGAATAACGTTTGGTGATCGTCTTTGGATAAGTGACCGATTAATTGCACGTTATTGTAATCATCAATTGATATGTCGGGAAATTTCCCGACACATCGTTGTACTCACTTACGACCGATTTTTACTTGTGAGCCGACTTAAAAAAAACGGTTATCAGTTCGTCTGTATGTTTTTGTATGATAAATTTTCTTTTTGTGTTTGGTAGATTAGATATAGATTTTTAGTAGATATACTTCAGAGATCATTTAAATTTTATCGAAATCGGCTGAAATGTTTTTGAATGAAAAATAAAAAAAATTAGGCCATTCGACTTTTTACGCAATTTAAGTCGGTTGAGCCATTTTTGGCAAAAAATAATATGTGTAAAGGGGATCACTTTCATACTAGTTCTTTTCATTGCCTGTCTTAGTAGTCCACTGCCTACCCACGAATAGTACTGTACTGTGTCAGCCTTTTAGTAGTCCACTGCAGGACGTAGGCCTACCCACGAAGGGAGATTGGGCCATATCCACCACGCTGGCCCAGTGCAGGTTGGTGGATTCACATACGCCATCGAAATTCTTCTACGGACGTACGCAGGTTATCTCACCATGTTTTCCTTCACCGAAATGCCAGTGGTGTGAAATTCAGTACATAAGTTCCAAAGAACCCATTGGTACCGAGAACCCACGACCGACGATTGTATGGCGGGTGTTACTGCCTCCAGACCACCTTTCCTTTCCTCCGACGTATTAATATTCCATACTTACCATAAAAGTAGAATGCATGTGCGGAGCTACTATCATCAAGCACATAATACCGTGGTTTGTTAGGGTAGGTGTATGTACGAGTATCTGTGTGGGAATCGGTAGAGATGAGGGCAATATGTACGATTGTGTGAGAGACCGCGCACGTGTCACCCCTGCAATGGGCGGGGTAAACTTCGCTTGGCGGGGTTTTTGTCTGACTCATATAGACCACATCGAGTTTTAATACCGCTCGAAATGTATGTGTCATAAGATGATTTCATAAACAGTATTTTCACAAAAATCCTAGAAATACTGTTAAATCCGTGTTTTTGCAAAAATACTAACATGTTTCAGTTAAATTGAGAAATATACGAACCAATGTATCCGTGTATTTGCGAAATTTCTAGGATTTTTCGAAACCACAGTGCATCGAATCATTCTACGACATAATGCACAGATCCATTTATACATACAATACCCCAGATTTATAGTCAGCCGATGTGGCTGACTATAAATCTGGGGTATTGTCTCTCTGAAACTCAGGGAGGGCTGGGGTGTTCTGTAAAACAAAATTCACCAAAATTCAGCCTGAATAATTTTATTCCTTTCTGTATGGCTCCACACATTTGCGTTAGTTCTTCTTCGTTTCCGCCAGGAGCACTTTTACAAAAGAAAAACAAAAAACCTACAAAATGTTTGGAGCCGCACAGTAAAAAAAAATCAAAATATATTTACTCGTATTAGCATTAAAGAATGTACTATTAAAATGTAGTGCTAACGGGCCCCAAACTAGGCAAAGCCTATATCTTGGGCGCCCTGTGGCCGGTTCCCATAGTTCGCTGTCTCGCTGAGCGTTATACACATTCAGTTGCATTTTTTTCAATGATTACAGTAAAATTTACAACAAAAAGTACAAACTAGTTAATATCCTGATTTTTAAATATTATTTTTCTTCTATTAATTCTTAAATTAATGATAACAAAGTAGGAAAAGCTTAAGCAAAGTAATACACATTTTACTACAACATTTGTACTGATTCATTTATAATTTAAAATAATTAAAGTCATTTTTTTGTATACCTAAATGTCTTAAAACTATTAAACATGCACAAAATAGCTCGACGTTCTAGATTATAAGCTAGATTATAGCTACTGTAGTTTTCATTTACGTTTAATCTCACACAAAGGCCTTTGTACGTATAGTACCTACTTATTCAGTAATACAAGACAATTTGACGATAAAATGTCTAAGTTCACAGCGGGTACAAAAATTGGCTCGCACTTTGCCAGGTTGCTGTGCTATTTTCACAAGTATGAATAAGTGACTCAGCAAACAACATTCGTCACTATATCCGACTCCAATTATGACTCACTGAAATAGCTGTAAAGCCAAAAATGAAAAGTGTGACTCACAGTCAACCTTCGATATAGGACACACATAAAAGAAATAAAAAAACTTGTCTCACCGTATCGAAAACGTAAAGAATAAATTATTATAAAAATATAACGTTTAAGATAGGTACAGCAGAGTGCTAGCCAAGACAAGTAAAACGAGCCCAAACACGACGGGTTATCTTGTTTAGTACAGGAGTTCCTATGGCCACCTTCCAACTCCATCATCAGATCAGCTCCATGGTACCATATTGTTGCATTGTCACGCGATATACATATGCATGCAAAATTTCAGCTTAATCGAAAACCGAGAAGTTAGTCAAAAACTTGCAAGATTCCACCCGAACTTCCATAAATACGTACATCATCCATTGCAAGTTAATTAAAAGCTTGAAAAATATCGTAATAGAGTAGAAAATATCGTAGTTATTCGAGTAGTCGGAACGTTAGTGTCATTTGTGGCGTGAAAATCGACGGATTTATGATTTGACGATAGCGGCGATCAATTTGCGAGAACGTCTAGAAACTATCCGCGTTATGTATCAGCTGTGTATTTAGTTACATTATTTAAGAAAAAATGCGACCTGTGTAGGAGAACCAACATCCAAACTACGAAATATAAACCAGATAGTTTAAAGAAAATTTAGACAATCTCGCAGCATAGACGCTTCGCTTGCTCGGCCAATTACATAAACTTAGGCACACAGAGAACCATTTCTTTTTTGGAACTCAGTTTAAAATTGTATTCACTACTAGGGCTGGCCCCCAAGCTTATACAGACCCGAGTTAACAACCGCCTCAAGGTTAGGGTTCGTCACAGCGTAACCCGAGTATCGATCGCCAGCTCTGTTCCCGAGGGGAAAACTATCGATTTTGGACAACCCTCGATAAGTACTCGTGTATGTGTGCGTGCCGCGTACTGTGCACGTCAGTTTGACATTGGTCTATTTAACGTTCCGTACTTTCAGAATAAAATCCAATAGACTCCACAGTTATCGAATAATAACAGATTGATAATGCTGTTGTCTTATAATACTAATAATACTTGAGGCCATTCTCGACTAAAAAAAGCATAAAAATTTTTTAGCATTTTTTTTAGCAAAGCTGCTGTCAAAACTGTCTAAAACACGGTACCGGAATCTTCTCAAAAATCTGGTACATAAATATCTCGATTTAGAATCCACTAATTTTTGATGTCTCTAACTCGTGCCATGTTTGATCGATGCATCTCTTTCAGATTGTCTCGATCGACCACATTATCCCTGTGGTATCTCTGAGTTAGAATCCTAACGCGAATTTCAGTCGTGGGCTCATCTCACCATAAAAATGTATGGAATTTTCGGCCTACCACTGTCAAAGTTGTCAAATAGGTGTCCAATATGTATTAAAATTTGACGTTTCACGGTGCAAAATTTGGCTTCACCTACTAAATCGCGAATATCTTCCATTTCTCTTTCTGACTTTTGCCGTATTAAATCAATGCATGCATACATTTTTAGAAATATATTTTCATTGGTTTTATTATTTCGCTCGCTGTTCCCGAGGGGTAAACTATAAATTTTGGGCAACCCTCGATATGTGCTCGTGCTTGTGTGCGTGCCGCGTACTGTGCTCGTCACTTTGACATTGGTTTTGACGCTCCATGGTTGCTATGTTTATATCTATACAAAGAGACCACAGACTGCAGCTTAAACGATAAAAACTACAGTAGCTTTCGATTGCCCCTACACATCTTTACAAAGCGCCCCTGGCGGAAACGAAGACAAACTAACATTGCAGAGTTGTATGGCACCACACGGAAACGATTATAGTTTTCGTATACTATACAAAGTCATCTCTTTATACATATCCTACTTCCTACTATATCCTACTTCCTACTAATATTATAAACGTGAAAGTTTGTGAGGATGGATGGATGGATGGATGGATGGATGGATGGATGGATGGATGGATGTATGGATGTTTGTTACTCTTTCACGCAAAAACTACTGAACGGATTGAGATGAAACTTGGCAATAATATAGCTTATATATCAGAATAACACATAGGCTATAAATTATAATGATATTGTGTCAAAAATCAAAATATCATGCGGGCGAAGCCGCGGGTAAAAACTAGTCAATTATAAAATTATTATAAGATTAAGATTTTGTGACTAATTTGGTAATTGTCAAGTTCTTTTATTTTTTATTTTGTGCTCTATATTGTATAGTGCCCTAATGTAATGTTTACTTATTGACTTGCAACAAATGGTGTTATGAATAAATGACTAGATGACTATACTAGATTTTACCCGCGGCTTCGACCGCATTTTATTTTGATTTTTATATTAATATCATTATAATTTATAGACTATGTGTTATTCTGATTTATAAGCTATATTATTGCAAATTTTCATCTCAATCCGTTCAGTAGTTTTTGCGTGAAAGAGTAACAAACATCCATACATCCATCCATGCATCCATCCATCCATGTATCCATCCATCCTCACAAATTTTATAATATTAGTAAGAAGTACGATATTATACATAGCTTAAAATATAACAGCACTCTTTTAGTCGGAGGCTAAAAGAAACAAAAATGTATGCCGACTCAAACTTCTTGGCGGCTGTGAAGTTTGCTACAAGCTGCGTAAAACCCAATCCACGCGCAGCTTATATGTGAGCTTCAGTCAGAATTCAGTCAGCTAACTTCAAGCCGTCAAGAAGTTTGACTCGGCCCATACCCGCAATCCGCCTAGGCAATCGGTTAATAAAAAAACGATATGTTACACAAATGGACACGTGTGAAAGACTGAGAAATATGGGATAAGTTAAGGGTATATTTATAAAGAGAGAGCAAAGACAGTCTAGCGCGGACAGGGATACAAATGATCAGGACAAATGGACCGACGCGTAGGTAGGCTACTTTGTTATCGTCGCGCTGAGATGTGCTAAAAAATTTCAGTAATAGTTGTTAGTTCACTACTTTTTCAAGCAACAAAGAAACGACATTTGCCTTAATTTTTTGCATGAATACAGTTTTATAGGTTGGAGTATTAGTAAATAGTTAGATTTATACAAGAGTGCAAAGTAGATTTTTAACTGCGTGCTCAATTTTGATGACCTAGCAAGCGAAAGATTCTAAAATTCGCGAGCGCAGCGAGTGATTCAACAATTATAATCCTGAGCGTTAGCGAATCAAAAGAGCACAAGGTAAAAAATCTTTGCACTCGAGTGCAACACGTAAGTTTTCATCCCACCTCAGCGAGGAAATGACTAAAGTCGTCTACATACCGCACTGTTTCAAATGCTTGTCACGTGATTGGTAAAAGGAGAAAGCTCATTTGTACACTATTAACTGTTTCAGTCAATTCTGTTGGCATCAAATAAACTTCCTCGTCGCTAGAATCACTCAATTTAGGTTTTTCACTTCAAATCTATGTTTTGAATAAACAAATTCAAATTTCTTATTTTTAAAACTTTTAACAATACGACTTGCATGACAAAAAAATGGCGCGCGCAGAGCAAATTTAAAAAAAGTACAGCAAGATGGTGTCGTGTCCGAGTTTTGAACAAATTAAAAAAAGTTGTATGATAAATTCGGCACCATGGAGGTAGAAGTAAACAGGTTTAATAATGTTTTGTATTAACTTAGTGCACACGATGTTCTAAATTCAATTTTACTTTACCCTCTAGCGGAAAAAACGGCTTTTGCACTCAGATTTGGCGGAGCAAAAGTACTCTTTCCGAAATGGGGGGATGGAAACGTTTTTTTTCCTAATTTCATGTGGGCAAAATCGCGGGTAAGAGATTTTAAAGCAATAATGCCACAACTCTACTAGTGTAGAGATGAACAAAAACGTGCGTAGATGAGCAGAGCGTTGTAGTCCAGAGTCTACGGGGTGCCATATTTGAATATTTGCATATATAGAATGCCATATTTCCTTATCAAGTCACAAAACACAATCGTTTAGCCAAGCGAAATATTAGTTTATTTATATAGATAATTTAATAAAAAAATGTAAGTATTTTAAATTATCCATTTTGTTATGGTATTGTTACTTCTCAAAAGCAAGTCTCTGACATTCAATTGTTTAAATGAATTGACTGTTCTCTGTACTGTACTGTACACTGAAATAAATCCTATTTTCTTAATAAAAAGCGATGAAACCGAAGTAGTCGCGCTACAAGCTAGCCAGCTTTAATCCTACACCTGACAAACGCACTCCTTCAAATAAGAAAAAGCCTTTTCCTTTACGAACGTTTCTACCTCAATGGATTTGGAAAAAGTTTACTGGCCTCAGAGGTATTATTGTATTTCGAGATTTGTTACCGTATTTCTATTTTTAAAGCTCAATGACGGATTATGTACGATTTATTTCGTCTTAACTTATATTGTCTTAGATATAACTATAACTAATCCCTATGTTTAGAATTTTTGTGGCTGTTGTGGCGTAGTAAAAGATACACAAAACACTCGCATTCCTATCTGGAAATCTGGGGTTCCAACCCTGGTCCCGTACCAACATCAATGGGGAATAAAAAGATCATGTCGATGTGCAACAAGCATTATTGCTGGGTTTTGGGTGAAATAATCCTTACTAACTGTGTTTTTGGCATGTTTCTCTTTGACGCAGAAAGAGAGCAACAAACCGACTTGATTTTTGGCGTGGATATAATTATAACTTCGGAATGTGACATAGACTACTTTTTATACCGGATAAAAGGTTCATTTAATTATATAAAACTAGTTTTTACCCGCGGCTTCGCCCGCATGATATTTTGATTTCTGACGCAAAATCATTGTAATTTATAGCATACTACCCGGCCACGCGTTGCTGTGGCTAAATAAATTAAAATTGCGACAATAATTTGAGATTTAAACTATCCTATCTCTCAAGTTGGATCGAACTGCACATGGTGTGCGAATTTTATTATAATCGGTTAAGTGGTTTAGGAGTCCATTGAGGACAAACATTGTGACACGAGATTTATATATATTAAGATTTATTATAATCGGTTAAGTGGTTTAGGAGTCCATTGAGGACAAACATTGTGACACGAGATTTATATATATTAAGATGTGTAATTCAGATATATAAGCTATATTTATATTATTGCAAAGTTTCATCTTAATCCGTTCAGTAGTTTTTGCGTGAAAGAGTAACAAACATCCATACATCCATCCATCCATCCATCCATCCATCCTCACAAACTTGGCGTTTATAATATTAGCACGATTTCTGGATGCAAGCTAGCGGCTTATTGCAAATCGTTAGAGGAGGCCTACGTCCAGGAGTGGACGTCCTATGGCTGAAAAGAAGAAGAAGAATTCTATAAATAGCGTGCATGTACATTAAAACATCAACCTGAGCGAATCTGCGAACAAAAGCTAGTATGTTAGTTATCATTCATCGAATGGTTCTATGTCATAAAAGCTTCCTCAATGTATCGCAAGCGCTAAACGCGTGAAACCCAACTTCTTTTTCTTGCGTTGGCATTTTGTAGTTGCGGCAGCATGTTCGTTTGCGATTTAAATGCCTTACAATTTACAGCCTTCAATGCCACTAATGGTCACCTACTCTAATTCATATCAAACCTTTGAATTATAATAGGTGACCATAGTCACCTATTATATTTTCATATCAAACCTTTGAATTATAATAGGTGACCATAGTCACCTATTATAATTCATATCAAACCTTTGAATTATAATAGGTGACCATTGTCACCTTTAATAATTCATATCAAACCTTTGAATTATAATAGGTGACCATCGTCACCTATCATAATTCATATCAAACCTTTGAATTACAATAGGTGACCATTGTCACCTACTCTAATTCATATCAAACCTTTATTATTTCGGTTGGAAGCGTCGACGTAAATTTTTTCACCCTGCGACAACATATTAAAATTCCAAAACGTGAAGCATTTATTTCATTATTCGTAATTATGTTTTGTCTTACCATATCCTTAATTCAATTTCATAGCGCACACTTCACGAATATTAGAGTTTAATTTTTAAATATGACGTAAAAGTTACATCAGCAATTCAAAAAGCAAACTCTGGCATTCCTGGGCGCGGATCACATATTCATTTCAACTAGTTCACTCAGCGAGCTAAATCGCAGCTTTCGTGATGCATGCGAAGTTAGCAATTTGGAGCGAGTCACGCGTCTGAGTCGATGGTTCCGTATAATTTAAATAAATAAAAAAAAACTACTTGGAAAAATGAAGCACTTTGTTGTTTTTAAACTTTCGCGATTTGAACACATTATTATTATATACTACGGGACTAATCGCGCACTAAACATCCCACGCGTTAGAACCAAGCGTTTTGAGTCCACATTCCTCATACGAACTGCCAGAATGTGGAACGCTTTGCCTGAGTCTGTCTTTCTGTTAAAGTACAATGTAGTACAAATCTCGAGTAAATAGGTATCTTCTAGGTAAGCGTGCTACATCCTAGACCGCATATCTGCTTAACATCAGGCAGTGTATAGTCAAACGCAAAGCTATTTGAAATAAAAAAAAAACGTCGGGATGAGGATGTATTTATTTATCTCGTAATTTTAGTGCGCGATTAGTCCCGTAGTATATAATAATAATGAAGCACCTTGTACAGGACGCTGTTTACGCAACTTTATCGGAACGAGTTTCGGCCGGCTAGGCGATGGGATGTGCGCTCGGTACGACCGTTCCGCACTTCACTTTGCTGGGCAAGCTACCTAATTGTTTGCGATTGAGCAGTTGTTTGCTTCGAGTTCGTGGTATTTAGGTACTGAACTATCTACTGATTCTTAGGTAGGTTTTTTATTCTAGTTAAGCGAACTTGTTTTTTTAGTTGACTTAGTTTAGTTTTTTATTACTAATGTAATTAAGGAGTACCGAGTGGTGAATTTAATATGGCACCTAGACAAATCGAAAGGTTTTTTGGTATTTTTACATGTATATTGTTAATGTGTGAGTTGCAAAATAAATAAAAAAAAAAATTTCACTCTACTAGCCTTTTTAATATTCCTCTGCAGGACGTAGGGTGATTGGGCCAAATTAATTTCGCTGGCCCAGTGATGTTGGATTCACATGTGCCATCGAATTTCTTCTGAGGACATATTTGTGCAGGTTTTCTCACGATTTTTCTTTCACCAAAAAGCCATTGGTGTGAAAATCGATACATTAATTCCATAAATTAATACATTGATTCCAGAGAACTCATTGGTACGGGAATTTACAGGAACTCGAACCCACGAACTCTCGATTGTGAGGCGGGTGTCGCTACCACTAGAACACGACGCCTTCCAGTTTACTTTGCTTGACTGTGGAATTACTAATTAGTAGAATAATTAACTGTAGAAACACTTTGCTATGCGGGGTATATACTGGAAACAGACTACTAGGATGTCATTGCATCCGCGCCACACGAGTCGGCGGCGCAAAAGGCAAAATATAGGTATGCGCGGGAGCCAGAGAGACGAGACGCAAGGACACACCCGCCCGCCAACCTCATGCCTCCCGCGTGCTCCCTACGCCCGTGCTCACCACACTTGCTTCGGCATTGTGCACACATGCGCAATAATTAGGGAATTACGGCGAAGTGTCATCTGCGGCTAACTTCTCATTCGCCGACTTGTGTGGCGCGGTTTATACTTCATGGTCATTACGGCCAGCTTTTACTATGGGACCAACTCCGAAAAGTAAAAAAAAACATCAATTTGATTCAGTGTTTCAGGTTTAATCTTTCAGTAAAGCTTAGTCGCAACGACTAGAACAATGATATACTAGAGATAGATATATATAGAGATGATATATAGAGATGATATACAATGATATAAAAAACCGCCGCCTAAAATGTATTCCATATACATAGATGGTAATAGCACGAGTGTAGAAAACTCTCTGTTAGAGAGTAGCACATTGACTAGATCATGGTTTTTCTGAGGCAGCTGAAAATGTCTCACCAAGATGAACAATATGGTTTCGTTTTCTCATCACCGATTTCTACTTATAAAAAGGTTTATGCAGCAAAAAAATAACACTTTTTTTAAAGAAAATTCCAGTAAATCTAGCTATTTGAAATCGAGTATGATTCTTCTAGGGAACTATGAACAAAACGGCTCCATTTCCTCATCACCGATCCCTACTCATAAAAGGTTCATGCAGCAAAAAAATAAAATCTTTTTAAAGAAATCTCCGGTAAATTTAGCTATTTGAAATTGAGAATGGTTCGTATACGGAACATTTTAAACTTGTGCAAACATATTCCCTTTAGCAGTGGGGAGTTTACACTTCAAAAGGAGTTTCATGAATTTTGGAGGCAGCGTAGAGGAGCTACGGAGTGCTACGACGCTACGGCGTAGTGCTCGTAGCCGAATAATGTTTTCATTATTTTCCAACTAGTATTAGTAGACGTAGACTTTGATTCTACCCTATTTGCTTAATGTTTTTGATCTAAATAGATACTCATAGTAAATCAATTACTATTATCATAGACGAATATTTTCGTCTATGCTATTATATAGGTGCCCGCAATTCGAGAAAAAAATATCTGGTGTTCCAAAGTCGGAATCGATAAAATGTATGAAACAGATGTTTTTTTTTCCGAATTCCGGGGAATGGTAAAAACTTTTTTACGTTCATGGCTGCAGATGTTGTCACTAGGCCCCCGAGATCCTGCAATGTCCTTCTTCTCAGCACCCCGAGGCACAGTACGTCATTTGTACACGACTCTTTCCGCGTTGAAGCCGTGCGCCTTTGGAACAAGCTTCCATCCATTGTTCGTCAAGCGCCTTCGAAGGCTGTCTTTAAGCGCCTTGTACGGGAGCATTATTTAAAGTTGTCCAAAATCTCGAACACATAGGATAAGCTATTTTAATCTTTTACTAGTTATCATCTTATTATTTAATATAATAGTTTATGTAAGTTTATGTATTTTATTTATTTTAAAATTGTATCATTATTTAGTATATATATTTTTTTTTTATAGTTTTGATCTGTGTTGATTGTAGTTAATTTATCTCTTTGTCTATTTATTCATGCCTACTTCCCAATGTCTTCTACCTGTAGGTTGACTGGCAGAAAATGCTATTTAGCGTTAAGTCCTCCTTTTGTACAAATGGTGTGCAATAAAGTGTTAAATAAATAAATAAATAAATGGTGCCCACCCAAAGTAACAGTTGTTCAAAATGATGGTCTGAATCTCCCTCATCAGGCTTAGTCCAACCCATTCAGTATAAACCTGTGTAAAACTCAGTGGTACTTATATTAAACTATCTTTTGCCCGCGGCTTCGCTCGAAAGATATTCTAATGTGCTGTCCCACAGGAATCTTTAATTTTTTTGGGATAAAAAGTAGCCCATTTCACTTTCCATTTCAAATTATGTCCATGCCAAAAATAGAATCAATCTGTTGCTCCGCTGCTGCGTGAAAGAGGAACAAACCAATAAACCAACAAACACTTTCGGATTTGTAATATTACATCTATAGGTACCTACTCATAGACTCATGTTTGTTAGAATCAATGTACGATTTTCATACCACTGGTTCTTTGGTGAAGGGAAACACGAGGAAACCTGCACACGTCTGTAGTAGAAATTTGATAGCATGTGAATTAACCAACCCTCGACTCCAACATGGTGGACATGGCTCAGTTATCCTTCGTGGGTAGGCCTACCGATACTAAATAATATGGTAGATGTACCGGTTATGGCCACTGTCCCGGTTTTGGTCATTATGTGTCACAATTACTACATAAATAGATTATAAACAATGTGACGCCATAAATATTGTTTATGTCGACGTCAAAGTTTGATAATTTCTTTCAATATTACACATAATTGTAATATTTTATTTATTTATTACAAAATTATGTGCGTCAGCACTGTGCTGCCTGTCACCTTGGTCGCTCCACCCAGTCTCCTGCGGCGGTTGCGGAGGACGCCGCTGCTAGATAACGGCAGAAATATGCGGTATTGGAGGCGCAATATTACTTTGTACCCGTCCCCGTTGAAACTTTGGGTTCTTGGGGAAACGAAGGCAAGAAGCTGATTCGGGAGATTGGACAACTAATCAGAGAAAGAAACGGTGACCCCCGCTCTGGTTCCGGCTCCGATTTCGATAATCTATATTTATAAAAATGAATCGTGGTTGTTAGTCTCGCTAAAACTCGAGAACGGCTGAACTGATTTGGTTAATATAGGTCTTGAAATATTTGTGGAGGTTAAGGGAAGGTTTGAACGATGAGAAAATATCAAAAAGTTGAGAGATAAACAATAAAAACATTTATTTCATTTTCCCATACGAAATGTACCTGCATGTAAAAGTTGTCATTGACAGTTGACAGATGGTAAAAGTCCAATAGGCTGAGCCATTTTTGATAAATCAACAATAATGTGAAAAATGCTACATCAATCCGTGCGAATATTTCGCACGGATTGATGTAGCATACACAGTTGAAGTTGCTCATGCCATTTTTGCAAAAAATAATTATTACCATTTGGGTACAGAACCCTAAAAAAGCAAAATAAAGTAGGGTACTGTTATTATAGTCTATTGTAGAATATAAGCCGACCCCAATTGATTTCTGATAATACCTACTTATTGGAAGCGGCTTGCATCCAGCACGTCTCTGGGGTCTACAGATGTCTAAGGGATGATTTGTATTAGAATGTGTCTGAAACGGTTCCGTTCCGGAAAGCATTCCTAAAGCTCGAAACATACTATCGGATGCGGCTGACGGACGCGACTGACAGCCGCGACTTAGCAATGTGCACAGTCTTAAAACATCCGGTGTGCCAGATCGCTCTCGGACATCCGAACGCTCAAGGTCGTCCGAAGGTGACGTCCGCGACTTATGTCCGATAATGTGCACGGCTCAGTGTACTTTCATAGTCTAGGTCGCGGCTGTCAGTCGCATCCGTAAACCGCGTCCGATAGTATGTTTCGAGCTTAACGCTCCGTTTGACTGAAAGCGGTCTCAACTCACTCTCATTACCTACTATAACTTTATACGTCAATTTCTCTATGAAATATTGTTTGTCTTACAAAAGAGGATTCAAATATATCGGTCGAATCACACAAATTGGCGCTCACCGCCTGTAATGTTAGCTACAAGCTGTGAATAACCCAATCCTGACTGAAGCTCACTTATATTATGTACTAACGAATAATTTAAAACGATTTCCAAAAACTAGTCAAATACCCTATTGACCCCATTTAAATTTTATCGAAATCGGCTGAGAAATTTTTGATAAATCAACAATTATGTGAAAAATGCTACGTCGATCCGTGCAAAATATTCGCGAATTCTGTACACGGTTGAATTTGGTATTACAAGAAGTTCATTGTAGGGTTTTCGAACACCATAACCATTACCAACAAAGTTACACAATAAGATGCAGCTCCAGCCCCTGAGGATTTTAAATGAAACACTCATTTCAAACCAGTTTCTTTATTTCGTGTTCATCATTTTGATACAACATACAATTAAAATTATCATCAGATAGTATTATATCAATCCTTAAACACTAACTTATTTAAGACCTGAATAACAAATATGTATGTAGGTACGAGTATTATTTCGAATAGGTAAGTTTTCTCAACCCACAGATTAAAAAAAACACAACAAACGGCCAGAACCTTGGAATGTTTCAATTTAGTCAATTCCGAGATTGTATCTTACGGTAAAACTATTTAAACCACAAACGCACACAAATGTAACTTAACTAAAAATGGGTATAACTTAAGTAAAAAATGGGATTTAACTTAACTAAAAATTGCTCTAAAGTTTTTGATATAACATGTCGTATTGTGTATAAATAATGTAGATAAAACTATTGTAGGTAAATGAAAATAAGATTCACTTTACTTTGTATCTTTTCGAGACTTCTAGTGCTTAGGTATTTTATTCATAACAAGCGTGGATTAATTGTACTTTAACATAGAATCAAAGAAAGCACAAATTTAAATTTCAAATAAGTAATGTATCGACAATTATTAATTTCAAATAGCTATAAGTAATATAAGCTTTTTTTCGATAAACGTATGGAAAAATTTGAATTCAGTGAATTTATGTATTATATTTCTAAAAACACGAGCATGAAACTACAGAATAACAGAAAAATTCAAAGCTTTGTACGCGTATGTACTCGTAATACCTATTGTTATTTTTAGAAGAAAAACACGTATCAAACAAAATGTAATAAACATTTTCTTTTACGTCTTTATACACAATACGACCTTACAAATAAACAAAATAAAACGCGCACGGATAAAAAACCTTTCATCTCAAAGACAAATGACTGTAACATCAAAATTTTCAACTGCAAGTTCTATAGAATATACATTTCTCAATGAAAACATTAGGTACACAGTCAGCATTTTTGATAACCATCAAGTAACAGACTTAAAATTTCACAATAAAAATGCTTAAATTGAGATAATCCAGTCCAGAAAATAATGTAACTAAGCATTGGTTTCGAAAGAACATAACTAAGCAAGTCAATACAACTGTAGTTTCTAAAATCATATTTCTTTCGTGTTGACATAAAAACAGCGAAAAATTCGATTGGTGTATTTTAAAAGAACTTTATCCAGCTACCTTATTACCAAGTAATTTAAACTAAAACTTTCAACGGTGCCTGGATAGCTGTTAGTCACGACAAGGCATAGGTTGCCTTTGGAAAATGAAACTAGAGTATGTGCAAAAATAGAACCGTCGTGGCGTTACGTTGCAATAACAATAAGATTTTAATCAGCAGCCAAGGTACCAAATATACGCGAATACTGATGAAAACCGAATTGGTGTTGTAAAGCTTTTAGTTGTAGCAATGACAGAGCAGTGTTGTCAACGTAACAAAATTAGTAAAATGGCATACGGGCGACCTCACCTACGACGTTTGTCTTTCTGCACAAACTATATGTACCAAGAATGAGTCATAAAAGCTGTTGATAAATGAGATATTTTATCGACTTTTCGCTCAGAAAGAATACACGTAACAGTGTCAAAACTCGTGACTAGAAAAAGAAGTAGCTTCTTTTGAAACTTACGGAAAACAAAATTAAGCACACTAATATCAGAAGAAAGAAGTTTAGTAAGTTACCAACTTAACTTGCGAACTACGACATAACTTACGGTTAACTTAAACAAACTTGACTGACTAGCGTCGACACACGATAACTTAAGCTATAAATAAATAGTTTAATAAATTAGCAATAACTTAGAGTAACAAATTTTAGGGATTCCAGTGTTGGCCGAAAATATCTGTCTGTCTTTTCGAAAACGAGCAATCGCAATTCTAGCATTTGATTATATCAACATTGTATTGCCATATAAATAACACTTTCCAAAAACGGAATAGAACATATGTTAGAAAATTAAACTTAGCTATATGGCAACACATTGTATAATTTTCAGTATAGCACAAAGCTTATCAAATGCGCTCAAGGCTTTCAAAATTCTTCGCCCCAACTGCAATATGCTTAAGAAAGGGATATTAGTAAAAGAGATACATCATACAAATGGGAACCATAAAATAAAAAAATAACTTATTAAGACTCCCACGGCCCCTAAAGTCAACACTCAACGTACTCAAGTTTGACTTTAAAAAATAACTGACTTTTGAGAACGAACTCAAAGTCCAAATTGAGTCGGATCAGTCATGATAGACATTAAAGTCCAAAATTGACTTCAAAGCTTCACCGTTTACTAAAAGTCCAATCATGACTGGACATAATGTAATAGTATTGAGACTATGTACATTATCGATTTGTGTGAGACTACATTATGACAATACATTAGTCTTCTTTAAGAGATTCAGTATTCACATATGTATGAATGCACTCTTTTACTCGATTGAAAAACTCGATAGAAATTGTGCAAAATCAACGTAGTGCAGGGAAAGTAAACGGAGTGGGTTGATGTCGATAAAGGGAAGTAAGGTGCTTCAAGGCGGAAACAGGTGTACAGTTAATTTCAGAGATTATCGAACTGTCGAATACAATCTAATGTAACATGAACACTAAACAACTAATTCACTACCCACTCGTCCATTGTGTCTTGTACTTAAATCAGTTTTTGATATATACTTCTCGTTCAACCTAATTTCGGTTTTAGGTTATCTACAAAGAAGTACAGTGTCGTAGAAAATCATCTAAATTACGAGTTTAAACTAATAAACGGTTATTGGTCATAGTCTTACCTAACATCATCACTACATAGTATAAAACAAAGTCGCTTCCCGCTGTCTGTCCCCATGTATGCTTATATCTTTAAAACTACGCAACGGATTTTGATGCGATTTTTTTTAATAGATAGAGTGATTCAAGGGGAAGGTATATATGTATAATACACCTGTGCGAAGCCGGGGCGGGTCGCTAGTTAGGTATAAAACGAGTTGTGGCAAAGTATAAGACACAAAGTGACAGTTGTAGTGATGTATTAAAACACACGTTAAGTTAGAATTCCTACACAGATATAAACCTTAAGTATCGATTAGCATTCAAGTTCAATATGAAAAAATATATCATTGGAAATATTTTTCAACTTCTCTCCTTAATTTCAAACCACTCAAGAATAACTTAATTATGCATGTGACAACCGATTATTATACCTACATGTTATCTCTAACAACACTTTGGCAACAAATAGTAGGTATGTATTTTTTCAAGAATTTTTGTCATTTCGATCGCAACGTTAACATCATCGAAGTCAACATTAGCAAGTGTCATTCCCATTTGTGTATCGATGGATATCATCGTCTTTATAGATAGAAGACATAGAAAAGTATCGATAGAAGACAAGTATCGACAGTGACATTAGCGGTAATCGATAAGCCGTTCGTCCCTTCACTAATTTGGCTATCGAGCTTTAATAACACTATCCAACGAACAATTATTCGACTACCGCTTTCGTAAAAATTAAAGCCTAAAAAAACTTTAGTATCTTGATTTTTTACA
Organism: Hypomecis punctinalis; assembly: GCA_949316475.1. Taxonomy (NCBI): domain Eukaryota; kingdom Metazoa; phylum Arthropoda; class Insecta; order Lepidoptera; family Geometridae; genus Hypomecis; species Hypomecis punctinalis. The sequence goes on from OX438809.1 coordinate 14,878,616, forward strand.
TTTTTTTTCCTTTTTTAAACCTTTTTTCTGTCATCAGTCTTAAAATTGAGTCATACCAACTAACTAAGAAATGATGAATCCTTATCGTAATCTAGGCCAGAACTAACGTCGGAACAACATGATGTTTATATTAGTAGTGGAAGTAAGATCTATGAAGGGATTTAAAAGGTAAGGTGTATAGTGTAGGCGACGATAATTATATTAGAACGATGTTCACTTGGTACTGTTGTAGTTTCATCAGTTTTTCTGTATTTTAAGGAGTAGTTAAAATTTTTTGGATATTTTAAACTGTCTAAGGAAAAGGCGTTCATAAGGCTCTCGGGGAAACTAAGTTACATAAACCTTAACACATACATTATTGGTTTTAGAGTAATCAACATTTAATAGTTTTTTTAATATTAATCTTATTACTAAAGAGTACAAAAAATAAAGGAATAATTATTGAATATATGAAAAAACAACAAGTTATCAGCGAATATCTTCGCAATTTTCATATAAGAACAACGTTTTTTATTCGTTTACAGTAACATTAATATTCACGCTTACAAAGTATATAGGGATGAAGAATCATCATCAAGAAGTGGTCTCCCGATGTCCCATCGTGCCGAGCCCTGCAGACTCCCACTATTCTATCACTCGTTTGTTTCCCTTCGATTATCCTCAAAGTATCAAAAATATCTGCTAAAACAGCCCTTTCCTTTGAAATCTCGATACGAGTAAAGTAGTACATGAACAGTCTCAAAGTAACTAATGAGTAGGTAACAATTGCAAACGTCAATTGGGATATGCACTTGGAGTATTGAAACCAACAATCATTAGGACAAGTCAAGCGACATCTAGACAGAGAGCTACTGCAACATCTACATATGGATACGATACGAGATTAGACGTAATTAGCACTTCCTACAACACAAGTATGCATGAAGACGCGCGCGACGAACGCGCGGGGATCTTAACCTGTTCAATCGAACAATTTTCTTTATCAAAGGTTCAACATATTTCCTCAAAGTTTAAGGCCACGGCGCAAAATGGTGTTTCAGTAGAATATAATAGTTAGATTACTGAATAATTATGTTTTAAAGATGACGCTACACTACGACCTTAAATAAGGCTTCTTATGAAACCTGTTGCTTCTTCAGTTATCAGCTAGCGTGAGATACCGAGAAGGTACGTGCCTAAGCGTTCAATTACGCATAAGTTAGAAGCGTGGAATACTTACTCTACGTTTGTATTCTATAAAGAAAGCACTGCTAGAAACGTTAACACTACATTGGTAAAAAATATCGGTGATAGACTCACACTGTTTGAAGCTCAAGGTGTGCTTACACACTAGACTAACGTAGACAATGCAATATCTAAAAATACACACTACTCCGTAACCTAAGTAGAATATAATTTTAATTTAGTCGATCATAAGCATTGTGTCATTACTGGCAGGATGGCTTTAAGTGTGTAAACTCGTGTGGACATAAGCATCGTATGACTAATTATAAATACTAAGTGCGTACACATATTACGATTAACATTTATCCCTAAAAGCATCATAACCTCGGCGACTAGCATCATTTAGAAAGATTCCAAATTTTAGCTTCCGTCCGTAACCTTTCGCCTAACGAAACAGATTTGCTATTAATTTTGTCTATTTTCTCATTGTCACCACTAAGTGGACGATATGTAGTTCCATTAGAAACATTTCACTATTAAACCTTTTTATTTTTAACATGTGAATAATCCAAATCGTGTTTAATATTGTCAATAATTTCAAACAAAATACGCTATTTCGTATCATCATTATAGTTCACTAACCGTTGCCGTCGCGTCGCATTCGTCCTACAATAAACGTTACATGATATGTCATTTGCTAAACCATTCTCTATCCTACGCAGTATATTTGGAATCTTTCCATCGGTAAAAATATTTATAACTAAAAATCACACACCTTATAATAATAATATTACCTAAAACACGTGATGAAAAATAAATACCTAAAATGCTATACTGTATTTCGTAAGGAATCTTTTCTTTTCTATTACGAAAACCTTACGAAAATACAGTTATTGTACAAGCAATAAGACATAGTGGATAGCAACATCGATCTTAATGATATATGCGAAAATATTAAAGTAACGCATAGATATAATAGACAAAGACACTAAACCTACGGTAAATATCGTAATATCGTATAAAATACCTAAGGACTCCAAACATTGTCTTTCAAAAAAATCGTCATCGAGAAAATAAACACTATTATATGCAAACGTTCAACTAACTTAAGCGTAAGTAAAATATTTATCTTTTACAATAAAATGTATCATAAATTCAAACGTGAATTACAATTTAAAACATTCAGCGTATTCTTTGAGGATGGATGGTTTGTGCATATAATGTGCTTTGTTTTTCACCTTAACTTACAACAATCACAATTTTTGAGAATAGACTAGGCGACTAAAAATATAATTACTCCGTCAGTTATATTATCAAAATATTTTTAAACATGTTTTTTTTATTAAAACGCGTGATATCACGCTTACGTAGACTTTTTATTATAACGACGTCACATGCCCCCACTCCCTAACTTTGGACTGCTTTATCTTTGCTATTTTTTGTTTCATTGACATAATCAAAAATACGTGTTCATAATTATTTTGTAATCTAACTGACAGACTAAATATAATAATATTTATTTTACCCAGTCGTCATGCCCATTCGTGGAGACGAAGACGACCCAACATTCTACGCCTACGCCCGCGCCGCTACTCCAGGCGAGACCGTACTAAACTACATCCCCGTTCCACAATTCAACGAATAAGTTTCACAAAACTCAACGTCAGTCAGTACAGTAAAATTATCGAATATACATATTTCATGAAAAAATACATCAAAAATTAAGTGAAACACCAACGTTCTGTGCAATTCACTAAAATTATTTATCAGCGAATTTAAAATTTCTAACAATGACATATAATAATTCGACCTTACTTTATATAATGTGATGGCCTTAATCATCAAAATACGACAATGAAAATTAGTACAATTCCTGAGCAATTGTCGAAGTACGACAGTCTGTTGATGGAACTAATATAGAAGCAGCTATGGCATATACTGGCTCCGATAATCCGCATCCCAATTCTATTTATATAAAATTTAACGACGCACTATGCAAAATAAGTGACAGACTCACACAAACTGACAAGCTAACATCGACACATTATACTACGATGATGAATACATTAACAGGTGATTTTACGGTCACAAAATTACCGATTTAAACAATGTTTAGTCGTTACAACTATCGATATGGTTAATTTAAACACTTACGAGAGTCTAATCCTGACAAATTCGGATACTTGCCTCAATCTGCGTCAACAATAACCGTACCTGTCCTAACTGCTTCCTTTAACAACAGGGCCTCGAATCTAAGTAACATCTTACAAATTATCGTTGATTCATTATAAAAATACACACTTTCTTTCGTTACCACACTCCTATCGTTCACTCTTGTTCGGATCCCGGCATACCTTACGCTAAAGTAATACTACCAACATCGTAAATCTAAATTTTAAAATTTATGTACACAACACTTCCTGGCAAAATTTGGGTTTGAAATGAAAATGGTAATTCGGGAAGGATGGGGTGAAGAAGCTTGAATTTCATCAATGATCAAGGATCTCGATGGACTCCCTCGATCGAGGGGAAGCTACGATTCGATAAGGAAGATGGGGAAACAGCAGCTCCGAGATTCTGATGATAGCGACTGAAATGGACAATGATTATCGACTGAAGTTGTTAATTTTGAAAATGTCAAAACAAGTGAATCTTAATGTTATCCTTAAGAGAACGGCTGAGTATAAAATTATAAACTTTTGTAAGCCTAGCTGTGCTTACATCACTAGTAGGTGCTAAAGTTAGTAGTAAAATGTTCCCTAGAGTAATTGACTTGGAAATATTGGGTTTGGTTGCATTTTTGAAGCAGTGCTGCTGGGAAAGGGAGCTGTATCGAGAGTCCTAAATGTGGATCTATATTTTTAACATACATATAGACTTTCATAGAAAACAAGTTCGCTGTGTTACTTATTCTTTTGGAAGCCTGAGTTGTTAGAAATATGGACCCACGTTTACAAGTTTTAATAGCTACGTTTTTTGTAGAAAAGTAAAGCTTAGAAAGGATATTTAAGTTCACCTAATTTAGAATACAAATAGTTCTTACATAAGTCCTTATATCTGAAGAGTTATAGCCTATGTTCATAAGAATATGTATTTCTCGTAAATATCGTACCGCCTAGCATTGAGTTCCAGTTAGTGCCTTATTGTTAATACTTTATTCGTTCGTATCGTTGATAGTAATTAAAGAAGAAGACGCGATAGACATAAATATTAGGTAGACCTATCTGGTTATGAACCACTGCATTCTACAAATATTCCATATTCAAATGCCAATATATTTTTATATCATACGGTTTAAAACATGTTAGCAATGTAATAGAAACTATTATCTGCTGTTTTATACGTATAAGTTCTATTTAACTTAAGATTTAACGTGACTATAAGCCCAATTACAGAGGGGCCAGCGTAACTATATTAGCTAAATAGCATAGTTTTGATTCCTTTTCACTTTAGGCATTCGATAGAGAGAAAGCTTTTACGTTGCTATTTAATTTGCGCTGGCGCTTCTGTAATCGGGCTTTATAAGCCAAAAAGTAAAATAAATAGCAACGTAAAAAGCGTTATCTCTATCGAATGCCTAACTGAAAAGGAAACAGAACTATGCTATTTAGCTAATATAGTTACGCTGGCGCCTCTGTAATCGGGCTTTATACTTTGTCAATTTCTATGTAATGAAAATGTGGTCAACTAGCCTACTTGTAATTTGACTTATTTAATTAGATTAGTAGAATGGATTGAATTTTCTTTACGTTTTTTTTTTTATGCCTTGTAGGTTTGCGTTTGACTACATACTGCCTGATGTTGAGCAGATATGTGGTCTAGGATGTAGCACGCTTACCTAGAAGATACCTATTCGTATTCGTATAAATTCTGCTTAACGGAGCAAAATTTTACATATGTATTTAGCAAAATTCTAACGGATCTATAGCATAGACGATTTTAGAGCTATGTGTAACTAAATTAAAATAAAATAATAAATAAAAAGCGGTACTTACGTATCATGCGTTGCCTCCGACACCAACACGAGCGTTCAGTGATTAGCAGACAACAAGGCATACATACTTTCGACAAATTTTCATATTTATATTTCATAAATTATTAGAAACCGCTGTAAGCGACAAGACCGTCTATTGATCTGCCGATTGTTTATTATATCCTAGTTTAAGTATTTTTAATGTGGTATTTAGTTAGTCTTTAAGTATTTTTTTCATATAATGTGGATTATCCACGTATTTTTTATACACCCGTAGGTATCTACAAATACCCGTTCTTACACCCGTATATTTAGAATAAACGACGGACATAAAAGTAGGATTTCATTGTACTCACCATTATGACCAACTTTCTAGAACAAACCCGGAAATTTTGTCACAGGTCAAAATTTTAAGAACATTTTTTGCGAGTTTCAGCGTTGTTTTCGTAGTCAAAGTTGGTCATAATGATAAGTACAATAACGCTCTAGAATATCTACGTCTGTGGTCTAGATATATCTATACTCTGTTATGAATTGTAAGCTCGTGTCGAGCCTTATTAGTATGCCTCATTATTTGCTAGACACCAATTATGTACACACACTGATTTTGCATAAAACACACTCAACCACACCGGTTTGCGTTTGTGCTAGAGGATGACCTTATACTATATGGCAGCATAAATAAAGGAAAATACATAATTTTTTTATGTAAAGGTGAGGTCAAACGAGCATAGTTTTTTTTAGTGAGAGTCATTTTCATTTTCAAACTAAGTCATGTCTGTACCACACAGCGACTGAATATGTGTGGCCTTATTTTGTGACTTTGTATGAGACAGAAATTACGTGACTAATTTTACGTGGCTCACGTCTAAAAAATAACGCTTGTTTGGCCTTGCCCTAAGCCTGCCTGTTTTGAATCTTTTATGAGCCTGTTATTTCTTAACACAAAAGCACTTTTCAAAGGCCACAAATAGATTACCTACTAATTGAGATAGACTGGATTAGGACTTACTTTTTGATATGACTGTGACTATACTCTGATTGAATATTCTAGATTGTGAAAATTTTACTGTTTCTAGTAATATCGAGTGAAATAAACAAAACAGAGATTGGATCTTAAGTAAATTATATAAATATGAACATGTAAGAAATTGAAAAAATACTCAACTATGGCTTTAAAATGTATTTTTGTGCAATTATAATGATGTGTAAATATTTGCAACGGTGTACCTGACCTGTAGTCAAAATTGCTGGTAATCGGAACTTAAGACATTTAAGATACATCCATTAGCACAAACATGCATTGCAATCGAAATAAAAACTACCAAAGCTCTACCCGGGCAAAACAAAAATAAAACACACAATAAAACTGTAATGAATTGGTATTATTATAAAAAAGCAATTATACAACAAAAATAATTCAAAACAAAACGATGTACATTAATTTAAAGAACAATTGTTTATACAAATAATTAAAAAAATATAATAATTATAACAACAAACATCGACAAAATATATTTAAAGAAAACATGTTCAATTTAAATCAGTCCCAAGAGTTTTAGAAATGCAATTTTAAGAATGAATGTTCCTATAGCAAACTAATTTTTTACTTAACATTATTATGCAAAGAAACACAAATGACAATTTTGTGAACGAAAAAAGTTAAAACATAATACCATTCCTCTGGTTCAAACAAAAATAGTAAACCATCGTACCGATAATAACTGGAATAAACGCTGTTACGATACTGTAGTTGTCATAATTTGCCATTTACGTTAATTTCGATAACTATACTATACTTAATATAAATATAATACGTTGAAAATTATCTCAAATAAGTAGAAGCGTATGTTGTTACAAAACAGACTTAGCTCATAAAAAATATAACAGAATAGAGTTTCATGTTTACGGAATAAGTCTGCATAAGTCTAACGGATACCCAAGTAGGTCCGGCGAAACCTCAGGCCATTAAAACGAAAAACTCATTTTGGTCTAAAATTAAAGTTGGATACATGTAAGTAAAATTAATTCGGCAGAATGAACTGAGGTGAGGCAGTGGCGATAGATACTATATCTTATCGTAAGGACAGTATACAACCAGAAAGGACTCGAGTCGAGGTATTCTGAGCATACATACCATTTAAACAACCGCACGTAAACAAATACGCCGCATCTCCTTTCATTTCAGTTGAAATGAAAAAGACGCAATGCATTCGATTACATTCTTTTACCTGATCTATTAAGAGTAAAGTCTATACAACGCTGAATAAAAGTACAACAATGTTTATAAAACCAGCGCGCAATAGTTTCAAAAACGAATAAAAAAAATATCTGAACCCAACTCAAACTCGAGTACTCTTACTGTATATATCCTGTATAATTATTGTAGTCTAAATCATTAAAGTTCAGTGGATTAAGCGAAACACAATCGGTCTCAGGACAATTTAGGAACAAAGCACTTCATTGGTGAAATCACTGAATTTTGGACTCTAAGACGACTGTATAATTGCGATTCGCCTAATCCAGTGAGGCTGGGATAATAAACTACTATCGAAGACACGTCAAGAGTTCTGAAGGCTGCGCAGCGCCAGCTTATAAATACAGGAATTGCGGAGAACCAAAGACCAGGATGCCAAGTCGTTGAAGAAACTGATCGTAATAATTTGAATCAATCGACAGGAGACGCTTTCACGGATTTATTGTGACTGGTGATGAGTTAAACAGATGTTTAGATGGCAGAATATATTATTTCTAATCTTCCAAAGGGAGACCACAGCATTAACGGATTGATTACCAATCAGATCGTGCACAGGTTAAACTAACAGCTGTCATTGTTGGAAAACACCATATTTATTTGAGGCATATTAAATTAATTATTGAATTAAATAAACATTTTAATTAAACAATAATAAGATAACGAGCTTATGTTTTAGAGTTGATCTTCGCAAAAAAATGAATTTTATGGGTTATGTGAGGCGTGACGTCATTATATCACTATAATGCGCTTTGACCGCCATGAAACTGAAACTGATTAATTTTTGACAGAATTTATGCAAACTAAGTATCTACAGTCAAAATTTTACTTGGCTATGTGCAATAAACGAACCATCTAGAAAATTGGAGTCTACAAAAAAATATTAGACTCCTTGTTATAGACAGTCGTATTATTACTTTACATGATCTTGATATAAGTCCTCTGCAATATAATTTTATGTTATGGTACGGCACCGTATTCCCTACATGGGTGTCTAAAACGCACTGCGGAACACCACGTCTGCATTGCGCTAGTATATACAGACGAAGCTATTAATGCACACTGTCGAAAGATAAAAATTACGACGTACAGTTCCTAGAACAACTCGGCAGTTCGCAAATATGATCAGTGCGAAGATCTTTCAATTTAGTAGTCGAGTCTCGCACTGACAAGTGGAAAGGTGGATCAGACATTCCTACGATTAAATTCAGAATATGGTACATATTTACATAACAAAACTAAATATCACTTATTAAATCACAACATGATTTGTATGGCACACTCGAACAGGTAAGGCCGGCGCTGCGCCGCAGAACTCATCGACATGTCTTCAATGCATGATAATTTAAGAAAACACAGGTATATCACCAAATCATAACACAATAACCTAAATACACTAAACCAGATCAAATTATTAAGAACGATCTCGATCCAAGAGCGACGGATCGCATCAGATCTTTATTGTCATAGATTCAGCAAAAAAATACTAAAAAAACATTATCAACTACAAAAACCAAAAAAACTAATCAAATCAAACTAAAATAATTCTGCTAACACACTCAAACACACGGTAATGTATTAAGAAAGATAATAGCGTAGGTAATTGAAAAAAATACAAAAGTAAACGTTACACATGCACCGTATAATACTATCGCTACGAAAATAAAAAAAAGTTTCATATAAAAATATCTTACCAGAATAACAAACTGTATATTTTTGTATACCGAACGGGATAATACTCCAGCTAGCAGTAATCACGGATATGAGAACTCATCGCTTTTAAAGACTACGGTCAAACCAACGCGACGGCAACGTCAGCGAACTGTGAGCGTCAGCGGCGACTCACTTGATCTGCAAGATCATTAACCAGGCGTGTTGACACCTGGAAGTTACGATCTAATGAGAAAGTAAGAGACAAGTATATTTCTTTCAATACTCTCGTTTCTTAAACGGAGGCTCGCGTGACGCAAATCTGCAGTTTCGTTACAGCTATAAACGAATAAATAATATGCGTCATTTTAAGTATTGTTATAAAACAGTTGATGTCGCATCGCTGACGCTACCGCGCGCTGCAGTCGCTCCTGTCTGACCGAAATTCTGCTAAAAATCTCAAAAAATATTAAAAACAAAATGCTAGCGAGACGAACATTAGCTAAAGTGCTCTAATAGTTACTACCGCGTCCGATTGCTACAATTTAAATACTATCATCGAATAAAAACGAACAAAATTAATATTATTATCAACCAAATGTTACTAGTGATAAAAACAACGCGAAATACTAACTGTGGGTCTCAGTGACTAGGCGGTAACGACGCTCGAACAGAAATTGTTTCTCGACTCGTAAAACCTGTTTTTACTGATTCTTTTTGTATCCAAAATGATTCAGAATACACAAATCTCTAATTTCGATCGAACCATTTGTACTGATCGAGTCGTATTCGATCTTTTAGCGATTGTGATGTTAAATCTAATTCGGTAAGACTAAACAAGTCATAGCTGCAATCTCCAACGCCGCAGTCAACTATGTCATTGATAAAACCCCTAACATCACATCCCCCTCATAATTTTGTAACTACTAATGGGGTAGTAACTAAAGATTGTCCATATCAGCTCAATCTATTTAACACTTACCTAATAATAATGTAACAACTCCTTACTTTAGTTTCATAATCGTAATTCCATCGACACAGAATAGGTGCTAATTAAAAACAGGAAGTGCCGGTGTGCCGTAGAATGATCTTACAACTAACAACAATACCGCTCGATGCTCTATACGATAAAATCACACGCTTAACGCCTAACAATTTTTTAAGTAATAATAGTTAAAATATTGGTCCAACAAATGGGCTAAATAATACAAATGCCCTCAATATTCATCCCTAATTAAACGATGTGGGATATGAAAAAATATTACTCAATAGCTCAAAATGATAAAGGGTTCGAGAACATCGCACTTTAGTTCGCTTCCAAATAATCTCCATACTTCAAATAGGTACTCGAATAACAATGTCAATACTATAAACTAATCTCATTACAGTTTCGATTGGAAATAATTCATACAGAGATCTCACGGCGAAACACCGAAGGTTTCGCTCATCGTCATCACATCGAGACAGTCGGTTCCACTCGCCACTTACAATACAAGGAGTCCCTCACTTCACCGGAACTATTACGAAAAATTGACACGCTTTCCCAAATGGAGTCCTTAGAAGAGATTTCGTCGTGGTGTGCCCATTTTTGGTCGATAGTTCGGTCGGGTCGGTCATTCCGATCTCCTCAGGAAGTAGCGCGAAGCTCACATGCCTATAGGAGGCACCTGCACGTAGCGGTAGATGTAGAGGCGGTAGTCTTTGCTCGCGAGCACCACTGAACCGTCGTCCATCAGCGCCACGTCGAAGCACTGCGCGTGCTTCACCTTGCTCTCCAGAGCGGACACCAGCTGCCCGTCTTGCGTAAATATCGTCAGGTTGAAGTTGTTGTGGTTGTCGGCGATCAGAATCTCGCCGGCTGCGTTGATGCCCACCCCGATCGGGTAGTTCGTGACTCCCTCGCCGCCGATCTGGCGCAAGTAGATGCCCTCATAGTTGAACACCTTCACGCAGTGCGCGCGGTTGTCGCTGATGAAGATCTCCTGCTTATCATTGACCACTACACCGTTGGGGAACTCCAAATGCTTGGAGCAACCGAACTTCTGCAGCACGTTGCCGACCTGATCGAAAATTATGACGCGCATTACTTTGCACTCGACGACTACGATGCGCCCTTTGTTGTCAACGGTGACGCCGCGCGGATGCTGCAGAATGTTAGCCCCGAATTTGCGCACGAATTGTCCATATTGGTTGTAAATTTGAATCTGGTGCGTGGGTGACCTCTCTGTAACGATGATGTCACCGGATGTGCGCACGACGGCCACTCGATTGGGGTAAAGCAGTTGCCCATCTCGCTTGCCACACTCACCGAATTGGAACTTGAAGCGGCCTTCCTTGTCAAATATTTGGATGCGATGGTTGTTCGTATCCGCAACGATAATGTCATTTTGCGCGTTCACGGCAACTCCACTCGGTTCCGTGAACTGACCCTCCATCACTCCGAATTCTCCGAACTTGCAATGGTAAATCATCTTTTGACGTTTTATTTGTGACTTCGGCGGGAAAATAGCTGTGGAGATCAGCTTGTTCGTCAAATCTAGAATAGGGTCAGGATGAGTAGCGGCCGCCAGCGAGTACGGGTCTGGTGTGGTCGGTGGGAAGAGGGCATCGCATCCACCGTTAGACCATTTCTCATAAGGATTAATTCCATTCAGATTGATGTCTCCGAGAGTCGTGGAGAACGGGCCGAGGCTGGTGACGCTGTTGAAGCGTTTGGAAATGATGTTAGATTCGAAAGGAGATGTAGATTGGCTCGTATGCCCGAGAAGGCTGCTCGTGTATGGGCGATCGAGTACGCCGTTTAATCCATTTGGCAGGTGAATTCCTCCATTCAGACTTCCAGAGCTTCCATTTACACTGCTGCCACTGGAAGATGAGCCACCGTTCAGAATAGCAGATCCGTTTGTAGGACGAGCAATAGGCGGCTGCTTGGTGGGCCCCACGTTCGCTTCAGAGCTAGAGCGCACGTATCCGAAAGTGTTCCGGACACCAACTTGGATCGCTTGATAGTTCGAAACAAATTCTAGTTCGCATGCGGTTTGCATACTCTGTTCTGGGTTTGTGCTCATCAAGGCTTGCAGTTTGGTGTCCAGCAGTTTCCTGAACATCAGTATCTCAGCGATGTTGGCGCATTTCGTTAGTCTCTCGACAAAGTCGCAAGTTTGGTAGATCTTGTCCACTGTTTCTTGAGCTTTCTGCCCGACAACAGTCAGAGCAAGCTGCTTAGTGGAAAATAAACTTTCCAGCTCTTTGAGCAACTCTTGTTTACGTTCCTCGAGCATCGATCTATAGAATTGGAACGTGTCGTTGATTTCGTTTTGAGCTTTGTGGTATTGAACCTGTAGTTTACCAGCGGCGTGTTCGACAGTTTTGACGACGTGCCTAATTTCAGTCGCACGTGTCTTGGCTTCGTTCACAGCTTGTTGGATCAGTTCCAGCTGTTTCGGTCCGGCGTCGGATAGGTGCTCGCAGTCGTGGAGACCAGCCGGGTGCTCAACGATAGTACATTCTTTGCACACCGGTACGGAACATGTGCGGCAGAAGTATTTCAAGATGTCGTTTTTATGTCTCGGGCAGAAGGCGGTTTTGTCGCCGCTCGTAGTGATAGTAGTACACGTTCCGAGTAAGCCCTTGTCGTCTTTGAAGTTTAAGTCCTGGAAGGCCAGCACGCGGTGGCCTTCGAAGCAATGCATGAATTGGTGCGCCATGACACAGTTGGGGCAGAGGAGGTTGGCGCAGTCGACGCAGCGGGCGACGGCGTCGGATTCTTTAGACTTGCAGCCCGTGCAGCGGATAGAGGGCGAGCTGGTGGTGGTGCGGGCGACGGGCAGGAGGTCGGCGTCCTGCTCTACAGCCGCGGCGATCACGAGGTTCGTGAGGAGGCCGGGTACGCCGGCGGGGGGCAAGACGCTGTCTACGCGGCAAGTCACGCAGGTCACCTTCTCGGGGTGCGTCTGTTCTCGCTCCAGGCAGCCCCGGCAGAAAGTGTGGAAGCAGTTGAGTACTTTGGGGTCGACGAACGTTTCTCGGCAGATTGCGCAGATGGTGTCGAGGCCGTCGAACTCACGGAGGTCACATACGGCGGAGTCGCTCGCAGGCGGCGACGAGCCGCTGAGGGTGAGGGGAGACAAGGAGCCACGCTCCAGCGAACCTATCGAATTGGCACCGGGCAGCGACTCAAGAGACGGGGTGCGTGAGGCCATCTTCAGGAAACCGGCATCCCTGGAACAATACAAACAAACTGTTAGATCATTTTATAGAGGGCAGGTTTTACTGATATTTTGTTATTGCCGAGCTTTTGATGACACGTGCCATAAAATACAGCCTACGTTCGAGCCACGTACGAAAGATAGCGGCGAAATTGCCTGAGAAAATTGTATCGACGTCGAAGATATAAAATGTGAACGTATCAAACTTTCATTGTGTGTGGAAGCTAGGCTAACCTGCTTTCAGAATTATCTAATATCTACCGACACTTGACACCTGAGGAAAATTCTTATATATCGCGGAGTAAATGCATTTTCCTTGGCGTATTCCTGACCTTAGATACAGGGTGCGCCATAAATGTGATAAATAGGGGTGCTTAACTCAATATTTTGGCGAAAACGAGCAGTCGAGAGTAAAGCTAAAGGAAGGGAAGGAGAACAAAAATATCAATAACTATGGCGACGATGTAGGCAGGAAGGTGGCGTTTAATGTTAAATAAAATCAGGTTCATTTATTTATTACGGTGTAATTATATGGTTACATTTAAAATCTATTGGAAAGGCCTATTTTTAACAGAGGACCTCTTGCAGCTGTAACGATCATTGTAGTATGGTTGTTGATAAAACTCATAATAAACAATAATAAATATTATACGAGTACAATTATAATAAGACCTAATTATAAAATACAAAAATAACGAAACCAACATCTCTGATGTTACAATAAACAGGCGTTCACTTCTAAAACTATGTCTCATATAATTAGAAAAATACAAGCTCAATGCTATAATTTTTTAGACGATGAAAATTCATATTATTTCCCAGATTGCTGTCTCATCTATTTTTAACTACTGGGTAATAATAATAAAATATATTACGTCCCTAATGCGATTATTCATCAAACATCCCGGCGTTGCCATGGCGACGCTAGGGGTGACCACTAACTCGGGGCTACGTGCCGAATTAGAGGGTGGATATTTACGACCCCCACGTAGATCCCAACAAGACTAACAATACGACGTGCGTGGTGCATAGCAAAATGTTTAGCACCTTAGATATTGTAGTAATGTAGTATAAAATATAGTATATACATAGGGTAGATGCACTGGTTGTGGTTGTAAGCCGTGATGGTCTAGTGGTAGTGACACACCCTTACAATTCGAACCCACGAGGTTCGAATCCCGGTCCCGTAACAATGAGTTCTTTAGAATCTGTGCCGAATTTCACAGCACTGACATTTCGGTGAAGGTTAACATCGTGCGGAAACCTACATGCATACGTCCGTAGAAGAAATTCAATGGCGTATGTGAATCCACCTATCCACGCTGGGCCAGCATGGTGGATATGGCCCAATCACCCTTAGTAGGTAGGCCTGTCTCCTGCAGTGGCCTAATCAAAAGACAGGTACTGGTTGTGGCCATCTTAGGTGTCATTTTTACCCACTTTGAATTTTAGCAGACATAGGTCAGTAAAAATAGAATTCAACTTTGCACTAAATTTCCAATATTTTTTTTTTCATATCAAGGTTTAGGGTCCTCTAGGAACTATTCGAAAAACCATAATTGAAGTAGTTTTGTACATACCTCTAAAATTATTATTAACCCAAAAGTTTATATTACACAATCTTTTTCAAACCATTTGTTATTTAATGCTTAAAAGTGTTAAGACTTATACGTCACTTTTTCATAACGATAATCCTCCTACTCCTTAATTAAGGCCAACTTTATGTTTATTAAGGCCATGTTTAATGTTTTATAATAAAATTACTTTCTTAATCTCTTATCTCGCGTCCACTGGACTGTATCTTAATTTTAAATCTCGCTATAAACAAAACTTATCTTTCGTCTTAACCACGAACATCCACAGAGGAAATATTAAGGGCCTTTCAACCGGCCACAGCTATCTATCACGTAGCTATCACTTTTGCAAGTTTGATTACATAAGCATTGAATTTCTAAATCCCCATGTGGCGCTCGCGCTTTCCCTAGAACCTATTTTTTTCTGGATGAAAAGTAATCTACGACACTTTCCGATCCATAAACTATATCCATGTCAAAATTATTAAAGAAAAGTTGCTTTTGAAAACTTTTCAATTTGACAATTCGGAAAACTGTTATTTTCGATTTTGTCCGATTCACTTTGTCTTGAATAGTATTTTTTTTAAAACAATAAATCGTGTAATTTGATGAAAAATAATTTTTGGGTATCTTTATTAATCTGAAATTTCGCCAGCGAAATGGAATTTGTCTCATAAAATCCCCTTAAACGCGAACGTGAAATGAGGAATTATTAAACAACCAGACTCACTTTGTAAATTCAGCACTAAAAGTGCGATTTGCAGCTGAATCGCAGCTCAAATTAGAGACATTAAAACAGCTTTAGAGTTCGAAATTTAAACGAACCGCCGGCCGTTCACCTCGCGAATACTCCCCTAAGGTGAAACGGGGGTGGAAATAAATATCCGCCCTCAAAATATCCACCCTAATTCGGAGTGCCCCTCGGGGTTGCTATGGCGACGGCGAGACGCTGCAAGGGAAAAACAAGCCGGCTTTGGCTGCATTCTTAGGCTGGGAGCTGGCGTTTGTTTTGAGTAATAATTAACTGCGCCACTGTTACAGAATGTGATTTGATGTCACAGGTGCTTTTATTGGGGTTGTCACGGCAACTTTCATTAGATAAAAAGAGATCTGTAGGTAGTCCCCGCTAAGAAGAGCCAAACCAAGCGCAAGGGTACTTTTTTTGAAACAAACGGCCAATCGACTCAGGTATCTATGAAGTTAAAGCTTGTAGAATAGGCACGATGACTAAAAAAAATTAGTTCATCAGATAGACTATCAAAAAATATTAGACACGTATTTTTTCTTTTCTTAATTTAACAAAAATTTACGAAGATATAGTTTGTCAAAGTTGAACGTGACGTCACAAGTGCCGTACAAATGTATAGAGTAATCTGTAAGAGAGATGACGTCAAGACCCCCACTCCCAATCTTAACAAGGTTTATCTTTGTCATTTGACTGCCTCGGTGGCGAGTGGTTAGTGAAACTGACTTCTGGATCAAAGAGGCGTGGGATTGATCCCCACCCAGGGCAAGCATTTATGTGGTGAACATAGGTATTTGCTCTGTGTCTGGGCGTATTTAGATACTATCTATATACAAACAAACAAATAACTCTTTATTGTACACACAAAATAAACTAACAATAAATACATTAGTGAAATTCTTAAGATAGTGCAACACTAGGCGGCCTTATCGCTGGAAGCGATCTCTTCCAGGCAACACATGTACGGAAAGGAATGTGCTAAAATAATTAACGGGGAGTACAGTAAATACTAAAAAAAAAACAATACATTATAGACTTATATAAGTATGATTACATATATAAGTATGTATTTAAAATATGTGTATGTAGTATATCAGTCTCTGGCAGACATATCACAAGCTTTGCTTAGTTTGGGGTCAGAGACCGTGTGTAAGATGTCCCCCAATATTTATTTATTTGTTGTTACATAAGTAACGATTTTTTTACCTAGTCGTCATGCCTATTAGAGCGTGTACTTAGAAGCTAATGTGTAGAACTACACGAGATCTGATAACCTTTTGACAGTGCGAGCTATATTATGGTCTCATCACGACATTATTTTAAAGGAAAACGTTTTTGCAGGGATTAATCATACTATAGGCCGAATGGCGTATGCGAACACGAGTCGTTACGCAGTAGCAAATTGTTATGTCGGCGGCGATGAGGAGCGGCGATTTGCGCAGTTTGTAGCTAACTCATAGACGCCATTAAGTTTGATTCGGCCTACAGTACTCCTTTAATAGAATCGACATAGTCCGTCCAGAATCTACACTGGGACGTCCATCAAGCGGCTGTGTTAGTCGAGTCTATCTCATTCGGTATTAAGTTCGATTTGGCCATCAAGTTGTGGATTTCCGATTACCACATAATTTCCCTCCACGTCAATGTCCGCAGCGCCGCAAAGCGCAACTGATGTGTGTAGGGTGACCGTGAAATTTGAAAAAGCATAATGCAATAATAATAATCTGGAAGCACGGTATCCCCGCCAACACGAGTAAAACGAAGCGCAAAAAATGTAGTTTTAGTGAATGGTCTGGATCGGTGGTATTTTTCATTAGAAAAAGTACTAATAGAGAGTTAGAGACGTATCAGAAAGCACAACAAAGCAACCAAGTGTTTTTTTCTAGTAGAAGTTGACGGGCGACCTGAATAAGATCGCAAGTACACGATGTCTGTTTGGGAACAGTTGTTAACATATATCTACTTGTGATTGATACGATGATAAGCTGTACTCAACTAACCTAACCATATCGTCCAAACCCCCTGAAGTTTGGTCACCCTGCCCGAACTGCTTACGTATGCGTCCATCACGTAGCGCCCGTATAGGCCCCCAGCTAGCCGTAGCGCTACGCCGCTACGCCGTAGCACGTAAAGCTACGTGACGTATTGAATGGCAGCATTTGATTGCAGATCGCATAGCGTTTGGGCGGAACTGTTAGAGAACGATTGTGATATGTGTTTTGGGACCTAGATACTAGACTGGGCTATTAGTCTGTGGTAATTTATTAAGGTATTAAATTCAGCTGAATCAGAAGACAAATGCGAGGTCGATACAATTTAAGATGCTTTTACTTTATCACAAGTGCTTTGAAAATGGCTATACAAATTGGTATTCGGCGAGATCGAAACGTTCTCGAGTGGAGACCACGTACCGACAAGGGAAGCGTTGAATGTCACATATGACATCAAGAGCGCAGGATCGCGTTGAATCTCTCATCCAAATCCCGACTTGATTCCAACATGCAACATACAAGCTTTTGCCCGCGGCTTCGCCCGCGTGATATTTTGACTTTTGATACCTTTTATTTTTCCAGGATGAAAAGTAGCCTATGTCACTTTCCGTCTTTCAAACTATGTTCATGCCAAAAATCAAACCAATCCGTTCTCCATTGCTACGTGACAGAGGAACAAAAAAATAAACCAACAAACACACTTGCGGATTTATAATATTGGTAAGGATTACATGTGGTTCTTAAGTAACTTGTTTTATCCAGCAGTGTACGTCTTATGGCTGAAGTAATGATAATCATGAAGTACTAACATAGTACATCCTAAAAAGTGACTATCGAACTACAGCCACAACTGCCTAACAAGCTTTCGCATCGGGTATATGTGTGCCAAATTTCCGATAAACATGACACAATGCGTTCATTAGTCGGAATTGTCGCGTACATTCCGGGTTCGATGCCGGCCCTCCAGGGGACAGACCGAGCGACGGCGACAATGCAATCGAGCTGAGGTCAACAGAGTTGGATCGTCTGCTAGGTTTTGCTAATATAGTAGTAAATGTTTTAAGAATTAACTCCCAACTTTCCATACCCCATTTTACCTCTTTAGGGGATTTAAAAAAGCTAAATGGCGTCGATTTTATTCTAAGATGTCATTGTACTCATTATTATCTTCAACTTTTAATATCGAGCCAAATATAAAAAAGTAGTAGATGAAGCTACATGGACTTAAGATCTGACAAACTTCGGTGCGCACAATAGAGCACAATGTACAGTAGTGGATAATGCTTTGAGAATGACGACCTACACTTACATGATCTATTTGGTTCCTTCAAAAATATTTATTTTTCCTTTCCACGCGTATTAGATAAAACAGATTTGCATGTACTGACGATCATACCTATGCATTTATACACAATTTTTATAGAAACATTGATGTTTTGAAAATCACTTCCATTTTTATAGAACACCGAAAAAAATCATTGACCTATATTCGGATCACTTCAACTCATAACATTCGGTTCACCATAACAACAATGGAGTGTTTTTACGACATTCTCAATCACAAATCGAATGGAAACTGAATCGAAACTTCGTAAATCGAATATCATAGTTCAGATACGTTCCCAAAGGCCGAAACACAATACCTTATCTCGCCGACTTGGCCTTAGGGACCTCTCTCCCTTGAGAATGGACGACAAAAGCGCACAATTCCGCCTATTGCCACAATCCGATACGAACCGATGTGTTGGCACAAACAGATCGACAGAGGGGCAACTCTAATTTAAAAGGACAAAGACTATTCCGAATTCCGAGACCACTGAGGCGGCTAGGAAAAGCAAATTGATGGGTATATTAATAAATAAATAAATTCTTTATTCATAAAAAACATTTCGATAATAACACATCAATCAAACTTAGCTAGAAAACGTTACACTATTTATGTATCTGTTGCCGAACTAAGCCGGTGCGGTGGGCTTGTGTTTGGGCTTACAGCGCCCTCCCTTATTGCATTTACTTCTAGCATTAGTATTTAGCAGCCCAAGACTTTAAATTAAACACTTGTGTAGATTATTGAATGATACTAAATTGCAGCAAACAAGCAAAATTTACAGCGGAAATCTTTGATTCTACGATATTATATCGGCTTTATGAAGTAAACTTAAAATGAATAAATAAGTACAAATCTCAGATATGATAATGCATTAACAGTGCTTCATGATTGAGGCGTGAAGAATAATATTAGAACAACAATCTTATTTCATTTCTGTTTAATATAAAATATTTTGATCATTGATGTTTAGATAAGTTAGGTGGAAAGACAGTTAAAGATATAAAGGATTTTTTACCGAGCATAAAAACTCACTTATCAATTTTTTTCGGTGTTAACATCAATTCTGACAACTTAGGTACACGATTGCAAAAGTATTTGATTACCTGTTTTGCTTTTAGCTATTTACTATACATCTGGAGTTATCACTCTGTTACTCTTTATTCAGCGATATTGGTGTCCCTTTTACAAATTGTACTGGGCCCTGATAAAAGTTTGTTTCTATTTCAGATGTATTGAGGGTACAATTGGGTTGTACGTTTTACTTTACGGGGAAATCTCGTGAATGGAGATGTTTGGCTTTTGTTACGAAGTGTTGGAAACATTTTTCTAACGAAAACGTACATTTTATTTTGATATATGACGAAAGAGTAATACCAGATAAAATTGGTAATGTGGAAAATGGAACACGATTTTCTATACGTTTCATACATTTTTCAGCATCAATGTTTTTAAAAATCTATCATCATTACCATGTAAGCCGTAAGACGTCCACTACTGCACAAAACATCTAATTGCCCTGAGACCTGCCTCCCTACCGCCTAAGCAATAGCAATCGTAATAGCAATCGTTTAAGACTTCATTTTAGTCATTTGGCACCGCCTATGTGACGTTAGCCATCAATTGCTTTGCGCGGATTGCGAAAGCAATCGTTGAATTAACAACTTTGATGGCTAACGTCACATAGGCGGTGCCAAATGACTAAAATGAAGTCATAAACGATTGCTATTACGATTGCTATTGCTTTAGGCGGTAGGGGGGCTGATGTTAGTTTTTAAGTCGCCTGAAGGCCTCTGAGATGGCTAGACGGTTAAAACACCGGAACCCACAATTTCACGTGTCATAGCCAGGCAGCGCAGCGGTGATACAAATGCCACCCATCCGAAAACTGCCCGCCCCGAACGTTGCTTATCTTCGGTGATCGCAAAGGATCACCAAGTCGACGGTGAGGATTACACACATTATTCTTGAAACGTCCCGTATAACACCTTGCGATACATAAGCAACCCGAAGTCCATCACCTTGCTAGGGACGCCATTAATTGCAATCGGGTTCCAAGCAGATTACCTCGCCCCAAAGGCTTCCGAACTACACTAAATCAACTGACAAACCGCGACTAAAACCAACTTTAACTTGAACAAATAAGGGTCGGAATCGCTTGCGTGGTTATGGGGCAATTGAAACATAGGCCGGCTTGGGATGCGGTCGACCAGAGGCGTGAGGTAACGTAAATGCGGTTTAGGCGCAAAAGGACCGAATTTCAAAATGGCATACGAGTCTTAAAAGGACTATTTTTACAAAGGGCGTATTGTAGAAATGCATAATTGTAAATATTCATATTACAAATTTATGATTCTCAAAATGGCAAATTGTCCTTACATCAAAGTTCAATTTGAATCATCAAATATCATTGTGAAAGAAATAAGGTACTGCTTCTAAATAAGCGTGCCAGACCCCTGAGATACGGTCAAATAAGCAAAGGCTACCATTTTGTACAGGTTTGCCATTTTAAAAATTAGTCTTTCAGACTCACATGCCATTTTGAGAATAGGTCTTTCTGCGCCTTAACCGACCAGAGACGCAAGGTAAAGACTATTATTTTAGGGTAACACGTAGTAATAACGTTCTATTGTTCCACGGCAGTGTGTAACAAAGGTGCGGCGCCTTTTCGACTACCGCTTTGTTTCGGCAAAATACGAGTTCGAAGGACTTCATTTAGGTATATTGAGACTGCCCAATTTGATACTGAATTTCGTAGGGAAATATCGGAATTGGCTTGTGTTTCAGATCCTGGAATATCGTATCCTCCCCAATATTATAAATCCAAAAGTGTGTTTGTTGGTTTGTTACTTTCACACAGCAACATAGCAACGGACATACTTGATTTTTGGCACTGATATAGTTTAGAGGACGTTGAGTGACATAGGCTACTTTTTATTCCGAAAATTTAGAGGTTCCTATGGCATATCACAAAAATCAAAACAAAACGCGGGCGGATCCGCGGGCAAAAGCTAGTATGTATAGTATAATTGACACCACACACAAAGTCAAAAGACTTTAGAATTTTCATCATAATAAGCCGTAGGACATCACTGCTGGATTTAGGTCATCCCTACGAAATTCCAATAAAATCTGAAGCTGCTTGCATTGTTGTTACTGCGGTTTTAATTTGATCATCGGTCCACTTTGTTGGCGTTACTTTGCGGAAGTCCGTCTTCGAATCTTTGTTTTGAAAAAAGTCTCATCGTTTAGCGCCTTGTGCTTTAAACGGCTCAATAAATTAAATTTAGCTGCTGTTAAACTACGTAAGTTACAATGATGTGAAATTTACTACGAAAAGGTGCAGTTCCGCGTTGAATCCAAAGAAACTTTCTTTAGACTACATAAATATGGCTTTCATCGCGCACTAAAAATGATATTCGAGTGATATTTCACGCGTACGAGGACAAGTTTAGAGCTTATTCTGGGCAGACGTTTATATCTGCGTACCTTACTCAGTATAAAAGTAAGGACTAGTCTTCCTATTTGACATAGGTATGACTTTTAACCCATTGGGTCCCTCCATGTGGTGATTATTTTAGTCCATCGCAGATCAGAAATAAAGTTACCGACATATTACTGATTAGTAAGTTGAAATGGTAGTGGGCAGGGCACATGGCACGGACTGGTCGGAAAGTTTTGGAATGGGGGCCAAGCGCTAATACGCGCTGGATATAAGCCGCTTAGGATCCGACCTACTGGAAATCTATAGGACAGGCCTATGCTCAGTAGTGCACGTTCTACAGTGTAAATGTTTGTAATGATGATGAAGCCAGTATGAAAGAGATGTGGTAAAGTTAGTGTCGTTATATTTGTAAAAATTCATATTCAGTTAAAAGTCATAATTCAATTACAAGAAGAAACTGTAGGTATAGATCGACAGAAATTAAATTCATTGTTATTAATTTAATGATTGACTAATATTGAAATATGTATGCTTGTAAACTGGAATTTAAATCAACACATTTTATTCTACTTTAGGTAATAGTGACTCAGGTAAAATTTTCCATAACAGCTCTTACTGTTTTCACGTCACATGTGTTTCGTAGCAGAATTTCTCCGAACTCGCAGAACGTCTGCTTTCCTGGAAAATAGCTTCTTGGAGAAACTTATCACGCTTTGTGATATTTAAATGTATTTCCTTGACTAATTCATAAACCACTATTTTGATTATTGGCGCTTCAAATCGAATTCATTTTATTTACATAATAATTAAGAAGTACCATTTAGCTTTAAGATTATTAAGTGCCCCAAAGCTAGAGATTTTATATGTTAAGTATTGAAATGTTTTATTTTCTAATTGATGGCAATTGGTAACACTATACTGCTACGTTAATAACAACTGATCAGTAATTTATGAAAAAAAGTAGTAAAAAAGTAGAATCAATTTTGATTTTAAAAAGATCGGTTGGAAGAGGCTTGCATATAGCGCGACTTTGCAATATTTATGACATCTTCAGTCCACCATGTTGGAGGACGTCCTACGCTGCGTTTGCCGGAACGTGATCTCCAGAATTTTTCGACTCCATCGGTCAACAGTCCTCCGTGCTATTTTTCCTACACTTTCGTCAAGATATCAAACTAGTTGAGTGGAGGGTAACATACAAAGAGGTTATAAATCTGGGACTTGACTTCAGATCACCATAATCCCCTTTCTGATGAAAGCATCAAAAAACTGTTGAGCATAGTTTATTGATTCCCGCGAGTAAGCCGCGACACAGCGCAAGATTTCAGTATGATATGTCTGAACTAATCTATTTCGTTATAATTATTACTTAATCTCTATTCTAATTATATTACATCATATCTACAATTCTTCCGATACCGGTTTCTTTGGTAGTCTATTATATGTGGTGTTTACCAATGCATCTTTATTTGTTGATTTTTGTTTGATTGTTGTTTCTAGATGTTTTATTACGTGTAACTCATCCTGCCACGCAAAGCCTTCTATTTTTTAAAGTATATATATTTCACGTCTCATCAACCTTTTGTCATGAAAATAAGGGGAATCTTCGCAAGAAGACTACGTTAGGGTACAGTTGGGTTATGTGAGATTATACCCACTGAACCCTCCTCGGTAGCTTGCCTTTGTACTGTCTCGGGAGCTCCGAGGTCTTAACGCACCGAAGCTCCCAGCACTTTTTTGACGTCCTGCCTTAAGCCCTTTTGCCCTTTTGCGTGTTATGATCTTTTTTTTTTAATTACTATTATAAAATAATCTCCACCCTAATCCGAATCAAACTTCTTGGCGGCCGTGAAGTTAGCTGAGAAGCTGCACGAAACCCAATCCTCGTGCAACTGTTAAAAGAGCATCAGTCAGGGTTTGGTTTTGCGCAGCTTGTAGCTAACACCACAGCCGCCAAGAAGGTTGATTCGGCTTATACAAGCATTGATATTACATATCGCAAGGTTCCATAGATGTCACTTTATATATTCTATTCTATACCAATATGATAAAGAGGAAAGATTTGATTGTTTGTTTGTTTGCATCGAATAGGCTCCGAAACTTCTGAACCGATTAAAAAAAAATCTTTCACTGTTGATAAGCTATGCTATTCCCGGTGAACATAGGCTATATTTAAAAAAATAGGGATCCTTACTATTGATCTTCTTTAGCCAATCGTACACGGACAAAGCCGGGTCGGGCAGCTAATCTACTATAAATTACAAATGCCACTCGTATGATGCAAAACGTGATGGTTGCCACACTGTTTGTTTTCTGTGACAGGCACGTGCATTATTCAAAACGCCCGGTCTCTTGTAAAGTTAAAATTCATGAGCACATGTACAACAGGGACAAACATATTTCGGGAGCGGTGCGTTTATGACGTCACGTATCAAGTTAATGCATGCCGTTCGGAAGGTTCTTTTTTAATGTAAATAAGAATGTGGGCCGTTTTTAGGGTACTGCGATAGAAGAAAAACTTTAGAACAGTTCTTGTACGTTTTGGGGTAGATATTAAAATTTGTCGTCTATGATAATCCATCCATCAGACATAAGACGTCCACTTTAGGAAAAGGCCTTCCTAATTGATTTCCAATGAGACTGGTTGGCCGGAAAGTTCTCGAATGGAGACCACGGACCAGCAAGCGCAGCGTAGGACGTCCACCGACTAGGTGGACTGACGACATAATAAAAATTGCAGGAACGCGCTGGATGCAGGCCGCTTCCAACCGGCCTTATTGGAAATCCATGGGGGAGGCCTATGTCCAGCAGTGGACATCCTACGGCTGATAGATAGATAGATAGAGACTGGTTGGAAACGGCTTGCATCGATCGCGATCCTGCGTCCTGTGGACGCCCTTACGCTGCGGTTGCCGGCACGTGTTGTCTACTAGAGAACTTTTCGACCCCATCGATCATCAGCCCTACATGCAAAGTGTCCTGCCCACTGCTGTTTAAACTTGACAATCCGCTGGGCTATGTCGATAACTTTGGTTTTTCTACTCATCTCTTCATTTCTTATTCAATCTCGCAGGGAAACTCCGACCATAGCCCTCTATAGTTCAGTTCATTGTAAGAAATGATGTGATGATGAATACCGAATATGTACCTTTGGTATAATTATATGCATTTACAATACAATTTGGAATAGTTGAAGTACGGTTTGAGCTATTTGCTATAGATTTGCGCTTCTGTTAGTAGAATTGAAAACTATTTTGAGATACTACGTGTTGCTTTCAGAGTGATTGCAGCGGTAAAATAATAGCTACTTTGTAATGATTTGTATCCTGTGCGTGTGAGTGAGTGGTTACCATAAAAATCGCAATATATACTATTCCATACATTTTGTTGAAAGTCGATAAACTTTTATAAAACAGCTTATTCTCTTGATGGTATTTCAGGGTTTAAATTCTCAAAAAATCACCATAATTTAGGTACCAAAGCTCCTTTAAAGGTGTATAAGTTTATAATCATTTAAACAGTGTGTTTTACCACCAATTAGAAATATTGAACTCATCATTACGAAAACTTTTACTATGGGACTAACCCTACAATTTCCATAACAATTTAGCTGTCTCATTACAAAGAGTTCCCAGACTCGACAAATTATATGGAATAGCTTTTTTTATCGATATTCCAGGGTTAGTTCCACAGTAAAAGTTATTCACAATGATGACTACGTTGATATCCTACAATACTTAAAATGATGTCAAAACATATGAGAAATATTAGTCTACGGAAGAAAATATGTAATAAATATTACGGAACCTTTCGCTACGCGCGGCTTGTCGTGCACTTGGCCAGTTTTTCCACTGTTTTGACGATGGATCCGAGTAGATTTATAACGTAGACAACGAGATTCGCGCGGGAATCCCCTGTAATGGCTCGGATATGAATATTTTCAGAACGCCTGTTTTTAAGTTAGAGTTTTCGCCCAAATTGGTTAGGATTAACCGTTGAAAATATAAGATCTGTAGGGGAGGCCTATGTCCAGCAGTGGACGTCCTATAGCTGATGGATGGATGGATGAACCGTTGAATTCTTTGTAATTTAGTAACGAATAAGTTATCTTGAGAAAAATATACACGGGTTACTTATCAAGCTACGACATGGTCACCGTAGATTGTTTTCGACCTTCAACGAAAAAGAGGAAGGTGTTATAAGTGTAACGGTGGCCGCACACGTACCATAGACCAATACACAACGCGAGCTTTCTAAGAAAGACCTACAACTATTAATTAACACTCAGAATTGGTTTAGATAAATTTATTTTCTAGAACGTAACGTCCGATACTGCAAAAAATAATAATGTGAACTCATAAGTCCAGAAAATTTGTTTTTAATACATTAACAGAACTTTTTTAATATCCAAACGAGCTTATCTATTCTGGTTCACGCAGTTCCAAAACTTAACATTTTATATTGGTTTTTTAACTAACTTAGAAGAATATCCAAAAATGTCCTTAAGAATTTAATAAAGAAACTTCGAGTCTTATGACTGAAGTTCTGAACGCGACTACATTGGACTAAGTTTTAATTCTTTTAGCTGCTTCTAAAATTTTATTCGTACACTTAATTCGTGTAGTTTATTATCAAAGTTTTCAGTTGTAATAACGTATTTATCTTTTTTTTTGTTAAAGAAACAGCTGAAAAGGCTTAATAAATAATAAATGGTTTAGTGGTTAGGTAGGGGTTTTACTGATGATATATATAATGAAATATAAGTTTTTAAATACAAGCTTTTGAGATCCTGGATATCATGTAGCAGCAGAGTGCCAGCCAAGACAAGTAAAACGAGCACAAACACGACGGGTCTATCTTGTTAAGTACAGGAGTTCCGACCTTCACCTTCCGACTCCATCATCAGATCAGTTCCATGGTATCGTATTATTGTATTGTCACGTGATATACATATGCGAGTAAAATTTCAGCTCAATCGGAAATTGGTCAAATGTAACTTTCTACCCGTACTTAATAGGTACATCATTGGGCTTGAGCATTTGGATTATCTTTAGACCTTTAAGGGTCTATAGATGATCAATTGTTTGTAGTAGTAGTTATAGTTTTAAATTATGTAAGTCTTAAAATAAATAAATAAAATAGGTTCCATTGCAAGTTAAATAAAACCTTGTAAAAAGTTAATACAATTATTTTAAGTCTATTTTCTTAGCTCTATGTTTTAGAGGTTTAGAAGAAAACACATGGCTAATTAATTTAAATTGCCCGAACGAATATAGGTATATTGATGGTAGAAAAATGTGATGCCCAGCAAGTATTTTCCTTATTTATTTTGTATGGACAGTTATTCAACAATATTTAACCACAGTATTTAACTAGAACATATTTGAGTCATTACGCTGTTATTAATACGAAAATATCTAATACAATTTTGCTATAGTGCATTCACAATCAAAGTTTTTCTAAATAAACTATTTTTAATAAAACTATTGGATATTTAAAATGGTCGAAAAGTTCTCGAGTGGAGACCAGGTATCGGCAAGCGCAGCGTAGGACGTCCACCTATGAGGTGGAGAGATGATCTCATCAAGACCGCAGGATCGCGCTGGATGCAAGCCGCTTCCAACCGTTCCTATTGAAAATTCATGAGGATGGATGGAGGTGGATGATGGAGGCCGATGTCCAGTAGTGGACGTCGTATGGCTGATGGGTGGATGGATGGATATTTAAAATAACTCACTAATTATAATAATATTTTCAGGTATCACGCCTCTACTCAGGCCTTAAGTCTATTGCGACTGTTAGTACGAGTGTGATATGAGTAAGCATTTGACTGACGCAACGCTTACCGATTAACTTTTCAACTGGCAAAACAATAGGCCAATCTATCACAGATTACGAGACTAATTATGCCCTTTGTGGCGCGCCTAAATGGAGATATCTGTAGGGCTGTCACATTCATATCACACTTAATATATATGTTACAGTTAAAACCCGTATTTATGTAGAACACGTTTTCCCTAGTTAGAAATAATTATTACGAAATGCCTTTGTTACAACTAGATTTACAGGTAGCGGGACGTATGATGATGACCGCTATACTAAACCCATGCGCAGCCATCCCCTCCACACTTCGCTTAGCGCTAAACTGACGTGCCGTTATCTGAAACTCTAGTTATAACAAAGCATCTGCACGCTTCATCCATCAATGCCTCTGTCGCTGGCCGCTGCAGTAATGTCCTATTTCATTTTAAGCTCTCGTTTCTGAGGTCGTTAAACTTATGACCTATTATTAGTGGTAGTAACGGTCGCCGTACAATCGTGAGGGCGAAGGTTCAAATCCCGGCTCCGTACCGAAGGACTTTTGTACAATTTTTCACACCACTGGCTTTTCGTTTTCCGTTGAAAGAAAACATCGAGATGCAACCAGCATACGTCCGTTGATGAAGTTCGATGGCGTATGTGAATCCACCAACCCGTTTAGACCAGCGTGATAGATATGGCCTAATCGCCAATAAGGAGTGGGTGTGGACAGTACAGTATTCTCTTTCAGAAAACAAAACACTAGACCGCGCGAGCTGAATAAACCGAGTCAACCCTAGCAAAGTAGACCGCACATACAAGCGGTCTCCCAGACCAGCGGTTTGCGAGGCCAGAGCAATGATTAATGAAGGATTAACGCAGTGCGACTGTTGCCAGCTAATCATGTTTGTAGTCAGCTCGACCGGTCTGATGGACCCTGATTTAGTGATAGCATTTGAGTGATATCACTCGGGCACTTTGGGATTACTTTGCTGGATTATAATTGACAATGACAACCCTATTTTGACAGGTGTGGCTCACGCTGTGATTAGTTAGCTTTAAGGTGTTGATGGCGTTAACCCTTAAACTGCCAGATTGGTCAGTTTTTTTTTATTTTAATTTAATTTATTTACCAGTCAGTCAGACTGTTCAGTAGTCAGTTTTTTTTTCAAAATAAAAGCCTGTTTGGTTGTTATTTATTTTTTATGTAGTAACGGAGCGACCGATCGACTTGAATTAATGCATAAATATATTAAAGGTCGGAGAAATAAGGTTTCCTAAAATACGAAGTATCCAAATTACGTAATAAATACGAGTATATAGACGTCAATTGTCCTTATTTATTAAATATATCCAGTTATTAAAAAAGTCTATTGAATTCAGTATTTCATAAGAAGTCATTAAAAATGACTATTTCCTTCACTATTTCAAAGCTACTTATTCATAACTTCAGCTACGAAAATAGTTTAATCTGTTTTCTCTTTCTTAACAGGTACAGGCCGAATCAAACTTCTTGACGGTTGTGATGTTAGCTACAAGCTGCGGATAACCCAACCAAAAATAGTAAAAAAAATCCAATTGTAATAGATTTCCAAACTAAATGATATAATAAATTATTATAAAAATATAACTTTTTAAATATGTACAAGCATTTGAGATCCTGGATATCATGTAGCAGCAGAGTACCAGCCAAGACAAGTAAAACAAGCCCAAACACGGCGGGTCTATCTTATTTTGTACAGGAGTTCCTATGGCCACCTTCTGACTACATCATCAGATCAGCTCCATAGTACAGTATTACTGCATTGTTACGCGATAAACACATGCGTGCAAAATTTCAGCTCAAACGGAAACCGGGAAGTTGGTCAAATTTAACTTGCAAGATTCCACCCGAACTTACATAGGTACACCCATACTTAGGTACATCCATTAAAAGTTAACTAAAAGCTTGTAAAAACGTGTGATTTTACAGTTAACTTCGTCCGTAGTAAAAAAGAAGACACCAAGACTCAAAAATACATAATAGAGTACTTCAAAATACGCAACAAAGTCTCCAAGATACATAATAAATGAAGACGACACATTTGACAAAATTTGTGCTTCGTTTCGTCGCCTTCGATCCCGTCTCATGCATTATTAATTTCCCGGTTCAAGATTTGCATTCCACCAGTTTCGTGTCTCATCATTCAATATTAAATTAGGTTTATTTGGCTTTGCCTTTATTATAGCATAATTGAGACTTTCGACTTCATCTATGTGCAGTAAAGATACCGATAATGCGGATTACTGGTAACTTTCAAAGACTTTCTTTCAAATAAAAACATGAGTGGCATAATGTAAGTCATTTTTGCATTGTACTTACATATAAGTGTTCAGCTCGTTGACCTTCTGTATCATGACTGATTTTGACAATAAATTATTTTTATCATTTATATACTTTAAATCTGATTGACCTACTGTATAATTGATGTACCTAATTTAAAACATATGTTTATATAGCTTCAAACAACCAATTGACTGTATGCCATTGATGGCGGAGGCTAGAGAACTTCGGACATCTATGTATCTACATATATACCTAGTTTCAGAGACTAATAAATCATTGTTTCATTGTTTCAGTACTTTTTAACTGAGTTCCCAAAAGGAGGAGGTTCTTCAAAGACGACTTTTGAACCAACTTCCCAAAAGAAGGAGGTTCTATGTTCGTCTGTTTGTATTTTTTTTGTGTACGTTCATCGATATTTTCGCCAATTGTAAACCAAATCAAAAAGTCCTTTTTTAGTTAGAAAGGGTATATTTTCGAGGTGGTCCCATTTAAATTTTGGCGAAATCGGCTGAGACGTATATGAAAAATTAACAATAATGTAAAAATTGTACATATTAATTTGAGCGAACTATTCGAATTTTGTACACGAGGAAGTCTGTTTGCCATCTTTTGCGAAAAATAATGATGTACATCAAGATAAATCAACTTTTCTTAGTAATATGAAACTAAAACTACAATTCCAATGAAAATTCACCAGTCACCGTTAAAATTCGTTGTAATAAAACAAAATTGTTTACCTATCGGTAGGTCTCTGATTTGTCCAAACCACAGGTATCCAAACGTCGGTATCTAGAGGTACAATTTGCCTTGTTTTTCGCTTTTGGATAGACCCTAATATTGCATTTATGAAAATTTTCAGAGGTCAAGACAAAAAAGAACCTTAAGTACAAGAAGCAAAAGAAGAAATTCTATGAAGTATGCATATCTAAAGGTTGCACTTGGCCAGTGGTAACTTAGTGGATATGGTCAAATCGTGCTTCTATAGTAGGACTATTCAGGGCGTTTCTATAAAAGACGGAATTATTCTAGGATATTATAGTACTTGACATTACGAACAATAACTAGTTATTAATTTTACTATGGGACCTGCCTCCAAAATCGTGACCAAATCGGCTATTCCATAGGTTTCGTTTTGGAAGCTAATGAACTTTTTGCCTGTATTTAGCAGTAAACTATTAAATACTGATACCACGAAAGAAGTAAACCCCCTAAGTGACAAATCAGAATGTTACAACCGACTGAGCTTGCCATCGTTATCACTCAACGATAATCTCATTACAGTGGAATCACGCGGTTAGTTAATCACAGTTAAAACTCCAATGCGTGAGTTAATCCAGTCAAATCCTATTTCAAAAATTAAGTTGCCCCTAAAATGCTTCCTCATTTCCCCCAATTATTCCATTTCAGGTCTTACGAGCTAGAGTTAAGGTTTAAGTTTGAAATGTGGTCGGCGCAAGCTAATTTTGAGTTGAAACCGCGATGTCATGAAATACAAAATGTGAGCAGCGCCGTGACGTAGCGCTACGAGAGCTACGGCGTAGAGTGCTACGGTCTGCTACGAAACTGTAGAGCTCGTAGCACGTGATCGCTCAGGGCGATTATAAATATTTAGCTGTAAAAAGGTATCTTCTAGGTAAGCGTGTTACACCCTAGATAGCATATCTGCTTAATATCAGGTAGTGTGTAGTTAAACGCAAGCCTGTACAAAATAATAAAAGCTGTCTCTTTCACAATTTGCCGAGCGTATAAATCTAGACGACAGAAATATTTCAGAATATAACAGTAATCGTCACTATAACCAAGTTTTACGATTGGATCAACCGAAATTTTCTTCACCGAAACGCCAGTGGTGTGTAAATGCAAAAAGTCATTGGTATGGGACCGGGTTTGAACCCACGCTTCACGCTTGTATGGCAAGCATTCTCCCACTAGACCACCACAGCTTCCAAAATACATAAATTCGGTCCTATTTCCTCCTAAATTCAGCACATAATCTCCATTAGTCATGTAATATTAATTAAGACAATTATTGCTGCCCGTTACGTAACGATAACGTCTTGTGAACGTGAATTGGCGCCGTTAAATTTAACGCCGCTATCTTCAATTGTGTAACGGATGTGGGCGAGGCGAGGTGGCCAGAATTTGCCGTAATAACTTTACCGTAGTTTAGGAGATATAAAGGGTAGAGAGCTGACGCTGACATTAAATGAAGTCACATATTTGGCCTTCCGTTTTAAAGCCTTCGACATATTCAGAATTCAATAAATTATGCTATTTACTTAATGAAAATGATTTTTATCGTGCTTTAACACACTAGGTTTATTATAGAAACTTTCTTTTTGTAATAAACATTTTAAAAATTGATTGTTTCGCAGACAGCGTTCTAGCTTAATTGGACAAAGCATCTGGGCCGGAATCCCAGAGAGGTGCAGGTAGAAACCCTGCGAGCGCGTAATTTTTTGAAATTTTTATCACAAAAAGAAGTTGTATTTACTCGTATTTACTTAGTTATGTACAATTTCTTAAAACGACATTGTAGATTAACCTGTATATAACCACCGATTCGAGCTATTTTGACATTAGTCAAAATCGCAGGAATAACTATTTAATCTATTTTGATTAGTATAATGTCAAAATGTAATTTGTTATTTAGTGGTTTTATTACTCAAATCTATGTTTATATACTTTGGTTGAGTATTTTTTTTCTTAGAAATCAGATACATTAAGCAGCTCTTTCACTGTCAAAATGTGAAGTTGACATTGACGCCAATTTTTTGGCGTGGTATGTAATCGTATTAGCCGATACGTTTAGCACATAAGTTATTAGTTTTTATAAATATTACAGAGTATATTTGGGATATTTTTTTGTTTGTTTTTGGCTTATTTTCAAACTGCTTGTCTAGACTAGCTCAATAAATAATTACTTTTTATAGCAATGTGATTTTATGTGATGTCACCTGCCGGCTCCACCGGAAGACCAGCGCTGGTTCACAACCAGCATACGCTGAGGTGGAGCCGATTTGTGACAGAAATATAGATTATTAGTATTCTACTTAGTTTTAATATTTATTATGTTTAATTTATGTTGTACCTTGTGTTACTATATTTTTTCACAATAAAACGATGTCTACATATGTCTATGTAAAATGGCATGAATGAATTCCTTATAAACACAGAGATACCAGAGAAATAATGTGGTCGATCGAAAAAATCTGAAAGAGATACGAGTACATTGTATTAATACGGTATGAGTTGGAAAGAGGCATAAAATATCTTGATTCGATGTCGATTGCCGGATTTTAGACAAGGAACGTCAAATTCCAATATAATTCACAGTTTTAACAGCAGCATGGAAAGATTTTTCATGCATTGTTTTGATATTCATGAAAAAATTTTTTTTCTATTTAAGTAATAGTTTTTTTTCTTATTACTTTTATGATTACTGGTGGCTAGTACCTACACTTGTTATTTGGCTTGGGTATAATTCAAAGGTCGGAGAAGGTTATAGGTTTTTCAACCAGTAATAAATAAATGATGCTTTTTAACCAGTAATTAATAAGTGAGACAGAAGGTAAAGCTAGGAAATAAAATACAAATAGAGGCTAGAATCGCTTGGAGAAAAATACGTTTTCGCCCACACAATACATCGGGCTACGTAATTTAGTTCACGGGTAATTACCCCGAATTACCACTATCACGGTTACGAATCTCGGCTAAGACAATCTGGGGACAATCTCGAATATTTATCAGCCAATTAGAGATATTCTAAGTTATTCGAATAATGTAAATATACGAACTAATTGTGTATCAACTTTGAGAAATTGTAAGTCTCTTTTGTGTACAGGGTTATTCGTATAGCGTTCGTGAGTAGGCCGTTGTTCAGCAGTGGATTATTCTGAGAGCTATTTAACTTTGATGGACAAAAAGATGGTTATGTTTTAAGTTGAATGTGAAATAACAATGTGTTCAGTTCGCGAAATTTGGTATCATCTTCTTTTCGAGTCAGCAATTCAATCAAATTTATATTTGGCTGGATGTTGTTTGACCAGTAGGAGGCCAAGAAAACTGCGGCAGTGTTGGCCTCGTGGATATCTTCTTGTGTACAGATTTTAGGGCACAGTGGGCATTGTAGAAGATGCTTCATGGTCTGTTTAGTAGCGCCACAGTCGCATTTTCATTCAAAATATCATCTAAAATAGTGGTAGTAAAATAATGCAGTTTGGTACAAAATTTGGTAGGTAGGTACTATGTTTCAAATAAGATCGGTTGGAATTGGTTATACAATCAGTAATATCACCGTCTTAAGATAAGAAGGCAACATGACACTGAATGATCGATCATACTATCTTATTGGTATTTTGCAGGACGTCTCATATTTTTATTATCATGGTCGTCAGAGTTTTTAAATACCTGTTACATGGCTAAAAGGATATACTCGTAACAACCGCGACCAATAATATAACGTGTCATCCGAGCCACTTAATTAAAAAAATACATTTTGATAATAACCCTGTATAAGATTATAGTCGAAGTATTATTGTATGAACTGGATTTGTAATTAGAGAGCTTAAATATGTTTTGTTAATTAAAGATGTCGATTTAACGCAAATTTAACGTGTAAATATTCTGTGTGGGAGTTAATTTACGTATTTGGTCTAGTTAATAACTCTGTACATAGTAACAGCACATGTTATAAGAATACACATATTCAGAGCTTTGAAGTCGAAATTTCAAGAAACTAGACTTTAACCACTGGCTTTTTGGTGGAGGAAAACACAGTGAGACAACCTGCATACGTCTGTAGAAGAAATGCGATGGCGTGTATGAATCCACCAACTAAGACTGGGTCAGCGTGGTGACATAGGCCTACCCATAATGGCGATTGGGTATACCCAATCGCTCTTCGTGGGAAGGCCTATGTTCATCAGTGGACTATTAAAGGCCGATGAAGTACTTAGGATTTTATAGTCTTACGTGAGTGATAAATTATTTCATATTTAAAATAGGATGTGCGAAAGTTTCCATAATATAATTTTTGAGTTTCATCATCATCATTTCAGCCATAGGACGTCCACTGCTGGACATAGGCCTCCCCTAATGGTTTCCAATAAGACCGGTTGGTAGCGGCTTGCATCCAGCGCGATCCTGCGGTCCTAATGAGGTCATCCGTCCACCTTGTGGGTGGACGTCCTACGCTGCGCTTGCCAGTACGTGGTCTCCACTCGAGAACTTTGCGACTCCATCGGTCATCAATCATCCGCGCTATGTGCCCTGCCCATTGCCACTTCAACTTGCCAATCAACTGAGCTATGTCGGTAACCTTGGTTCTTCTACGGATCTCCTCATTCCTGATTCGATCTCGCAGAGAGATTCCGAGCATAGCTCTCTCCATGGCTCGTTGGGCTACTTGGAGCTTAATAATAAGGCACATAGTGAGAGACTACGTTTCTGTGCCATAAGTCATCACTGGCAACACACACTGGTCGAAAACTTTCGATTTGAGGCACTGAGGTAAGTCGGACGAGAAGTTTTGAGTTTGCTGCAAATGTAACTCAACTTATAGGTCAAGGCAGGCACGTGTCATCATAAAAATAAAACAGCTGTTTATAAAAAACACGGTACCTTTCGCCTTTTCACTGTTATTTGTGTAAGCAACACAAACGGAAAGTTTCGACTTTCCTAAATGTATATTTGTATGTTTTCACCAGTATGATTGACGTAAACCGGGTCACTGTGCACTGTATAGACTCAACACTGTCGCGACTAAAAACATAAAGGGGATTTTTATACATCAATTTATTATTCAATTGCAAATTAATGGAAAAACAATTACCCAATGCAATTCCACAATACTAAAGATAAAAAAATCACAACATGTAAATTTATGAAACTTAAAACATTTATCAAAAAATTGCACATGATTTATAGTAATTTTTATTTCTCTTAATTTGACTGACTTTTTGGGGTCTAAACAAGAAATAAGAAATGACAGTTTTTCCGATCTTTTGAGCACCATAGAGAGTTCTGCCTCGTTCTCATTTTGAAGCGCTTTACAAAAATGCACCGACTCTAATGTGGTTTTCTTTTAGTGTAATTTCGCTGTAAAGCCTCAGGTTGTCAATGATACGTGAGTTTATCAAAATTAACATCGTATTACATTTTATTTACGTGATTATAACAACTAACAGTAAATCGATAACATAATCTTATAGTCGAGTTGAGTGAAGTTAGATCGATGTAGTCTGCGGTTACCTTTTTACTTTTGATTGACACGGCCTTCATCTTTCTGTCAGAAACTGGCGGAAGCGGTCTGGATACTTACCTGAAAATAAATAAATAATTTCATGAATATACAAGTAGGTAGATAAGTTGATACTTAAATATTCATCTTTGTAGACAAGCTAAGCAAATGTTCATCACAAAATACAAAGGTAAACGGATAAAGTCAATAAAAATTGCATACAAGATTAATAAATTGTATTAGAGCTTTTTTGTAAAAGCTTAAGCAAATAATCACCAAAATAATTAGAAATAAATTCGATTTGAACCGTCGAGCAAATATCTACAGAGCCACATTCCCTAAGTGAAAGTAGTAAAAAATGACCGAGCGCCGTCTTTCATACCGACTTAGATATTTACATCAAATAATTCACAATGACCTTTTTTCTCGAATCTCGACGTTATGTCACCTAATTAGTGCTTGTAACCGAGCACTTTGGCATCGCGCGGCGTTGTAGTCGGCTGTTTTGGCTCGGACACTTTTTTGCACGATTATGAGTCTATAGATATTTGCTCAAAGATTTAAACATATTTTCTTCAAACAAACTCGTCTATAATACGAGTACATACAGTTCTTTTATTTTTAAATAAATACCTATACGATATAAACAGGCATTAAAATATTTTTGTCCACATTTCCATCTGATCATTTGCATTTCTAAAATATTAATTAAATCTTATTCTGGACTCGTCGGTACTCAGAAATACAGGACGAAAATCAAGGAGCCAGCCAAGGTTGCCCACCAGGGTTACCAGTGCCCTTGTCCTGAATTCCTTACATAACACAGGGAAAACTGTCATATAATCTCAGTCTAGGTCATGTAAGGAGCCTTCAAGTGGTCAAAAAACTGAATTTCTGGTAAATGATATCTGATTTTGTGATAAGTGTAGACATCATAAAGGTCATAGCCGACTGCAATAGCAACTGATCAAGGTCACTACAAAGATTAAGTAAGTATTATAAGGCATATTATTTTATGTTAAAATTAAACGTGAGTAATCAATAAATCTGAAACCATATAGAGTAGAGTGCTTCCTATAACATTATCAGCGATATTTTTCAACGTAAATGGCTCAAAAATTAGATTAGCCGGTCGGAAAAATCAAAAAGTAAAAAAATAGTACATACTAACATTAAATAGAAATAGTAAATCGGTCAACAAATATACATTACATACTTCATGTCATCCACAGATTCTCAAATAAATCAATCTCCCCAAAAAATCAAAATTTCCCATAATTTCAGGAGTTTCACCCAAACCAGCAACTCCGTATCCAACATCAAAAATCTCCGACGGCCCGGGCAAACTTAAAAATTAAAATTCCCGCCGAGTGCGGAGTTATATTAGCCTTAATTAAGCCAAACAGACCTAATTAGGGGAGACCATTTTTGGAGATTTCGCTTAGAATATGCAACGAGATCCGATTGGGAACCATAATTAAAAGATAATATAAAACGGGACATAATTGTAAAAGCTTTTGTGAAAATTGCGCATTAATAAATGCTCGAACGTATATTCTTACACAAGACATCGTCATACTTAATCGTAACATGATCATTAAAAAGTAGATAACGTCACCTTCACAAAAATTCCGGAAAAAATCTTATACCTTGAAATAAGCAATTCTTGTATATTTGTTTGCACAAAATTCGGAAACGGCTAAAGATTTTGACGAGATTTAAATAAATAATAAATAAATAAATATTTGGGGATATCTTACACACGGTCTCTGACCCTAATTTTTATGATTAGTTTTTTGTTTGGCAGATCATAATTAAGTTTGTTTGTTCCATCGTAACGCCTAAAGTATCCTATTTGTATCTTCAGTGTCGCGCTAGAGTGATATCGAGCTTCATTGTATCGACTGAGCGTGCAAGCGAACTATGGTGTGTCGCAGTTCAGTTTTGTCGAACTAGCGTTATTCGCACAAGCGAATGTCGATGTCAAGTAGTGCACTCCTAAACTAAGCAAAGCTTGTGATATGGCTGCCAGAGACTGATATACTACATATATTTGTATGTAGATAGAGCTTTTTTATCAAATTTGTCTGGTATAATATGGTGGTATTTTCGAAAAAAAACGCGATTTTCTTTTTGATTTTTTTCTTATTTTTTGGTCCGGGCGAAACTATCGATCTCTAGTATTTAAGTATGTAGGTACGATATTTTGGTTTTTATTGTCAGCAGTTCTGCCAACGAAAAAATATCGAGCAAAGGAAGCTAGGTTTTTGATAAACTATTCGATGCGAGCAAAAAATGCACTGACCCAAACATTTGCCCGTTATGTTGCCCGTAGCACCAACTTTCCAGCGTTTGAACTTCGAACCTTCGCGCACCGTTCTACGAACAAATGAATTCCAACTCCAAATTCAAACTAGACATTTTAATTCCAATTTCCAAAGAAGCATTCGAATTTCGAGCTATTCTAAAATTCGAACGTGTCATTCGTTTCTAGTTTAGGGGGAGTTGCGAGTGTATAACGAGAGTTCCGTATGATTACTTTTGTTCGACGACAACAGATGGCGGTAACGGCGGTTGATCGCATTTGTTCCGAACTAATCGTTGAGCGAAACTGTTTTTGAAAATAATTGGGAGACGTGACGATGACTTATGGAAGTGTGGAAAGGCAACAGATATTGCGACATGATCAGTTCTTCTGTAACCTTGGGTTGAATTTCATTCGCACTTATACCAAAGTGTACTTGTTGTAATGTACTTTATGGAAGTAGAATAAATTAATTATGAATTAAAGTGTGCAAAGGTTAACCCATCTGAAATCGAAATTAATTCCATTCAGTCATTGTCCAGAACCAGAAACGCAAGTATTATAAACTTCAGCTGTCAGGCTATGCCTTTGCTAAGTGTATTCACTTTCAGATATTCAATGTGTACTCTTCATAAATTTCATTATTTGACCTAAGCTTTAAAAGTTTCAAAACCAAATTAGTACCAAAATTCTCTAAATTGCATGGAACAGTTCGGTGTTCCTTACAATTTGTGGATTCAATAATGTTTGGAACAGCTGAAATGTTTCACGATTTCCGGGTTGATCGTGTAAAAGTTGTTTTAAACACCTTTTTGTAACATCAAAATAAAAGCAACCATGTGTTGAAACTGGACACAACTGCAGGTAATTACCGCGAGCCCAACACAATATAAACAACAGCCATTTCAGAGCAAAGCCGTTAAAACTTTGATAAATAGTGACGCAGTGCCAGGTGACAGAGGTGCCCTAGCATACATCAACCTGCAATCCTATCAGCCGACGCATATTCTTTAGCAAATAGAAAAGTTTTTTTTTGCCAAATAAAAAATATTGCTTTAAACTAATTTAGTAGACAAAGTTCAACTCGCTCGCGCAATTTTACATTCGTTCGTTTCAGCCGTAGGGAGTTCCCTGCTGGACCTTGTGGAACACATAGCTTCTTAAAGATCTACAGGGTTATTTGCTTACCCTGCACTAAGCCTAAAGGGGGTGATTCAGACCATCATGACAAACAACTTTTACTGCGGGGCCAACCCAAAATTCGAGAAAAAAAATACATGTTTCATACAAAATTGCAACTCGGAATCAATAAAATGTATAAAAACAACTGATTTTTTTTCTCGAATTTTGCGTTGGGCCCATAGTAAAATTTGTTCGTAATGATGGTCTGAATCACCCCCTTTCGGCTTAGAACAGGGTAAGCAAATAACCCTGTAGAGTCTATACAGGTTAAAAGCGGCTTGCATTTAACGCTATCCATTTTCAAGAGCGCGGTTTTAATGTGGTCATCCATCCACCTTGTGGGTGAACGTTCTATGTTTCGTTTGTTAGTACGTGGTCTCCACTCGAGAACTTTTGGACTCCATTGGTCATCAGTCCTCTCTGTTATATGTCGCCTGTCATTTGCATAGTTTCATAAGTGGCTGAAATAACTTAAACTCTTTGGAAAATAGTGACGTAGAAGTATTAAAAAATCTTTTTAGGAAACCAGTTTCCTGAAAGTATAAAAAAAACCAGTTAGGAAACCAGTTTCCTAGCCCCGGTTCCTAAACGGCCGAAGCGGTCATTTCAAACTGTCAATCCGCTGGGCTATGTCGGTAAATTTAGTTCTACGAATCTCCTCATTACTTACTGATTTAATTTCGCTGAAAAACTCCGATCATAGGCCTCTCCATAGCTCGCACCTAAACATAACATAAATAAAAACGCAGTGTCAGATGACAAAGGTGCATACATCAACCTACCAACTAACGCGAGTTGATTTTTACCATTTTTTTAAATAAAAAATATTGCTTTGAACTCGACAGCAAGGAAAAATTGCTCGTTCGAAAAAATCAGTCAAAGGTGATTGAAATATGTTTACGGGGTTCCGTTGATAAAAAAAATATAAAAAATAGCTACGTTAGAATATTGGCAGTAAAAAATACTATAAAAATAGTTATGATTATAGTCTCCCTTTCGTTGTGATGTGAATGACGTAATTATAAGTACGCATATTATTATGCGATGTGCTTCGAACAAATATCTACAGAGCCACAGTCCCTAAGTGAAAGTAGTAAAAGAATGTCCGAGCGCCGTCATACATACCGACTTAGATATTTACATTAAATAATAATTCATTCGTTTACTCAAATCTCAACGTTATATCACCTAATTAGTGCTTGTAACCGAGCACTCTGCTGGCTGGCAATCGCCTTACGACTAACAAAAAAGTCTGCCCACTACGTAGCTAGGCAGGGTTTTGGCTCGGACACTTTTTTATTCGGACACTATAGATATTATTGACACGATACCGAGTCTTGAACTGACGAACCTATGAATTTATCGGAAAGTGTTGTAATACTGCTCTACAGAGCAGCTTACCATACATTGAACTGTTTTCATTACATACGTTAAATTATAGGTAAGTTCAGATGGTTTAAAATCTCTGACACCAAGGCTACAGAAACTTATTTTCCTTTAAAAATAAAGATACTGTCGTCACAATTCACACTTGAAAATAATATAAAAACTTTTAAAATAGCCCAAAAAAAATTAAGTGGCATAAAGTGCCATCTTTTCAATATAGTCACGGAACTCTAACAAAAAAGCTCCAATGACGCTCACTCAAGTTGCCAGCTGTTTCCGCTGCACAGCTGATCGAACGGATATTGGCTGTTAAGCATCCATCTCGCTCACACTTTACTTATCGCCCATATTACCATCTCGTTCGTCACTATTTGGTTCTGGTTTCCAAGTTTTTATTTTTCACTAAGGCGCCTTCTAATGACACGTAGTTTCATAACGTCAGTTTTTTTTACTGTGGCGTTAATCGACTTTGGTTTTAAATTTTGATTTTAATCTTTACAAATATATAGATATTTTTGAAGCTAAATGGTCAATCCGTGCGTATCAAAAAAAATCTATGTATGTCTATTTATTTTGCGAGAATTGATATTTGATGTTTTAACATAATTAGATCGATAAATTACTTACTTACCAATTTGTTAATTTTATTTTTTATTTTGCTTTATTCTATTACAACATTCAAAAACTGACAGTTAAAAAACCAAAACGTTCTTGAGCTTAAAATAACTTATCTCTAAACACTTAAGAATAATTACAAATATTAGGCAAGCAAATAACACAGTTTCGAATTATTTCACTATTATTTAAATATTAATATGTAAATATTCACGTTCTACACCGGCTTAATGCATATAGCATACTAAACCAAAAAAAAACCAACAGTATCATATTTTTTATCATAAATATAGCGCCATTACACTACATAAAATTCACTTAGCTATGTATAAAAAAAAAGCAGCCGCATTTTCATCACTTGTTAACATCAACAGATGTTATCATCGAGTGAAATAAATATAACAAAGAAAAACCTTTACAATGTACGAAACAGGGGAAATATGAATTACACTAATCTTCACTAACCCATTGCGTGAAAACCGAAACTCCAGGTTATTAAACTTTCCTAACGATCATAAGTATAACAAAACTAATAAAGAAATTATTCAGGTCGAATTAACGGCCTTTCAACCGGTCACAGCTGTCTCACTCACGCAGTTGCAAGTTTGGGTATACATAGGCATTAGGCGCGATTTTAAAGGCATTTTTTGACAGCTCTAAATATAACTTTAAGAGTTGATCTTCTTGTCTGTCAAAACGACAGCTATATTTTTAGCTGCTT
This sequence comes from Hypomecis punctinalis, assembly GCA_949316475.1. Lineage (NCBI taxonomy): Eukaryota > Metazoa > Arthropoda > Insecta > Lepidoptera > Geometridae > Hypomecis > Hypomecis punctinalis. The sequence goes on from OX438809.1 coordinate 14,921,522, forward strand.
TAAATCTGTCAAGTTATGCCGCAATAATTTAGCGTTTTAATTCCTTAAAATTGTATGTTTTATTTATCAATCCACGTAGTACAGAAAAGTTGGTATTGATATCGTTTCATTTGAGAACGAACGAAAGAAAACTATTTTTTTTCGTTTTTCTTTGTATATTCCCCATCAAATCGAGATATGTATTTAAGAACAAGCGAAACGCGAGTAATTTTTTGATAAACTAATATGCTTCGAGTACATATAGTTTTCGGTAGGTATAGATGGTACGTATTGTAATTCATACCTAAATACTACATAGACTTTTTAGTAATCCATTATAGGCCGAATCATACTTAATGCCGTCTAAGATACGAATTTGCTACTGCACAGCGACTCACCTCGTATCACAAACGCCATTAAGTTTGATTCGGCCTACAAATAACTCACTCAAACTTGCAAACGTGCAAGTGAGACAGCTGTCCGGTTGAAAGGCCGTTAACAGGGTAAATCTAAAAAGGAAATTAACACAACTTGTTTGAATAATTTTCGCCGATTCGCGTGTAGGCGGACTCGAAACAATGTAGCTCTGGCTGAATGCTACACCGCCCAAGCCTCGTGTCAGAAAAACATCACGCGATGCGATTGCGGCGTTCGAATATTTGAAATTAAAAAGTTCATGTGCATAGATAACGTTGTTTTGTCATTGTTTTCTTTTTTTAAATCGTTATGCAGTAAAATAACTGGTACTGTTAAAGATAAAGTATTAAGTATATACTATGTCGGACGTCTGGTGGACGCGACGCGACCATTATGCTGGTTTTTATTTGGCTCAACGTATAAGCATTGCCATTCAGCGTGGCAATGCTGCCAGCATGCTGGGCAGGCTGCCAAATGGCAGTGGTTTGAGCACTTGGATTATCTTTAGACCTTCAAGGGTCTGTGGATGATCCAATTGCTTTCTATGTAGTAGTAGTGTAGGTAGTTTTACCATATAAAGTAGTATTGTATCATATTGTAGTTAATAAAGGCACTTTTGCCCGTTAAAAAGAATATCCTACTAATATTATAAACGTGAAAGTTTGTGAGGATGGATGGATGGATGTATGGATGTTTGTTACTCTTTCATGCAAAAACTACTGAACGGATTGAGATGAAACTTTGCAATAATATAGCTTATATATCAGAATAACACATAGGCTATAAATTATAATGATATATTGCGTATGCGGGCGAAGCCGCGGCTAAAAACTAGTAAGTATGTACATATATTAACTCATTTTTGAGTTGCGTATTTCTTTTTCAAATCGTAGTTATAACATGTTCGATAGTGTTAAGTAGGTTACAAATTTTAAGTAGGTATGTAAAATTGGCGCTTTTTGTAATTATGTTGTTTTTTATGTCAGTTATTTGAATGAGATCCTAAGCGATAAGACCGCCAAGGAAACAAATCGGATCGATGGGGTAGAAAGTTCTCGAATGGAGACCACGCAACGGCAAGCGTCAGACTTCCGCAAGATCGGATGCAAGCAAAGCAGTCATATTGGAGATCTAAAGGACCTATAGGAGGCCTATGTCCAGGTGTGGACGTCTTATGGCTAAAATGATGATACATTTTTTTAAAGCCAATGTCAGTAACCTGCCATGTATCCATTGTCGATATTATAGAATTATTTCTAAAAATAGCACGAAAAGGTGAAACATAATGTATCAAACGATTGCATGCGCACAAACCATTTCGCTCTTTGTAATTTAGACATAATTTTGCTTCGTTTTAACGTGAAAATTGCATTACAATTTTGTTACGAAATAAAATCTCTGTCATTTTCTAAATAAAAACTAAAAATGAATGAAATACATGGTTATTTAGAAAAGGTGTCGTAAGCCGAAGACAGCGATTCAGACTATCTTACAGACCAAGTTTTCCTATGGGGCCAACCCGGAATCAGCTGTCCCGTACAAAATTGCAACTTGGGAAAATTTGGTCTATGGCTCTATTGGCTACGATGTTTTAGTAGGTAGAAATATTGAAGGTTAAAAACTCTATTACACCGTCCTTATTCAAGGTAAGGATCCCTGATCATACAGTGTAATACAGGGCCTTTACCAAACAAAGTTATAGAACAGTTACAAGTCATCCTTTCATCGCTCAATAGTAAATACCAAAGATCTAAAAGCAAGAAAGTAAACAAACCGGAACGAATCGGAACAAAGCGGGTCGCGAAAGCTTTCACGTCATAAATCAAAGCATTGTTTACCAACAAACATCAATTCATTAGGCTGAAACCGACCATTTTGTCCATTAAATATTAAAACTTCAACTTCGTAACCGCTGTCAAAACTTAACACTTAAACTCGCCGTCGACTTATATTTTGCGAGGACAGGGTTCTTATTCTTCTTATTCGATGTAGGGGCGATAAGTCCTGCACTGACGTCCCGCGTGGGGTGTTTTGTGCATATTCCCCTCTAGCGTCTATCCGGGCTAGTCCAGCTTCTTAAAATAACGAGGTGTGGCTCTGGGCCGCTGGCATAACTGCACCAATGGCTTAGAAGGTATACTAGATAGTGATAGAGATTTTTTTTATTCTTTAATTTATTGGGGACTAAGACATGGTTAATAAACGAAGAGATAAAATAAAAAATATTGAAGATGACACGGTAAACAATTCGCAGCGTGCACCGAATAATGATATTTATGAAAAAAAAACCTGATTCCGATATTGTAATATCGAAATTATAAAATAGATTTGAAAATAATAAAAACTGTATCCTATGTTACTCACAAATAGTGAAGCTCTATAGGTAAAAGAATTTTTGAAATCGGTTCAGTAGTTTTAGGGCCAAATTGCAACAAAAATCCAAACAAAAGTTTTCTTCTTCTAATATTAGTGTAGATGTAAATAATTGAATGATATGTCCGTATTATCCCTCTCTACAGATAAATAACTCAATGCTAAAGTCCGGAGTTTAGACTAACTCAAAATAAACCCTGTACAGTTCAACTTAGGGTTTATAATGGAAGTGATATGTTAAAGATTAGATTAGTCCAGTTTTGGGAGTTAAAATAAAGTAGAGAATTAAAATGGAATTCTGTGGACTTATGTTTTTAATTGGCGAGGATATTGTTCGAATTGTTGGAATTGTTCCATCCGGATGGAACAATCTATACAAAAAGGAAATGTTGATGGAAAAGATACAATAAAAAAGTGGTAAATACTAGCTACACTATTTTATCACGAAATATTTGTAAAGATTTAGCAGAAGCAACATAACTGAGCCCGGCGCGGATTCCGATAGACAGTCAGTAGATTTCCCTTCTCTCTCGAATTCGCACTAAACGTTTATTATTTTTATTTATTGTACTCGTACATAGTATCAACAATAGGTCACAAGTATTCAAACAACTCTAAAAACCCTTACAAAGGTTTGTCATAATGGCTGATTGTCTCGGACAGAGCGCGAATTTCAAACTTTTTTGGGTTCATTCATTTCGTGTCAATGGCTAGACTTTTTTACAAAATAAATAAGAAAAAAAAACTTTTTTTGGTAAAAAAAACTACAAACATTTTAATTATTTTACATATAACTGGTTAAAATCTTAAGAACCAAAAAAATGAAAACTTATTAAGAGGCCATAAACGTTTACGGATTACATACACCAAAAAACCAAATTAGTGGTCAGATTATACACATATTAAATTTCGCCTTAGTTTTTAGTTAGTGGACTCCTGTGAATAAACTGGCCACTATTTTGGTTTCTAGGTATATATACCTACCTCGTTAACACTATCTATTTATAGCCGTTTAACGAACAGTTTATGTGTAAATGCCAAAAAACCCAAAAAAAACATTTCGCGCGCTGACCTAGTAGTGAACCCACCTTAAGTTTTACGCTTTAACAAATTTATGCGATTTGATTTTATGTTCTTGATTCGTAGAGCCTTAAGTAGGTTTGTCTATGGTAGAGCTAAAGAGTTTAGCTTTAGCAAAGTGTCACCGTCAAACGACGCTGCAAACTGACTACCAGTTTGTACAAAGTAACGTCTTGTTTTCCGATAAAAATTATTCCTTCAAGGTCAGCGAGAAAAGGTATCTTCTAAGTCTGCGAGCTTCATCTTAGAGCATATCGCCGTTGACTATCACGAGATAGCATTCAAACGCGGATTTATTACAACAGTAAAAACTAGCGATTGGTAATTGGGTATTCTATAGAAGAAACGATCACGTGACGTCACTATTAGCATATTTTCCTATGTAATAAAAGACAAACTGAGATTGATCCTGAATGCGTCAAACCTTAACTTACTCGTAGCTGTAATACAACCTCTAATAAAAAATATCTCCAGTAAAAATCTCTCGCAAAAACATTCTCTTTACACAAACAAAGAACGTAAACAATCCAAATAAAACTTACCCATCTGGCCAAAAGGAATTATTTAGTTTAGATAAAAGAGAAAAGTCGAAACCACAGACGCTAAAATGGCTGAACAAATAACAGAAGAAAACAGTAAAACGAAGAATTATTCGAATCAAAGAATTGGAGAAACGGCCGCATTGGTAAAGCCGTAAGCACACGTGGTATCTGCGATCTTTCGGCGATAAAAGGCCTTCTTGAGTCACTATTCATGTTTATGACAAGTTAGGTAAATGTGCTATTAATAAATATTAATCAAATAATTGGAGAAACGGCCACATTGGTAAAGCCGTAAGCACACGTGGTATCTTTCGGCGATAAAAGGCCTTCTTGAGTCACTATTCGTGTTTATGACAAGTTAGGTAAATGTGCTATTAATAAATATTAATCAAAGAATTGGAGAAACGGCCACATTGGTAAAGCCGTAAGCACACGTGGTATCTGCGATCTTTCGGCGATAAAAGGCCTTCTTGAGTTACTATTCCTGTTTATGATGTTAGGTAATTGTGCTATTAATAATTTTTATTGACAAAAACGTAACAGCCGACTTTAAACAACTGAATCCAAGCCTTACGTGACTAACCCAAATGCTTTAAAACTAGTGTATGTAGTAGTTTTTGCTATTCGATAATTGTAGGCGCTACAAACATTTTCATCATTTTACATAGAACTGGTTAAAAACTTTAGAACCAAAGTAAATTTATTTTTTGTGAAACTATATCGTGAAATTCCTATATATTACAAATCGACACAAAAGCATGGGAAACCCACAAAAAAGAATTCGCGTAGCAATACGAAATTAAATACAGCCGAAATAAGAATCTTTGGAATCCGGTTGAAAAAATGGAGGTAATATTTTTTCACATTTACTAAAATTTACGTTTCATCTATCTCTCTCACAATAATTTTAAAACAAATTGAACGTAAGTAACATGAATAAATAGTAAGTACCTAAGTAAATACGTAAGAACCTACATTGTTGAAACCCCTTCAAAGTTTGTTTTCATCACAAAGGCAATCGGGTAAGTGCCATTCTACTTTTGCCCGGACTATCCTTTATACAATTTTATTGGTTTTCTGGGCTATAAAACTTTGGCCCAAGGAATTCGTCACTGAAGAAAAAAAGGTCGTATTTCGAACTGAGTCACGTTTGTAAAGACTTCGATTGTGATGTCTGGTGGAGGAAGCAGTGGGCAGGTCCCACAATGTGTTGCTATGCAAGGAGCAGAAACTTTCTGAGATATACAGTCATCATTGTGATCAATTTTTAGTTTGGGACCAACATCTAAACCGCGAAAAGAAATCAGCTTTTTTGTAGAAAAAGTTTTGATGACTCAAGAAAATGTTTAGATGATCAATTTTTAGTTTGGGACCAACATCTAAATCGCGAAATGAAATCAGCTGTTTTGTAGAAAAAGTTTTGATGACTCAAGAAAATGTGTAGAATGGCAGATTTTTTTCGCGATTTCTAGTTTGTTCCATAGTAAAAGTTGGTCTTAATAGTGTTGACATCGCACACGCTACACTTTAAAAACAACGACGTGTTTATAGACAAAACCAAGTTTAATAGAGGACCTATGAACAAAGGATTTTATTTTCTTATTGAAATCTAATTTAAAAGCTACTTAAGTATCTAATATATAAAAATCTCGTGTCACACAGCGTTTGTTATCGAACTCCTCTGAAACAGCTTGAATGATTCTAATATTTATTTGTTCTGAGAATAAGTAGTATTATACTATTTGGCGTCATAAGGTAGGAAAACAACGTTTGTCGGGTCAGCTAGTACACACAAAGGCGTATTATCTAAGAATATAGATTCATTTTCACCATCCAGCTTGCTACAGCCGTCATTTTTCGCACCCTTTCGTTCATCCCCCACCAGGAGTACCAATCTTCCAGTGTAAGCAACAGTTTCTTAGCAACCCTTGCTACCCCACCGTATTTCTATTTAATTGACAGCCAAGCTCTAAGTGCTCTTGAAGATATTGTTATAGGGTGGAAGGTTTATGATGCTACTGTTTATGGTACGTGTTCTACCACTACGTATTATGTATTTATTGTTGGTGTAAAGTAAGTACAAGTATTTTTATGTATCGCATTGTGATTGCGAAAAACGTAGACCATACTTCAAACATGCAGGATATTGGATAAAATGAGAGTAATTCTCTACTAAAGCAGATTTGCCGTGGTAAGCCGTGGTGGTCTAGTGGTAGTAACACCCGCCTTACAATCGTGAGGTCGTGGGTTCAAATCCCGGTCCCGTACCAATGAGTTCTTTGGAATTTATGTACGGAATTTAACACCGCTGGCTTTTCGGTGAAGGAAAACATCGTGAGGCAACCTGCATATGTCAGTAGAAGAAATTCGATGGCGTTTGTGAATCCACCAAACCGCACTGGGCCAGCGTGGTGGATATGGCCCAAACACTCTTAGTGGTTAGGCCTACGTCCTGCAGTGGACCATTAAAAAAAGGCTAGTACAGTACAAAGCAGATTTATTTCTCAACCGAATTCGAAAAAGGAGGTGTTTAATTAAACTGTATTTTTTTTACGTTACGCGATTATTCCGCCAATTATGAATCGATTTTGGTGTATTTATTTCGTCAGAGGTCTCATTTAAATTTTATCGAAATCGGTTAAATGGTTTTCAAAAATCATCAATAACCTAATAAAAACGGTGTACATCGATTCGAGCGAACTATTCGAATTTTAACCGACGAAACGGAGGAGGTTTTTAAGTCGAATCGGACTACTCTTTTTATAGAGTAGTCCGATTTTGATAATTATTTTATTATTGGAAAGATGAATCGAAGTTGGTTCCATATAAATTTTGTCGAAATTGGTTGTTTGGTTTTTGAAAAATCCTAATATTATAAATCCGAAAGCGTGTTTTTTGGATTGTTCCTCTTTCACGCAGCTATAGAGCAACGGATTTACTTGATTTTTGGCATGAACATTGTTTGAAAGATGGAAAGTGACATAGCCTACTTTTTATACCGAATCGTGGTTCCTATAGGACAGGCAAAACACTTTTTTATTACCTTACCAACTTATCCATATCCATGTATAATATAGACAGGCGAAACGTTTATGGATGATAGGTGAGATTTGCTGCAGACATAGAAGAAGGATAAAACGGAAAACACCCTACGACATGATCACCGCAAAATGGCGTTGAAAATGTACGGGAATCGATTATGTATATAAACAAGATAAATTTTCTATGGGATAGCTTAAAAATCAAAACGTGACGCGAACGAAGCCGCGAGTAATAGCTATTAGTAGTATACCAAAATGGCCGCCCAAAAATCGCTCCAAAAATTTAAAAATCCTTCATTGCTGTTTGGACCGAAAATACCAAAAATACAAAGCTTCTTTCAACGAATCAAAGGAAAGTTGGAACTGTTAGCAGCTTTTCGCGGAATGACTGGAGTTACAGAGTTCGTAAAAACGCGATTCAGTTAACGACACACAGTTTAGCTCTATTCTGAGCTGAAGGAAGTTACACGAGTTGGTTAGTGGACGAAGTTACAGGATTTCAACTTACCTACGCTGCGGCTAGTAACAGCTCACAGGAGAATTAAATGAAAAAATATTGAGAAATCTAAAGTTATGTTTTTTATGTAATATCAAATACCTACAGATAAATGTATAAGAAAAGCTCGATCATTACAAAATTTTATCAAAATCATTTCAGCTATTATTAAACTTAATTATGTATAAAAAAGCTAATGTTTTGAGATATCAATATTAGTGGTAAATATAGTTCATAGTGATGAATACAATAATATTCTAAAATACGTCTGTCGTCTAGAAAAACCGCTCGTATAATAAATATCTAGTAAAAAGCTTTTAAATCTGCAACATTCTGAATAGAACCCAGTATTACCATCTCTGAGAATGAAATTATAACGCGATTGTCTAGGATAACTAAGTACTAGCTTTTATGCTGTTTTCTAGCTTTCATTCGGAGCGATAAATGTTTGAGAACTAGAATATAAGAAATAATTATTTTTTTCCAAAAAAATTACATAGGTAACCGACTTCAACCGTGTACAGAACTCGAATAGTTTGTCCGGACCACATTTTCACATTATTGTTGATTTATCTAAAATGGCTCAGCCGATTACGATAAAATTTAAAAGCGACCACCTTTGAAGTATGATCTACCAAACAAAAAAATAATTATCAAAATCGGTCTATTCTGTAAAAAGTTATGCGCTTTCACATAGGTATTAAAAAAATATATTCTTCGACTTGAAAAACGGTTTCGTCGGTTAAAAGGTAGGTTGTTATTTTAGCAAAATTGTGTCCAAGTAGGCATCATTCCATGTGCCAGAGCAATAAGGCTTGTCACGTTCCCGCGCCCGATTAGCTGCACTGCGGTACACCCCGACACGCGAACTGACTTCTTACCATATTCCAGTGACAAATTACTTCAAATTATTCCGGTTACTTAATTAATTTCCACAATTGAACATTTTAATTTTAAACACTGGTATAACATAGTTTGTTAGATCCTTAGCGATCAAAGTCTCAAAGTAGCTCAACGAGCAGCTACAGATAGGGATATGTTTGAAGTCGAATCAAAAATGAGAAGGTCCGTAGAAAAACCAAGGTTACGATACTGCCCAGAGGATAGACCTCAACAGAGTTGTTACTGTGCTGTACCAGCCTGGTTTAATAGTCCACTGCAGGACGTAGGCCTACCCTACTTAGGTGCAGGGTGACAGGGCTCTTAGCGGAGGACTAATGAAGTAATGGTCGATGAGATCGAAAAGTTTTCGAGTAGAAACCACGTACCGGCAAGGGCGTTTTAATGAAAATCTATAGGGGGGCCTACGTCCAGCAGCGGAGCTACAACGGCTGATAATGAAAATTAAGACGAAAAAAAAAAACTGAATAGAATTTATCACAGAGCAGATAAACTAGAAACCAAGCTATATTTTTTCCACACTTAGCGCAAGAAGCAGTATCACTTGCAAACAGCCGCAAACAAACGAATAAAAATTCCAACAGAGTAGCGACAACAATCGCAAGAACTGTCAGAGCGGCTGAACAACAGCACCGGTATGTCTCATATTAAAACTAACTCGTAATAACAACTCTATATAAATTCCTGCAGTGTTCTTAAATATTTATGGTAGCTACGCCTAAGTTATGTTATCGAATTCTTATTTTTATTCCAATTTCGAATTACTTTTCAGTACCCTATCTTCATCATATCAGACAGGCATTGGGCATATGCCTTCCAAAGAGAAATACAATGAAAATAAAAAAAATAGAACCATCTCTAGACGCTTCTCTACAGTTAGTAAAAATAAAAATGTGTTGCCACTAAAAATGGTGATGTGATGTAAATCGAAGCAATAAAATACATTTAATCTCTTCGAAAATGTCGGTTAAGTTCATATAGGCCGGGTGGCTAGATCTGGAGTCAGAGATTTCAAGCCGCCTGAAGGCCTGTACTAATAATAAGTAAAAAAAAATAGCTAAACGATCAAAACAAACGGGATCTACAATTTAATGTGTCATCGTTAGCTCTCAGTTGTAAATACCACCCACATTCAATCATCTGCAGGCTGACCGTGCCGAAAGTTGCTAACTTTGGTGATAGCTGACAATCATCTAAGCAAAAAATTGCTATGGACGCTACGCGTTCAAAACCAAAAAATCAATCGAAAACAGCGTGTATTGTACAACCTTTCATTATATTACAAACAGTACTCGTTCCGAATCGTTTCTCATTCGCGACGACATAATAAACATTAAGGCCAGACATGACATAGACAGCTTTAAACCTGGTATTGCCAGTTGTAAAACCAAAACCGATGTACGGGGCACATTAACTGATTGAATAGCACCGAGAGTTGTCAGCGAGTGGGTTCGCATCGATCTAGTCCAGTCCGCAGATTAGATTACAGTGACTCTCCAGTACCGAACGGTCATAAAAATGGACACATACTGCCATTGTAATGATAGTGATGGGAAGAAAAGCAGATTGACAAAATATCGATAATTTGATTAATATAATTATATCGATTTCTGGAAGTTAATATTTTATTTCAGATAATAGTTACTATTTATTTATACAAAAACATAAGCATATTTCAGTTCCTTCTAAGTACAGTTATTGCTGATGACACTGCGAAAGTATTTGCTCAAAACGAGTTTAATTAAAAATACACATAAAGGTACAGATGTCGGCCCGATTCATCTCTATCATGTCATACTGTAATGAAAATACTCCGCTAAAAACAGACACGCATTCGTAATAGTTACTGGAGGGATTTAAACTGTCATTATGCAAATGAAACCAGGAAAAACCTGGCACGGCGCGGTTGGATCCAACATGGCCCCGAAGGGATTTGGCTGTCACGAATTTTCCGCTAATTCCACGCCAGTGATGCTTGATTAAAGGGACAGAATAAATTAAGTGTTTGTTGTTTTTTCCAACCCCTGATCCTGTTTTTGAACGAGGATCATCAAAACAAGAGCCCCTAATTTAGACGAAAAAACGCCGAGATATTTTTCCACGGTAAAGAGAAAATTAAACACACCATTAAAATGTTTCGCAAAAAAGAACACCGAATAATGTCAAAGTTCGCGTTAATTGAGCGGTTAGTTCCAGATTTTTCATGAAAATGTTCACGAAAAATGTACGTTCAAACAATCAAGTGGAAGCAAACAAAAGCGGCGCATTCGTGAAATCTATTGCCTCTACGATCGAACGCCAGGTCTAAAAGGGGCTCAATCCATCATTCTCGTTCATCCATCAAAAACATTCAACAAGTAAAAACAAAATGTTATCGGGCCCAACCCTAAAAGCAGAGACTGTCACACAATGGGGCAACACCCTGACGCACACCTTTATAGGTGCGTGCGTATGCGTAAGTGTGTGTAAAGAGAGTGATTTAGGGTTGTGTTGTAGTGTAATTCGTTTACGTCCGATATTATACTTAGCATTGTTAAAATAATCCTAGTTAGTCAGATACAGACGCGACAGAATTATTCTGAAATAAAAATATAAAATTTTCGAGGTATGAATACAACTAAATAATTGGTGATTTTGTTAAAGCTAGGTGTTAAACGAAGTAGGTACCCTAGTGGCGCGATGATTTAAAAGCGCAGCCAAGCACGTTAAAAGCTTTCAATCACGTGTGCTCATAAATTTATTATGAACTAAATATTAAAAACAGATTCTTAGCGACTAAAACGATTCCTGTTGTTTAAAAAACAGAAACTTTACCACTTGAGCCAAAGTAAATCACAGGTCTGATTAAAATAAGGAACTACAATAACATTGTATCTATCATTCTACCATAGACAGTATCTTAAATAATATAAATATATTAAATAATTAAAAGATAACGCTTTGAGATAAAAATCTAGTGTGGAAAGCACTTAAAATAAACATCATAACATTGATTTAGCAGTGCGTCATCTCTCGTCAATCTTTAGAAGTTCTAATAACTTCTAGTTGAGTGATAACCTGTCTAATACGGGTATCACAGGTGGCGCCACCAACGCTATAAGTTGGGAAATGTAAGCACTTCAGAAATTTGAAGCTTGCGTAGGAGGCGAGCTAGCTCAGTTGGTTAGAGCGTCGGGCTAGTGATCCGAAGGGGCAAGGTTCAAATCCTGCGTTCGCTTCAGATTTTTGAAATGCTTATCACAAAGATAACTCTTTGAGATAAAAATCTAGTGTGGAAAGCACTTAAAATAAACATCATAATATAAATATAGTTTAAAAAACACGCTTAGGATTTTTTTTTTTATAAATGCATTGTCATCGGTCTTTGGTAGGTGTGCAAAATTTAAAGAAAATCTGATCGCTCAAAGTATGTCAAAATCGAGCTCAAAGGGGTTGGTTACAAGCAAGCAAGCAAAGCGTGTTAAAAAAGAAAGTGACAAACCACATTCCAATTAAATATCCTCGTAAGTTCCGTAGTGCTTGTATCTACGGATATGTACTTACACATTTGTTATACTTACTTACGTGATAATGAAAACGAATGTTATCAGCCCTAGCGCACGTGTGCTATGCATATAGGCACGCACACATGCGCGCCCCGCGAGCTACGGGCGGGGACACATGTGTGCGTGTTAGGGCTGCTCGACAGATGTGCGTTGGGCGCAGCTGTCGCTTCCCCAAGCTTTATTGCACGGCACGCGCTTTGCTTTCACGTAATTATGCATTATTATTATACTTTTTTTAACTTTATTACTAACCGATTGTTATTTTGTTTCTGATGTAGTTGCTATGCGGTGTTAAGGGGATAGCGTTTCGAGGGGCATTGCCACGACATTCTAAATGACATCGCGACTTATACATAATTGTTATGTGGACACTATTATGGCTAATACCGTACTTTTATCATAATTATGTCTCATCGAAGTTAAAACATTGTTTGCCACGACCAGACGGCGGTTTGGTGACTACGGGTAGTATTTTCACACCTGACTAATGTAACTTGGATGACACGCTTGAATGTGGGTCCAGGTTATTTCTACGGACAAACGTATGTATGTTGCCTCCCGATGTTTCCTTTCACCGAAAAGCCATTGGTGTGTAAACCTATACAAATATTTCAATAATTCATTGGTACGCGGGCCCGGATTTGAACACACGACATTGCAAAACGAGTGTTACTACAACTAAGCCGTTACGGCTTTAAATTGATTGATCCCACAAAGTTCACTGTTCACCGAGGCTTGCATAATTTCCTCAAACTTATCACAAAGCATTTCCTGGCAATACATGAACACCGCTGTAGAAACCAAAGCGTGCTCCCTACACACATAAATTTTCTTAATGTTCACGTTTTATCATTCGCATCCCTCCCTCGTATAGTTCTATCCCTTTCTAAAATTAACGTCCGCAAGTCCCTTAGTCTATTCTCGCAAACAAGCTGTGAAAAATTACCTCCATATAAACACGGCGGTGTAACAGTAAGGATGTGGCAGCACTTTCATGCTGCAAGTAAATACAACGTTCAACTCTTCGTTCAAACTAGCTAAAATTGTATGCTTCCATTTTATCTGCTACAAGTATAATTTTTTGCAAAAAATTGCATGACCGACTTCACCCGTGTACAGAATTCGCGAATATTTCGCACAAATCGATGAAGCATTTTGCACATTATTGTTGATTTATCTAAAATGGCTCAACCGATTTCGATAAAATTTAAATGGGACCAATACTCTTTCCAATAAAAAAATAATTATTAAAATTGGACTACTACGAAAAAAGTTAAGCGACTCCTTTTGGTTAGATACTTAATGAGTTTGAGCGAACAGATTTTCTTTAAACTTTGCACACCTATCAAAGACCGATGACAATGCATTGATAAAATAATAATAATAATATTTTTTTAAAAATGGATGACTCCTAAGCGTGTTTTTTATTTTTTATTAAATTATATTTATATTATTTCAGTGAAGATACCCCAAGCTTTTTAAGTTACGTTACTGTAACGTTCTACTAATTGAAGATAACATTATGTTATCGTCAAGTGAATTTTGCTTTTTGAAGTGAAACTTCTAATGCGTCTTCCAACAAGGTTGCGTTAAACGTTTAACGCTACCATGGAGGGGGTATGAAAGCACTGTTGCGTTAAACGTTCAACGCTTCATCCAGATCTCATTAAATATATCACTTTGTTATTTGCTATTATTTTAACATATTTTATAATTGTACGTAATGATTAGATATTTATTAATACCTATTACAAATTACGCTGTTTTCCTTCACCGAAAAGCCAGTGGTGTGAACTTACGTACATAAATTCTAAAGAACTCATTGATACGGGACCGGGATTTGAACCCACGACTTCACGATTGTAAGGCGGGTGTCACTACCTCTAACCCGCCACGGCTATACCTGCTACACCTACACATGCATATGTCCGTAGAAGAAATTCGATGGCGTATGTGAATCCACCAACCCGCACCGGGCCAGCGGATATGGTGGATATGGCCCAATCCACCCTTCGTGGGTAGGCCTATGTCCTGCAGTGGACTATAAAAAAAGGCTGATACAGTATTACAAATTAACAAATATTGTATGTCCGTTGGGACAAACGGTTGTGTCTGTAATTTATTATAATATAACACCTTTATACACACAGTTTTAAACAATAAGCGTTATCTTATCTTATCTTATCTGGGGAGGGGGAATAGTTACAAAGTTTCACTTCACAAGACTCCGCGCACTATATTTTTACGTGAGTAGAGTGTCCACACTCCATCTGTTCTGTACTACGACACATACTTGTAAAAGTTTTATATGTAGCAGTGGTACATAATATTAGTGTAAGTGCGTAAACGTGTAGACAATATATCAGGCATATAGTCAGGAGAATTCGAAACGCTACAGTGTTTCAGCTTTTGTTTGTTACCTAGCTGTTTAGGACGTTTAGGTAAATAAATGGCCCACTGTTGTACTGTGTTCGGTAAGTAGAATATCTTGTAGTGAGAAAATGATTGTATTACGGATTCGAAATAAACGTTATACGTGTGTCATATGTTGGTTGGGCACAGAGGTTAGTATGAGTTTATTAAATACGTAAACAGTAACAGTAGCTTCCTTTAGGCTCCCACGTTCAGCATCTAGCGACACGAAACGATAATAGTTTTCGTTTGATATGCAAATTCGTACTAAGGCCTCTAATCTAAGCTATTAGATGAGAGCTGAGCTAATCATCAGGTCAGGCCATCCGAGACACGGCAGTGTTCAATTGTAAATTTCATGAGATTACCCATTGGCCTTTCGTGAAGCTTATGTTCTGCAGTGAACTATTAAAAGGTCGGTACAAAGGGTTTAGTCCAGGTTTACACGTAAATTGAAACTACAGATGTTTCCGTACGGCTCTATAAATTTTTGTACAGCGCCCTTGGCGGAAACGAGGAGGAACTAACCAATATGTATAGAGCCACACGCGAACGCGAAAGTTTAAGTAAACTACGCAAAACCTGGACTAAGGGCTCATACAGTAGTATTAATCGGAAGATTGATAACGCTGTAATTTCAAATGGCTTCAGCGAAGAATGCCTCATTCTCATAATGGCCAACTTGTCGTAGAAGGCCCAAAAAGCCTATTCGCTAAGGAATGTATTTATTAACCGACCTTAAGACTTGAGGCTCTCGATTCGACTGTATGTTTTTTTGCATGTATGTTCCGCTACTACAGCTACTACTCTGCCAATTCTGAACCAATTTTGATATTTTTTTTTTGATTGGTAGATCATAAATTCAGAAGTCACATTTAAATTTTATCAAAAACGAATGATTTGTTTTTGAAAAATCAACAATAATGTAAAAATTCGTTGATTCGTACAAACTGTTCGAATTCTGTACACGGTTAAAGAGGCTTGTGCCATTTTTGGTGAAAAATAATTATGATTAGTCAAGTTGTGTTATGAATGACCCATATAATCCTTACTACCCTTATCTTTACTAACATTATAAATCCAAAAGTGTGTTTGTTGATTTGTTCCTCTTTCACGCAGCAACGGAGCAACGGATCGACTCGATTTTTGGCATAGACAATAGTTTAAAAGACGAAATGTGACATAGGCTAATTTTTATCCCGGTGTTGTTTTTAAACTTTCGCGATTTGAACATATTATTATTATATACTACGGGACTAATCGCGCACTAAAATTACGAGATAAATAAAATACTTCAGACGAGTTGCATCAACGGGTAGTAGTCTACCCGTGACCACGGTCGATGCAACTCGGCCGAAACGTCGGTATGATGCTTATTTATTTATCTCGTAATTTTGGTGCGCGATTAGTCCCGTAGTAAATAATAATAAAAATAAAAGGTTCCTATGGGATAGCACAAAAATAAAAATATCACGCGGGCAAAGCCGCGGGCAAAAGCTATAGGTATAGATACGTATAAATAAATAAATAAATATTTTGGGACATCTTGCACACGGCCTCTGACCCCAAACTAAGCAAAGCTTGTGATATGGCTGCCAGAGACTGATATACTACATATACATATTTTTAAATACATACTTATATAGATATTAACTAAATAACTCCCAGACACAGAGCAAACAGCTATGTTCCTCACATAAATATTTGCCCTGGGTGGTGATCGAACCCACGCCTCTTGGACTCAGAAGTTAGGGTCACTAACCACTGAGCCACCGAGGCAGTCAACTGATATATCCACGGTCCGAATTCATGTCGGCGTGTGTAAACAAGGTATGACATTAAAGCGTGGCTGTCGCGCCCTGATGATCATGTTTCAATCGATATTTCGATAGTGAGGGGTGCGACCCCATGTCTCGGCGCCTTTGATATACGGAGGGATATCGCTTGTAGTTTACCCTCTGAGGGAAAGCAGCTGACTAAAATCAGCACGGTTACAACGGTAAGAGCATGTTATTTCGACAATCTAAAACAAACTGACTAAATTCATGATGTTAAAAGCCACTACTGTACTAATATCCCAACTAGCACACAAGCGTTAAATGCTGCCTATTTTATTACTTTGAGTTTTATAATGGTGGTTTAAAAGTTCAAAAAGCAGTTTTGGGTTGCCTAATAGTTTCCAAAATGTTTATAGCTATAAAATTCACTACAAGTTCCAGTAGGACAAGTCATACCACCTTTATCTTTATAATAGTGCATATTGCATCTTAATTACAACTAAAGGCGATTGTTGAAAGTTGCCGAAGAACATTTAACCACTGATAGCTTTATATGAACTGATTTTATTACTGTAATATGCCTTGAAGCCGCTTTAAAGAGTTAAAAGTGATTCATTTAAAGTAGCTGCGTAAGAGCTCTAAATATTTACTATATGCCACTTCAGACTGCAAAAAAGACGAAATATTAGCTCTATTAAAGGTTCAAGCAGCAGAAGAGAAACAAAAATCAATTCATATATCTCTAAAGTGCTATAAAAGATCAAATTAGCGCTTAACCTCTCATAATGGATATATTTCGGTGAAAACTGCAACTTAAGGCTGTATCATGAGATCGCCATGTTTTTCTAAACAACTGTGATGTTTACTTGCAGAATTAGAGGTTATAAATGATGTATTTGGAAGAAATAAGCTCATTTTTACTGATATTATTAAAGCCCTTTGCATATATTATTCTATTATTACATAATAAAATGTGAAACAAGCTTATTCCAAGTCATCGATAATAATATTTTACAAATTTTCATATTATTTTGAGCGCATTGAGATGTTATTTCGAAAGCGCGTTTAAAATTACTTACGAAACATTATACTTTTGCACAGTAAACCTAAAAGCGTTTTGTAGTTTAAACTTAATAAAGGCACATATACATTATATATTCCATGATAAAAATGAAATATTTACGCCATGAATTCGTTCACTTTGTTTGACGAACGCATCTTATCCAAAAGGATTGAAATACCATCCAGAGAATGAAGATGGAAACAGTTAAAATATAGTTTGGTCACATGTTATAAATCATTCATTCGTTCTTTGTTCACAAAAATGGACCGTATAAGAGCTTTAGAGCGGCGGTAGTACATTTTGCAGCCTTTGAGGCACCTTTTTGCCACTGCTATGCAGTTGCTATGGAGCTATAGCCTGCAAAAAGTTGTGCCCAAAGTGTCTCTAAGTCTGTTGCATAACGGTTGCAGAGCATGCACTAGCACTTAATCCTATTACCTTAGGAAATTATTGGATTGGCTCTATAGCTATTATAGAACTTATTGTGTTAGTTGGGATTGTATAATAATTGATTAATGAAATAAAATATAGCTAAGTAGCATTAAGTTGTAGTTAGTAGCTACTAAGAATTACGTTAATCAAATCAGCATGATATAAAAAAACGCATAAAAATGTGTGTGGTGTATGATTGAATTCTCATTATTAAAAAAATATTCTACCGATCACATGACCCAGTGTAAGAGAAATCCGCATTTCGCAATAACTTCTTCAAAAAGTTTCCGATATTTTCTACAGCTTTTGGCTCTGATTGACAAATCCATTCTCAAATAATCAAAGATCGATACACTCTCCTCCCTCCCCTAAAATCAGCTTTGAAAGCTCGTTAGTTTATAAAAAGTTGGACGTTTTGCTTTTCGAGGGAAAACTTTTAAAAATAAGTCCATAACAATTGTCGAAGTGAAACGACAATAATTATATTGCTATTGACTTGTGTTAAAGTTCCAAGTTAAGGCAGTCTACATCAGTTTAACGACTGTCATCATCATCAGCCATATGACGTTCACAGATGGACATAAGGATACCCAAGACTTTAATACGTGTGTAATAATGCCTTAGATCGACTACAACTGAACATAGGCCTACCCACGAAGATTAGGTCATATCTCTGCGGGATTCACATGTGTCATCAAATTTCTTCTAGTATTGAATGCAAGTCGTGTCAAAGGTTTTTACATAGCCAGCTGTGGTAAGAAAATGTCTACATACGAACTGGAGATTCGGGACCGGGATTAGAATCCACATGCTCTAGATTGTAAGCCATGTTACTACCACTAGACCACCACTCCCAAGCATCATTAGAATAATTATTTTTTGCAAAAAATAGCATGACTGACTTGAACCGTGTACAGAATTCGCGAACATTTCGCACGGATCGATGTAGCATTTTTCATATTATTGTTGATTTATCAAAAATGCTTCAGCCGATTTCGATTAAAATGGGACCAATTTCGAAGTATAACTCTTTGCAATAAAAAAAGAATTATCGAGATCGGACCACTACGTAAAAAGTTATGGTTATACGCAAAAATATATATATACGCGTCGAATTGAGTACCTCCTCCGTTTCGTCGGTCAACAAAAGACAAAGCAAGATTCGGATCAAAGTTAGCTTATGTAAGAGGGCGCAAGCAAAATGGATTGGTTCGGACGAATTCGTTACAACTTAGCTGAGTGCATGAGCCCAAGTTTTTCCACTATAAATTATTCATGACTAGCTGAGACGGCGGGTTTGCTCGTGATTCCGTACAACTTTCCAGCAAAATATGAACTACACTACCAAATTATCTGTACGTGACCAAGCGGCGGAACTGAAATTCGACGTAGACCCTGTTAGGAAATAGCGGTCGTAGCTCCCTCATTTCAGTATATAGTTGGTACGGTACTTGGTTCAAGAGATGAAAGATTACGCAGGGGTTTTAAATTTGTTCTGCAAAACTCGGGGTTTATTAAAATTTAGCATTCGAGATAATGCTCGATGAGATTACTGGTGGTTGTTACAGCGACCTTTTTATTTGGTTTACAAAATGAGATCGAGTGTCCTTTCCTTAGAAGTAAAACAGTATTATGACAGCGCGTATGTACAGGCAGATTTAAACTTCTTGGCGGTTGTGAGTAACCAATCATCACTGAAGCTCACATAACAGCTGCACGAGGATTGTGTTTTCGCAGCTTGTAGCTAACTTCACAGCCGCCAATAAGTTTGATTCGGCCTATAAGTAGAACTATGCCCAGAGTCTCTGCGAGATCAAATCAGAACCGAGGTAACTGACATAGCTCAATGGATTAGCAAGTTAAAGAGGCTATGAGCAGGGCACAGAGAACTGATGGTCAAAGCAACCAAGCAGTGAAGTTCACGAATGGAGACCACCGCGTAGCGTAGGACGATCACTACTGACCAGGTGGGTAGACGACCTAAATAAGACGACAGCAACGCGCTGGATGCAGTAGCTTCAAACTGATAGTATTAGAAAGCTAGTTCAGCAAGGGACGTCTGGATCTCGACTGACGATGATGGTGATAATTTGTAGTTCAAATAATAAAACGCGCACATAAAAAATACATATACACATAAATATACAAAAATCGTAAGCGATATCAAAAACGCAAAACCGTTTATACGTTCGAAAACAGCATTAAACAAAACTCAAATTTAATTGCACATATTCAACGACCAAAAAGCATTAAACCCGAAAACTGCACGGAAACTGCGGTTTTCATGTAAAAAATAATAAAGAAAATAATAAATTCTGTTGTTCAAGAGAACTTTGTACGAGTATTTCCGTTCGAGCGGCGAGAATAGGGTGACCACCATATAATAATGAATAAGGTAAAAACACCACACAAGGGAACAAACCTCTTCATTTAAAAGAGATACCTAACACAAAAATATATCGAGCTTAGGCCATTACCTTGTGTAGGTCCCGGCACGAAGTTGAAGCAAAAAATATCACTCTCTCCCTTTCGTTAGCAGAGAAAACAAAAGAGAGGTAGCTATGGTTTAACGTTCAAGTTGTTTGCCGGCTACTATACAATACTTAATTATTTGCTTTATTTGTTTCGGAAATTGATCATCCTATTATTTTCTTTAATAACAACCACAGCGATTTTTCAACTGGTCCCAGGTAAATGTTGTTCATAAAAATGCACACTTCTGAAAAACTTTGTACCTATCAAAATAACTGCTTGTATTTAGGTCCTAAGATATTTGAGTGATTAGATATTTGAGTATAGACTGCCTCGGTGGCTTAGTGGTTAGTAACCCTAACTTCTGGATCAAAGAGGCGTGGGTTCGATCCCCACCAGGGCAAATATTTATGTGATGAACATAAATGTTTGCTCTGTGTCTGGGTGTCATTTAGTTACTATCTATATATAAGTATGTATTTAAAAATAAGTGTATGTAGTATATCAGTCTCTGGCAGCCATATCACAAGCTTTGCTTAGTTTGGGGTCAGAGGCCGTGTGTAAGATGTCCCAAAATATTTATTTATTTATTTATAAGAAAACTCGAAGCAACCCTATTCAGCCATAATAATGAAACACGTAGGTAAGCGAAAAATAATGAAAAACCATCTTGAATAGCGAATATTCCGCATTACCTCGACAAGCGCGTGTTTGCCTGCATTATACTTAATTTATACCTACGTTGCAGTCAAATTATACTTTTTAAGTCATTCTAGTAATATAACTAAATTAGGTAATTTATGAGGTGGTTTAACAATGTTTGGTATTCTTTTCTAGCATAACTACGAGCTATATTTTTGATTTATATTTGCTTAATGCGGTAGTCGTGTGGGGCCAAAAGAAAGCATCTGCAATGGCGTTTCCTTGCTGAAATATAACGACTTTTTTTCGAATCGATATTTTTATTTAATTTAAACGAATCAGATAATTTTACCACTATTCTACCTTAATTTGTTCGATATCGATATTCGAATCTATATATACTCGTATATATAAATGAATGTTTGTCTGTATGTCCTTTATAGAATCGTAACCTATGCATTTGATCATGACTGTGATGATCTTTAGCATGAGCCAAAGAAGGTTTCTGAGTTGATGTGACCAATTTTCTACAGATGGCGCCAGCAATGCGCGCAGAGTACAGCTATGTAGTTAATTATAAAATTCAATAATACGCGTTAGAACAGCAATTGACTTTAGCCATACTTATAACAAAGCGAGCGATTGAACTTCTATTCAATTGTCAGTTTTACCGCGCCGTCTGGGTCGTTCGGCGACGTTCTAAATTCGAAAGTGTTTGTGTTCTATATCAATTTTAATTGAACCAAATGAATGAGTGAACAATCTCTAGCGACAGATGGGCAGGATGCAATTTGCTTCAATCGCCATTTTCTGCTTAGTCACCCATTAGGCGGGGTGTCTTGGATGCGGGGCCCTTTTGCCGATACTTCAATTTATTTTTTCAGCTAGCTGGCAACATTGTAACTTTGTTACAGTCTGATGATCACAGGTTTTACAACCAACTGTATTTGAAAATACGTACCAATGTATTGTGAAACTTCTAGCGCTAAGGCAATTTATACATCTAAAAAAAATATAACTATACTTAATAATAAAAATCAATAAATCAATAAACAATGGACATTAATTTATTTGACATTACCAAGTCACAGAAATATAGCACCCGTTCTTGATAGCTTGAAATAAATTGTTTCAAGCTATAAGGCTGTCAGTTAAAAATATGAATGTTAACAGATTAGGTAGGCTTTTACAAAATTGATAATTATCTAATGAAAATTATCTAAGAAAATTATTAAAAATAAAATCGGCGGCACACGCACAAAATTTACGCCAACAATGTACGCATTCAACAATAAAAGTTATAAAACGATTCCATAGCACTATCAACACTACGCCGCCATTTTCGATCACTTCTTTGTTACCTACCCTCGCAATCCGGCTTTGCGCGTTCTCTTCGTCGCTCGCGTTGATTGCGTCGTACGTGTGAAAGGGAGAGATGTGAAAGCCCGGCTTAGAGTACAAAGGCAAATTGGTTTCGCCCCTCTATCTAGCGGATTTGTCTGACACGTGGCCAAGGGTTGGATTTGAAGGGATGCTGTTTGACCAGTTGGTGAATTGCATGTTTCGGGCGTCGGATGGTAATCGCAATTGATGATCGTTCAACAATATTCTGAATGTTCTGTTTAATTCCATTTTAATCCGAAGCATTAACTATACATTAGGTACTAAATTGTAGTACATAGTATTCAAACATGTTTATGTTTAATGTATTTTTACTTTGCCCGTTGTGTATCGACCCTTTAAAAGTACTTTACTCTTGTCGTAGTTTTACAGTCAAAGTCAAATCTCTTTAGATCGTAGACACATACCATGTACTATAGCTAAAAGTAATTTACAAAATTTAAATTATCATGATAATAATAAAATAAATTATTAGACAGAGATTAGTCCACTGGACTAATCAGATTAACATAACAAAAAGTAAATGTCAGTGTCATTCAAAGTAACAATTTCCGGTAAAAAGGTCATTAAGAAAAAAGAGTACAGATAAAAAATAAGTAACCTGTAGCAAATAGTATGAACGAGTAACGGTTACGTTATCACCAATAGCATCGTCAAGTTAATATAATTAACAGAAGTTATACATACATAGCTAGTATGTAGGTATTTAGCGTCTATGAAATAGGCACAAAGCGGTACCTCATGTAATCTACCCTCATTGTTTATACGAACAGTAAAGATATGGAACTCTCTCCCTGATGATTTTCTTGTCGATTACAATATATTTTTGATATTTGTTTGAACTATTATATTGAATTATTCATACATGTCACGAAACAAAACTCTTTCATCTTCTTCAATCAGTTCAGTACAATTTTCAGTAACTTTTACTATTTACGTATCACATTAATGTGACCTTTGCGACAGCAACCGAAACAAGTTAAAATGACGGCTGAACTTTCTTAATATTGAAAACTTTCGCCATCGCCTCCTAACGGGCGTATTACGCCTGAGTCCCAAATTTAATTGACTCCAGGGTAGATTATCTTAATAACAGCTAAGATATGGGGTCATCAGGATCAACAACAACTGCCATTTGAGATCTGGAGCTAAAGTTGGGGTGTAACTGCTAACGAGCTCTAGCATACCCTTTCTGACGGACCTGATAATCTTGTAGCTCGTTTTATTATTAGCTTTATGCAGGGTTTGACTTAAAGGGTATACAGGGTTATTACTAATTAATTAGCATCCTTTTAGGGGCTTATTCTGTACATCAAAACTAACAACTTTTGTTCTACGACTTTTATTAATTTAATAGAAAAATATCGTTCATCCTCGACAAAATGTATGGAACAGCTGATATTTTTTTTTTGATTTTGACAAAAGTCGCAGATCAAAAGTTGTTAGTTTTGATGTACAGAATAAGCCCCTGGAAGGATGCTAATTGATTAGGAATAACCCTGTATACTAAACTAGCTTAAAACGGCTTCCTCTGCGTGATATTTTGGTGTATGTGCTAAATCATAGGAACCTTTCATTGTTCTGGGATAAAAGTAGTTTATGCCAGTCTCCGACCTTTAAGCTATATCCTGGAAAAAGATGTCATCCTTTGTATAAGTAGTTCATTTCAAATTGTTAAGGTATTTTTTTAGTTAATTGGTGGTGTGATATACTAGTAGACATGGTGTATATATGTCTTACTTAAATAATTGAATATGAATATTACAAATTACACTAAATAAAACCAAATTAAATAATACCCCTTTCACTCATAACCTATCCGACTAATCTTTTAGGCAATCCAAGTTGAAGTTAATATAATGCACCCCCACCCCTTCCACTCATAACCTATCCGACAAACCCTTTAGTTAGCATATCTAAGTTGAAGTTAAGATAAAATAAACCGGTCGGTCCCTACAGAACCCTCGTGGCACGTGACTCACTCTTGATTAAACGCTATGATTACCGACTCGTATGGTCAGTGGGAATTTTCTAAATTTAGGACCCTAAGTGGAGGGTCGAGGGTCGGAGGGAAATTGTGTTTTGTTTAGTAGTTTAGTTATAACTTCATAAGTCACGATACGATATCTTAGAATTAATAATATATAATCTTAATATATGATTGAAAATATTATTATACCTCAAAGAGTTATCTTTGTGATAAGCATTTTAAAAATCTGAAGCAAACGCAGGATTTGAACCTGCACCTTCGGATCTCTAGCCGGACACTCTAACCAACTGAGCCAGCTACTAGTTGGTTAGAGCGTCGGGCTAGTGATCCGAAGGGGCAGGTTCAAATCCTGCGTTCGCTTCAGATTTTCGAAATGCTTGTCACAAAGATAACTCTTTAAGATAAAATCTAGTGTGAAAAGTACTCTTAATAAGCTTATTTACTTTTATTTTATCCTCACAACGCTGGGTCGGACCGAGAAATCGTATCGGGCGATGTGACTAAAAACTTTTTACGCAAAGAACCTAGGTATTTTCATGTGACGAAATTGTGACTAAGTTTAGTAATAATTTACAGCTTTAGTACTTGAACTTGTTAATAATTTACAGTTTTAGTGCTCGAACAAAGCTCTCTCAGAATAAACGTTTAAGTTGGACTATACAAGCTCCGTTTGATGTACACTTAATTCGATTCAAGTTTTAGTCTAGTCTTGAATACTAGATTAGAAGTTTTGCTAGTAGGTAGGTACCTATTTGTAGTTAAGAAGATTTTATGCGCCTCATTACCAAGACGCTTGTGCACATTAATAAAGATAAGAAAAAACAATACGTGAATTTCCAAAAATATTTATACGTATGGGCCGATTCAATCTTCTTGGCGGCTGAGAGGTTAGCTTCAAGCTACGCTAAATCCAATCCCGACTGAAGCTCACAAAACCGCTGCGCATAAATTGACTTTTGCGCAGCTTGTACCTAACTTACAGCCGCCAAAAGATTTGATTCGGCTTAAATGTAGCATTTGGTGATCCTAAAGTTATACACATTTTTCGAATAATATTTATCGAAAATCTGATAACAATAGTATGCTTCGACCTCTTCTGTTGTTTTACTATCTACTCGTAGTATCAATTTTCGTTGTAGCGTATTTCAGTTCACCAACATTGTACACTCTAGTAAATACATTATAAAACTTTAAAAATAAAATAAACCTAAGTAAACGTAAAAATGCGAATCTTAGAGCAGTAAAATGCTTTGTAAAAGATTAGCATGACCGACTTCACTCGTGTACAGAATTCGCGAATATTTCGCACGGATCGATGTAGCATTTTTCACATTATTGTTTATTTATCAAAAATGGCTCAGCCGATTTCGATAAAATTTAAATGGGACCAAGTATGAAGTATACTCTTTCCAATAAAAAAAGAATTATTGAAATCGGACCACTATGAAAAAAGTTATGCGTGGTTATACATAAAAAAAATATACGCGTCAAATTGTATACCTCCTCCGGTGGTTCGTCGGTCAAAAAGAATTACCTACATACAAAAAAACCAATCTCAGAACAGTAAATAATTTTAGCAATCAAGCTTTTGTCTAATAGGATTTTCTATTTAGGTACTACTTAAAGAAGATTTTGCAAAGTGGGCTCAGGCTGTGTACAGTAGCTCAAAAAATCCATTAAAATATGGTAAATAAAAGCGCAGCGTAAAACAGACGCATTGATTTTTGTTCAAGGCTGCCATCACGCCGCCATATTTTACAAGCAATGTCAAAAGATGATAAGATCCGAATATATGAGATTCCTTTAAATGAAGTTCGTTATAAAAGAAATTAACAGGAAAATCATTTTCCAAAGCAAATAATTGAATACTATACAAGGTAATGGCCTAAGCTCGATATATTTTTGCATTATCTCTTTTAAAATACAGATAAAGCATTTCAAAAAGTTTAAGAACTAGGATGATCCTTCATTACCCAAAAATAAACGTTTAAAGCGGAATTCCGCACGAGTTGTATCAAAAAGGATATTAATTTTCTGCTTACTTAAATTGTTTCTCTTGGTCTGAGTGAGGGGCATTCGGCGGAACGGTATTTAATCTGCCAACACAGTGAATGAATGAAAGAACGAACAAGAGGAAATTATGTTTATTCCTTACGTTTTATTTTTAATGTTTTTAGACATTTATGACATACGCATATATTTAATATTTGCCAGAATGATAAATAGTGTAATTTTAATACACATTTACAAACGTATATAGACATAATCAAATAACCAGTCATCATTATCATCTCAGCTATCATCCATTGTTAAATATAAGTCTCTTACATAAATCTCCAATTAGACCAGCTGGAACCGGCTTGCCTCCACTTATTGTATTGCTGTAACTGTTATATTATAGTAAAGTGCGTTTTTTTCTCTCAGAGATATTGACATCGCAATTCTATGCATTTGCCAGGGTTGTGTTTTTAAGGTGGTAGAGATAGCAACAAACGAAATTAATAAAAATAGCGAAAACCCTCTACAATATGGGTTAAGAGTTGGATAGAATAAAAGGCTCGGTTGTCGTACACCAATTTAATCCAAGACTTGGTAGTAAAACTAGGTAACAGACTACAGAATTTTTTTGAGATTGTCCGAAGAAATTACCACCCGAAAACCGTAGAACACGGAGAGGTCGAAATTTTATAAAACGCGGTTTTGAAGTCTTTGTACGTCAATGCAGCGGCTTTAAAATCGCGTAAGTTTTAAAGTATCGATGGGTAATTAAGCTGTTGGCAGTAAAATACTCAAACGGCGCGAAGTTTGTACCTTACACCTCCTGAATACATCTATAGGTATTTATAGGTATCTGTTGAACTGTTTCCGCCACCTGTCATGGCAGATACGAAGGATTTCGGGCCCTTTACGCTTAACTTGTCTTTAATATATTCAATATTTGAACAGGAGCACGAGAATCCATTTTGGATTTCGTTTTATTCTTGAGAAGGGGACCGGAGAGTACCTACTTTCTGATGTCTGGTTTAGATCGCATTGTCTAATTTATTTATTCGCCTTTTGAGATAAGTTGTAATCTGTAACGATTTTAGATTTATGTTTTTAGTTTCATGTGATTAATTTTCAAGATGGCGGCATCTGAAACTGTAATAGAAATTTAAAAAGTTAGTCCCTGTTTCTGTCCCTGTTGGTAGCGCATCATTACTTATATTATAATTCCGAAGTTAGTACTATTCATAGCGTAGTTTGACTGAGTGACTTTCAGTGATCACCAAAGTTAAGCAACGTTCGATAGGTCAGTCTTCGGATGGGTTATCGCGGGTGGCATTTACAACCTAGCGCTACCGTGGCTCGGATGACACGTTAAATTGTAGGCCCCGGTCGTATTAATCATTTAGCCAAGTCAGAGGCCTTCAGGCAGCTTAAAAACTTTCGACACCAAGGCTAGCCACCCGGCCTATACGAACTTACTTAATCCGAAATTGTGTTTGTTGGTTTGTTTGTTTGTTAACCTTTCACGCAACAACGGAGCGAAGGATTGACTGATTTGCATGAGTTTAAAGATCGGAGAATGTCTTACGCCAATAAAGTACGCGGGCAAAGCCAATAGGTAGGTCACCTATAGGTGACAAGAATAGTCTAAATATAAAAAAAAAACCGGACAAGTGCGAGTTAGGCTCGCACATCGAGGGTTCCGTACAAACACGTTGTTAAAATAATTAAAAACCTGTTTTAGCATGTGCTAATGAAGTTCTTTTATATGATACCTTACATGAAACGATTTACTCACTTTGAATTTTGAACCCATATTTTGTGAATTTTGAAGCCCTATTTTTTGTGATTTAAATAAAAATGTACAGTTTTCAGATTTATTCCTATATGAGTACTCTAAGACAATGCTTCTCGCCGAATTTCATAGCTCTATGTCAACGGGAAGTACCCTGTAGGTTTTGATTTTTGTGAGTGCCAAATATGCGGTTTTTTACGACATAAACGGGTCTAACTTTTTTAAACGATAACTGAGAAGTTTTTCTTTTACACATCTGCAAGAGACCATAGATATAGGTATACAGTTTAAATTTCAACTCGATATCTTTACGCGTTCCCGAGATAAAGAGTCTTGACATACACACAGACGGACAGACGGACAACAAAGTGATCCTATAAGGGTTCCGTTTTTTCCGTTTGAGGTACGGAACCCTAAAAAAACACTTTATTCTTTCATTCAGATGTTTACAACCATGTCAAAGGAAGAAACCTAACAATCCAATCGAATAAATGAATCTTTGTTATTTTTTGTCAGTCCAATTAACTTAAATCAATACAAAGTCTCTATGTTCTGTTGATCAAAAAAATTAAAAGTTTCAAATAAGATCGAAAAGAATAAGTAAGCTATATTTTAATTAAGTCCAAATAAGAACAAACAAAATTATTCGAAAACTTAGTACGTTCGAAAAACTTCGCATCGTCGAAGTATAAGCGCAAACAATATCGCGAATTCGCAAACTCCGCAAAGAATTCGAATATTCGAAAATTAATTAACGTAATCGAATCGCGGGTAAACACCTTAGTCGAGAATGAACGATATAAGGGTAATCGCACACCTAATCCTTAAAGCTGCTACAATTTTGTATCTTTCAGGCAGAGTAATTCTGTATGAAAACGCGTTACGTGCTCTAAGTTAAGCATTAGTTTTATGAAAATGAAAAAAATAAATATGGTATTGAAATGACACAACATCAATTTTATTTTTAAGGGTGTCTCTACAGTTTGACACCGCGAATTTCATTTGGAATCATATTTTTTAAATAAAAAATGCGATCAAAATTAAATAAAAACCGATTTTATGCTATAATACTCGTACGATTATTATTATCCCTATAGAAATAAAATAGGTTTATATTTAATTTAAATGGCATATTTGACACAAAAAATATTATTCCAAACGAAATTCGCGGTGTCCAATTGCAGAGGGGTACCTATTTAAAAATAAATTGATGTTGTGTCATTTCGATACCATATTCAAAGCGCAGTCAAATCAAAGCAATAACCAATGCGTAAATGGCAGTCAAAAAGCAGTATAGCATTATTGTAGCCGCAAACAGTGACGGAAGCCAAAGTATTGTGTGCCTGTGGCCCTTCGTTGGGAATGAACGATATAATTTCAAATTCCAAATTCCGTTTGGCGCGAACGATAATTTTAAATTTCGAATACCGGCGCCGCGATAAAATAATGAGGAATTTACGAAACGCGTTTCGATACGAAAAAGGTCGATTCGAGCGTTTTTATAATTGGATGTAGGGAGGGGATTGGGATTTGTTGTGCTTTTCCAACGAGCCTATTTTTATGAAATTCTAACGAATAATACGGGAAAAGTATCTATATATGTAGAAGTGTCCGTGAGTCTGTTTGCTTGTATTTTTTCTTTGAATATCAGTACTCACAGAAAAAACTCGTCAACAATGACGGGTAAATAGAGTCGATGAATAACATGGATAACTAATACCTATAGGCCGAATTATACAAGTCGACGGATGTGAAGTTAGGTACAAGCAAAGAAGATATAATAATACTACGCACAAGTTGCCCGATACCTAATCAACGCGCAGCTTCCGTCAGGATTAGATATTGCGTAGCTTGTAGCGAATTTCACATCCGCCAACTTGTATGATTCGGCCTATACGCGATGTTTGTCGCGGTAATGGCGCGCTCCGAAACATTGCACGATGCCTTCCGCGAAAATTACGAATGACAATCTACAACGCCCTAGTTAAACCACATCTTCTATACCTAATCGAGATTTGGGGATGCGCTGCTAAAACGAGAATATGTAAATTACAAAGATTGCAGAATAAAATCATTAAAACCATTTTTAACTATGACTACCTAACACCAACTAAGGAAATTTATTCAGCAACTAAAATAATGAATATAAAACAACTCTATAAATATAACACATGTATCTTTATTAGAAAAACTTTAACTAAAACTATTCACACTAACATAACCTTTACAAAACAAAAAAAAGTTGTTAACCGCCGAACTCGCCGGGCGAGTTATATCGCAATTCCAAAGCATCGAACAAATTACGGTAAGACAATGCTCACAACTGAAGGTGCCAGACTTTATAACTCACTACCCTCACAAATAAAAAATGTTAACTCACTTCATGCCTTTAAAAAAACTTTAGCCGAATACATCATAGAAGATGTATTGTTATAAGTAAGATAAAAGAAGTGTGAAGTGAGTCTGTATTATGTTGTAGGTTCAATTAGTTAATTTACTTTGATAATATGATAATTGAAATAGGTACGACTAAAATTGTAAAATATGTTGTAATTATGTTATCATGTAAGTGACAAACTGTTTGACTTTATGATAATAAATATCTTTAAACCTTAATATGCATAAGAACCGATTGAAACCATATATCCATGCATCCACCACATTTTGTTAGTATTTATCAATTGTATATTTTTAGCGCGTCCTATTTTGCGCTGACCGATCGGTGGTCTCCACTCGAGAACCTTACAATCTCCGTAACAATAAGGAAATTCATATACAATTTGACGTAAATTACCATATTAATAGCCAAAGTTAAAACATAAACAAACCTCAAATAGATCATTCCCTAAAGAAGATCTTGCAAAGTTGACCTAGGCTTTGTACAGTAGCCCAAAAAGCATTAAAATATGGTAAACACATTCACAGATAAAAACCATGGTATTTAATGCTTAATTTTGTGGAATTTCATATTTCCTACTTTGAATTTTGTTCATGGCCGCCATCACGCCGCCATACTTTACAAGCAATGTCAAAAGATAATAAGATCCGAAAATATGAAATTCCTTTAAATGGAGATCGTTATTAAAGAAAATAATAGGAAACTCATTTTCCAAATCAAATAAAGCAAATGTTGTTTTTAAACTTTCGCGATTTGAACACATCATTATTATAAAATACGGAACTAATCGCGCACTAAAATTACGAGATAGACCGTGGTCACGGGTAGACTCAACTCAAACTCAGTCTACCCGTGACTACGGTCGATGCAACTTGGCCGAAACGTCGGGATGATGAGGTATTTATTTATCTCGTAATTTTAGTGCGCGATTAGTCCCATAGTATATATTAATAACAAATAAAGTGCAAGGTAATGGCCCAAGCTCGATGTATTTTTGCATCATCTCATTTGAAGAAAGTACAGCGGGTGAAGCCGTAGCCCGCATCTAGTGTAGATAAATAAATTGGCAGTAATTGGCTCGCTTAGATACATACAGTCCGCCCACTCCAATTATGTTGCTTCAGCCAACATGCTCGGCTACTTACCTGCAAAAAGAAACATTTCAATTAATTGATGTTTACGAGAAACGTTATTTTTTGATTACGACATTCAATTATTAGATTTCGGCAAAAATGGGATAACCGACTTCAACTGTGTACAAAATTCGAATCGATGTATCATCGGTGTAGTATTTTTCACATTGTTGATTTTGACGGACTGATCCGATAAAATTTAAATGTGATCTCTGAAGTATGATCTACTAAACAAAAAAAAAAGTATGATCAGGCGGCGTGTCACATAGAAGGAGAAATCCAATTTAATAATTTATGGCAACAATGTGTTATTTAAAAGCATGATCACTGCATAATAGCGTAAAAAATGCATAGGCTATGTAATCAAAGACTTCACAATTTTTGCAGGACGAATTACTGTCTCTGCCCATTACCTCTAAATTCTATCATAATAAACCTATATAAAGTCTATATAGTATAGGCGACCACTGTATAAATGGGGTTTTTTTTATAGATTTCCATAGAGACCGGATAAAAAGCCTATAGTAATCAATTGTGTTTGTGATCTCGAAAAGGTCGTCTGCACATTTTATTTTATTCAAAAGAACGGCTAGACTTCTGCGGCCTACAAATCACAGGTCCTTAATTTAACCATTTCGGCCTGTGTTTGGTTAAAAACTAGACCGCAGCCACAGACCACAGCACTCTACAGAACGACTAAATGTTACATAATAAAAACAAAAGTTATCAAGTTCGTTGGCTAAATAGGGGCCGAACTGGCCAGCAACAAAAAAAAAGCTATTTAAAAATACCCCTGATTATTTCTTTCGAATTTCAAATTTTCTTATTAGAAAGCGCACATCGGGCTCTACTTAATGGGAATTCTTCGGAAACTAATTAATTTTTACCCGCAAATAATTCCCGATGGAATGTTTTATTAATTTTCTATTTGTGTTAGCGGTTCCGAAGGTTCTATTCGATGTTTGAATTTGGAATCTATCGATTGTTAAATGTTCGGGAATAATTAGTTTTTGATTGTGTTTGCGGGTAGATATGAGAATGTATTGT
The DNA here is from genome assembly GCA_949316475.1 of Hypomecis punctinalis. Classification (NCBI taxonomy): domain Eukaryota; kingdom Metazoa; phylum Arthropoda; class Insecta; order Lepidoptera; family Geometridae; genus Hypomecis; species Hypomecis punctinalis. Next base: position 14,954,447 of record OX438809.1, read on the forward strand.
TAATCTTAATTGTCACCGCCAATATCGCAGCCGTACTCGAACCGAGTGGGTTGGCGCGTGGTGATGGCAAAAGGCCTGACGGCATGACGCTGGTCCCATGGAAGTGTGGACGGCCCTTAGTATGGGACGCAACTTGCGTCGATACTTTGGCACCGTCACATCTTCCTGAGACTCAGAGTAGGGCTGGAGCGGCGGCCAATTCGGCTGAGCAGCACAAGCGGCGCAAATATGCTAACCTCGGCAGTGGTTACATATTTGAGCCATTTGGAGTTGAGACTTTGGGTCCGTGGGGGCCGGGAGCTCATCTCGTTTTCAAAAGTCTTTCTGAGCGTCTGGTGGACGCGACGCGTGACCAAAATGCTGGTGTTTATTTGGCTCAACGTATAAGCATTGCCATTCAGCGTGGCAATGCTGCCAGCATGCTGGGCACGCTGCCAACTGGCAGTGGGCTTGAGCACTTGGATTATCTTTAGACCTTCAAGGGTCTGTGGATGATCCAATTGCTTTCTATGTAGTAGTAATGTAGTATTGTCATTAAATAAAAAAAATCTTAATTAATAGATAGAAATGTAAAACGTTGCCTAAAGGCATAATTAGTGGAGTGAATCGGCACACTGATTAAATGTGGCTTTAGCAGTGATTACATTTAAACCTGTTACTGAGATGATACATAGTTTATACCTACGGAGGGACTGATAATTCATTAACATTACTCTAGGATTAAGTTGTAGTCATCGATATGGCCAACTTTGATTATGGGGTCAATTCTAAAATCGCGAAAAGCTATTTCATACAGTTTTTCGAGATTCGATAAACATTTTACACGATTTTTTTGCGATCTCAGATTTTGTCCTATAGTCAAAGTTATAGAAATTTCGATCAAGTTCTAGAAGCACAATTACATCTTAGAGTATTTATAGCTCATGAATTCCCTGTCAAACTGTATAGATATTGAACTGATTTTTTGGTAGATATGAAGAATTTGAAAAAGTAAAGGTCTATGCCTAGAAAAATTATTTTAAGGGTAGTACCTAAAAATAGCTCAGCCATTCACACCTGTTGCCCCTCAAGATTCAACCTGCCTAGACGTTTCTGAACGAAAAATATATAGAACCTTATTGATGGAAAAATGCGAGGCTTTAAAAAGAAATTCAAAGAGTTTACTGGGAAAAAAGTTACTCAACTTTTTTGTGATATTTCAGTCAAAAATATTTAAGAAAATTCCTTTACAAACAAAAATGTTTTGCCTTGCTAAATACAATTTATTATACTATTTGAGTCAGCTTAAAAGATTTTCCTACTAAAATTTGGTCGAGCGCTGCTTTTAAAAGGATTTTCAGAGAGGGTTAGTAAGTCGAAAGGAGGCGATTCAAATCATCACTATGAACAACTTTTACTATAATGCAAACCCGTATTAAAAAAAATGCTCATTCATACATTTTGTCGGAATCGAAAAATATATGAAACAGCAAATTTGTATGGCTTATATTTTCTCGAATTCTGGTTTGGCCCCATAGTAAGTTGTTAAGATGATATGAATCCCCCCTTTCGGCTTAGTACGCCTTTCCTGAATAACCTGAAATTATAAATGTATTGTTCCTATTGAATTGTACCAACTGTGTAGTGTACCAATTAATGAATTTGAATTAATTAATCTGATATGTAACAATGGTGTTATTAATAAAGTTATTGTATCGTTATTATTATATTATGCTACGGGACTAATCGCGCACTAAAATTACGAGATAAATAAATACCTCATCATCCCGACGTTTCGACCGAGTTGCATCGACCGTGGTCTCAGGTAGACTGCAACTCGGCCGAAACGTCGGGATGATGAGGTATTTATTTATCTCGTAATTTTAATAAATATAGAATTTTGAATTTGATTTTTAAGAGTAGGTATGTATCCCAGTTTTGCACCGAATCAAATTGTCCATGTTCATCCAATTCGCAAAAGCCTTTTTCTCTGACAATAGCAAAGTAAACACTAATAAACCGAACAATATTCCTCTGAAAGCTCCAAGCTTTTATCTTTAGATCTGATCCAATACCATTTCTTATACAAATAAAAAAACAAAAGAAATGTATGTATTCAGAATCTCATAAACCCTAGAACACATCGAAGATAACTAGATTTAAATTCGACGTACGTTTTTTATTAGATTTCGATACCGATTGAGACACACCTGCGATCCTAAGGTGAGTGGAGGACGAACAATAGACTAGAGAACAACAGAAGGGCAAGTGTAATAACGGCATAATCCTTAGTATAGTGCTATATAATATTCGTTTGCGTATAATGTAGTCACGGATCGATTTGTTCATGGACATAAAAGTAGTTTCATTCAACAATTGGAGAGTTCCATAGGCTACGTTTGTTTTGTCTTTTAAAGGTGAATTAAAATTGTTGAAGAAAGAAAAAAATACTAAGAAAATACTGAAGTAATTCTGCGTTTTAATTGTAGGTACTAATAAATAAGTTTGAATAATAAGGAAGTTATTTACGTCGTAAAAGTCTTAAGTATACACAAAACAAAAAATGGCAATACTTCACGCGCCTATACTTTTTGTTAACAATATTTTCAGACAGATATTATACGTATGATTCTGCTTTTTATTATTCTTTTTCAATATTACTTAAGGTTCAGGCAAAAGAAAGAAATTGATGCTCTTTTTTAGAGACGTAAAGAGCAGGCGTTACATTTCAAATTTCATTTAATTCTGCGATTTTTATAAAATATTGTACATTCGTACAATACATTCTTTTTGAAGCGGTCTGTCTATATGTTTTACGCACTTTGAAAAACGTTATGTTTTATAATTTACCCATAATATTACACTTAATAGACCTCGTTTAAATTTGTTATTAAGTAACTAGACTTTTCCTAAAAATCAACGGCAAACTCCAACATAAGCAAAATCTTTGCTAAGCATCTGGCAAAAAGGCGGTTTGGCCCAAGCCAGTTTTCATAAAAAAAGCCACAAGTCAAGTCGAAATATGAAAAAATCTGTTAGAAAAAATCAAGCACATTTACGAAGCCCGATTACGACCAAAACGTTCGTGTTTCGTTCCGTCACGTACAGATGTTAGATAACATTCGGTATTTAAATCATGCTCCGTAAACGGACGGCCAACTTCCCGCGCAAACACGACCACTTTACTCTGACACTCGAGGGTCTACAGTGGCGCCACTTTCTTCGCAAAGACTAATTTTTACTGGCAATTTCTGTAGTACCATTTTCTGACACTTGTCTAGTTATAGGGATAATGCGACCGTTTTTACTAGACACTTGAGATGGCGCTACTTTATTTAGAGTTTTGTATTTTTTTGTAGAGTGTTTTATGAACTGTCGGGATGACGTGGGTTTTGTTATATTTGTCGGTGGACGCGGTATGTTTTAGGAAGTTCATTAATTAGCTTTTTATGGGCCATGATGGCTTTCAGCTTCATTTAAAAGGTACGAGCTACAAGGAATGTCACTTATTTTTTCTCAGTGGTTTTGCATCTATGTCTGACAAAGATGTGTCAAACTTCTTGACTGATGTGAAGTTAGCTACAAGTTACGCAAAACCCAATCCTCGCGCAGTCGTTAAGTGAGCTTCAGTATTGAGTTTTGCACAGCAACAGTACATCACAGCCGCCAAGAAGATTGATTCGTCCTATACCAAAAACTACCAAAAAAAATGTACGTTTAACCGAACGAAGAAAAGAAATATAGTCGGCTTATTGAGAGATGGAGCGGAGCATAAGATACGTACTAGAAAATTGAAATAAAGCTCTAAAAGAATGAGATCGTATTACAGCGGATTAGGACATGAAAGAGAAAATCGGTAGATCTCCCGTATTCTCCCAGATAAGTTCGTAAATAGCAACATTTAAAAAGATTTCGAATAGAGTTTAAAAAAAGAACAAAGCGAACTTAAATTAAACAGCAACCATCAGTTAAAAGTTTTTCGCATAGTTTAAAAAAAGAACACAGCGAACTCTTTAAGTCAGATCCGTTAAAATATAAAGTCCGCTCTCCAAAGCCGAATTTCGGCCTCACTCATGCGAATTATCGGCAAATTCAGCTGAACCGCGAACGGATCCCGAATTTACGCTTCATATAAGTTTTTCAATTCGCATTAGATTATCTGATAAATAATGAAGAAGAATTTCATTCGACATTAGATAGTGATTGTTAATAATAAGAGAATAAAAATAATAAGCCGTGGTGGTCTAGTGGTAGTGACACCCGCCTTGCAATCGTGAGGTCGTGGGTTCAAACCAAACGGAATTTCACACCACTGACTTTTCGGTAAAGGAAAACATCATGAGGCAACCTGCATATGTCCAAGGAAGAAATTATATGGCGTATGTGAATCCACCAACCCGCACTGGGCCACGCACCGGTGTATATGGCCCAATCACCCTCCATGGGTAGGCCTACGTCCTGCAGTCGACTATTAAAAAGGCTAGTAGAGTACAGTACAGAAATAATAAAAAGATATGAATTAGCAGTCAGATTACTAGGACTAGCTCTGGTAACAGCTTTTAAAACCAACGGGTCCTACAGTTTGGTGTCATCCGAGCCATGGTAGCGCAAGATTGTAAATGACATTGATAAGGGTAATGACACTAGATATTAAAATTAAATTAAAATTCGTTTATTACACAAAAGCTTATGTACTATACCTACATTATACAATAAAAGATGGAATTAGTCTATTGCATGTTACAGCAGTAATCAGAAAAAAAATATGGTAGGTATAAAGTACCTATTACCTAATAGGTAGAGGGAACTTCTTGAGCTCAAACTTTTAGCAATACATTGTGGCCAATTACGAAGGCACCATCCTAAATTTATTAGCAACTTAAAATATTGTTTTCTCTTTCAAATGCATAAAGTGAAAAAGAAACAGGGTAATTTTAAATTGATATTAAAATTACGATGGCGCATTTAAAATTGGCCACAATAACTTGTACCTATGTGAGTAGATTATTTAGACTAGAATTTATTTTGCGCTTATAGCGTAGTGTCTATTTTTTACATTAGCGTCTGTTTTTTTTTTGGAATTGTTTCAAAACTACTGCACTAAAGTAAATTATTTTTATGTGTCCACTTTGTGATGTTACTCATCTCACTCACTCTGGATCATGAAAAATTGAAGCGCCTACAACAAATCGAATAGCAAAGTCGCTACTTTCACTCTGTCTTTTTTTTGAGCTTGCGGTTTATTGTGTAAAATAGTTGTTACGTTTTTAACAAAGTCTAATTAGTAACATTTAAAATCTGAAAGAAGTATTTTATTTCGTTTACACCGATAAAACCCTTCTTCGCGTCGCCGATTTTGGCAAGTCAAGTAATCGATTTTTATGTTATGTGCAAGTGAAATACTTAAGGCAATTGTGAAGTGCCAACTTGGCCATACAAAAACTATAAGCTGTTATCTACTCCGATTGGAGTGTTTTTTTTTATGTAATCAGCACTTCAATAGGTTTATACGACTTAAGTATTCACAGTTTTAATAAATGACCTTAAAGTTATAAGCCTCAAAATAGTCATATTTATACGCAAATTTCGGCTGAAAATAAACTAAAAACTTAACTGTAAAATATGACGTACAAGCGTTCAATATTTCTTACTCGAGCGATGGACATCAAAAACATAACGTTTTCTAAGTAATGTACAATTTACAACGTACAATTTAAGGGATGAAAAGAGTTTTCTCCCGTAATTTTATCAAAAATGTACCGCGATTTTTCTCGATGTTCTACAGAAAACTCGAAAACACTGGTCGATTCAGAATACCCTTAAGGTGAGAGTATAAGGCCCCTAATAAGAATAAAAACTTACGGATCGTGAGAATCTCATTACGAGTCGTACAAGGCTTATCTGGGATTTTAGATTTCGACCTTAATTCTTTGGAACGTGTTCAAAGATTTCATAAAACTGGTTCATACTGACTTCTTTTATTTAAGGTTTGCATTTGACTACACACTGATTTGATCTGGATCGTAGTGACCATATAAAACACACCACAGACCATAGATAGGTACCACAGATAAAACAATCATATCCCACTTGTGTAGAGTACACAACAGTATAGAGTACTATAGAGAACCTGCTACTTACTACTATTCAGAAAGGATGTACTAAACCGAAGAGGGGTAATTCAAACTCATTATGAACAACTTTTACACCACTGGCTTTTCGGTGAAGGAAAAAAAACATCGTGAGGCAAGCGCCAGCGTGGTGGATATGGCCCAATCACCCTTCGTGGGTAGGCCTAAGTCCTGCAGTGGACTATTAAAAAAGGCTGATACAGTTACAGTTATGGACAACTTTTAATATGGGGCTAACTCGGAATTAGAGATAAAAACAGCTGTACGTACATATACATTTTGTCGATTAAAAGTTGCAGTTTTTTTATGTATGGCTGAAATTTACCTACTCGAATTCTGGTTTGCACTCATAATTAAAGTATTAAATTAGAGTGGTGATCCAAATCGTCCCTTCGACTTAGTACATTACACTTTATACAGTACCCTTTCTGAATAACCTTAAATACGGTAGCACGGTAATTAGAAATCATCACCGTGACGGTAGATAGTAAATTATGGCACAAGGAACAGGATACCTAGTATACTACGTTCGTGACAATTATTGAAATGTTTATTACTGAAATGAAATAACTCTTAGATAAGCCTAGTGGCCGTGGTGGTCTAGTGGTAATGACACCCGCCTTACAATCGTGAGGTCGTGGGTTCAAATCCCGATCCCGTACCAATGAATTCCTTGGAATTTAGGTACGGAATTTCACACCACGGGCTTTTCGGTGAAGGAAAACATCGTGAGGCAACCTGCATACGTCCGTAGCAGAAATTCGATGGCGTATGTGAATCCACCAACCCGCACTGGACCAGCGTGGTGCATATGGCCCAATCACCCTTCGTGGGTAGGCCTACGTCCTGCAGTGGACTGTTAAAAAAAAGGCTGGTACAGTACAGGAAACCTAGTGTGGCCAGCGGTATAAAATTAAAATCATATCAGGAAACCTTTCTATACCTAGCAGTGGATCTATACTGTCTGATTATGACAGGGTCAATAAAGACGAATAGACAGTTTATCCATCTTTATGTACATAGATTGCGGAGCAATGAAAAAAGGAGATGGCTATAACCAGCCAATACACGAAAAGCTTGGAAATAACGATAACTAAGTAAACAAGTCCATCGATTCGAACTCACACCATCAACGTTACAAACAAAGCGCTTACAACGCTGAACGCACACAAATAAACAATCTAAAATTAGGGTATAGCTAGGGTTACCATATTTAGGTTAAAACATCACATGAAAACATCGTGAGGCAACCTGTATACGTCCGTAGAAGAAATTTGATGGCGTATGTGAATCTACCAACCCGCACTGGGCCAGCGTGGTGAATATGGCCCAATCACCCTTCGTGGGTAGGCCTACGTCCTGCAGTGGACTATTAAAAAAGGCTGATACAGTACAGTACTATTACGTACGATTTTGGTGATTCGATCGTTAAGTAGAGAAACGGGAAAAATCGTATGAATAAGATTTAAAAAACGTACATCTGGCAACGCTGGAGCCGGGCAAAGACCGGACTAAGGTCTATAAGTCCGACATGTCCGGACAAATCCGGACGGATGGTAACCCTAGCTATAGCAACAAGTGCGGAACATTTGTCGCGAACGGCTGTTTGTCGAAGGAGTGCCTTATTTGGTAGAAAGTGACTCACTGCCAGTTCTGGACGGGACAATTAAAAAGTCTGAGCTAGTGGAATTTTTATTTCACCCAAATGTCAGAATTTGATTCACGCCTACGGATAGTCACGACACGACCCATACTGGTCTAGTGTTTTGTACAGTCTTGCTAAATATCTAAACAATGTGGTCAATTTTAAATGCGTCATCGTAATTTTAATAGCAACTTCAAATTTTGCTGTTTCTTTTTCACATATGCAATTGAAAGAGAGAACAACATTTTAAGATGCTATTAAGTTTACGATGGTGCCTTTAAAATTGGCCACAATTTATGTTCAAATTAAAATGTTTAATATTCTAGAATTCAATTAATGGAATCCTAATACTTCTGTAATTTATCGTATGATATACAGTTACTACATATTACAAAGCAAAGTCACTTTTTTCACAGATCAGAAAACAAACACAAATCAATCTGATTCTTCTCTGATCTTCTAAGAGGAAGGGTTATAGCTGTAGGTAATACATTCGTAACGGGCGAAGCCAGAACGGATAGCTAGACTTTTTCGACAATCTAAAATACTAAATAAAAATTCTAAAATATCACTTTTCCCAAAACAATTTTCATAAATATTTTAAAAGATATGTCAATTTCACTTTAATAATTATGACTAAAGCCCTTTTAACGAAAAACGTAAACAAGAGTAAATCTCCAAAATACCCAAAACATCTTCAAGAGTACGTAGCTATTTCAATAAACTCAACTTCACTCTCAGGATATTAACATCCAAAATTACTTCCGCAAACTTTAAAATGTTCTCTCGTAGTACGATAAACATAATGTACTTGGCCCACCCTTTCCTCGCCGTAACTTGTTCGTCAACTTAATTTTACAGCTTCTAAACACGTAACCGTGATATTCTTTACAACGAACTTAGTTTTATAGGGTGCTAGATGTCGGGCTAGGGGTTGCCGTCCGCTTTTCTTTTTAATGACGCGATAAATATTCGGCGTAGGTAGGCCGCACTTGTTGTTTTGAAAATTGAACGCTGCGTCGCGTCGTTCTTTTGTTGAAAATTAAATTTTGTTCGATAAATGTAGAGTAAATAAAATGTAATTAACGGCTTCATTTTACCCGCTCTCTGAAACGTTCTCTTTCGGGATATTTTTACCGACACATTTATTTTCTATGTAAATTATTGTAATGTATATTACTTTACAATAATTTACATAGAAAATAAATGAAAATATCTTATTACATCTTGCTTCATGACGAAAAATATACTTATGTACCTTTTGATTCCCAAAACATACAGTTACAAACAGATTCATTAAATTATCAGAAATTTTCGTTTGAATTAGGAACCAGGTTAACTAAACACTTCACCGTTTCTTGCGCCCTCTATGACATTTTTCTCACATACAACACTATAGAAAGAAGTTAAATTACATTTAACCTCCCCAAAAGCACAATACGGCTCGCCACATCTCCTTTACTGCTTAAATACACCCCAACAACAAAAGGGTCTTGATGTCTCAACAAAAGGTTCGACGAAAACCGTTACCGCCGCCATCTTAGTTTCTTTTTCTTTTTTTTTCTTGGCTTAGACAGGTCCGCGCATTGTGAAGAATTCACCTGATCGTGGGAATAGACAAAGTAGAGGGGACTAGACGAAAACTTATGAACAGTAAGGGCAATTGAAATAATAGTAAGGTAGGGGTACTGAGAAGTGGTAAAAATTATATATTTATTGCGACATGTTAATCCGATTTGGATGCTCTTTTGCTCCTTCGATACGGTATAATTTTAAGAAGACGTTGTTTTTTTTTTCTAATGAGTATTTTAGTACTGTAGTTTTGATGCTCTGGCTTTGTTTTGATAGACTCAGAAAATTTTTATATTTTTACTAAGAAAAATACGGCTTATAGTTTATAAAATAATAAAGGAATAAATTTTCCTATTTGATTTTACCGATACCGTAGCAATTTGTTTGCTAAGGATTTAAAATGACAGAGCCTTTTTCTAAATTAAAAACGATCTCGACGAATCTGCTAGGACATAAATGCATAAACCGTAAAAGGCCCGAGTAAGAGCAGGACCGATTGAGAAACCTTGTTAGAGCAAACGGGATAGCATAACATGCGATTTGTAAGTCATTTTCTAATGTTTAAATAAACGGCTCTTGGCTCTTATTACCTGCTCATAAGGGTTCTTGTTGCCTTTACGAAGGGACCGTTTTTTCCTTACTGTTGGTGTTGCAACGCCCTGGGGTGGCTATAGAGGCATAGACGATAGTTTTAATAGTTTTAACGGTTGCACCGCGGTCTATTACTTTTTATGTATACGTTGCAATAGATCCTAATTTGTGTATGACACTATTGTGTTTACGTTCTCGTGAGATTTTATTTTATGACCGGTTATCTGAAGGGTGTGTTTTGGACGCTGAGAAATCAAAATAAGTACATACGTGAAAAGTATGCAAAAAAAACGCGTGTTTAACTGACATATTAGCGTGAGAATCTGAGAATAATGAGCGAGACAACAAAATAAATTTATCGTCAGTGTTATCACTTGTGTTATGTAAATGTATGAAAGGAAAGATCTAAAGATCTTGTTACCTAATAAGTAATAAAATACCCATGAAAATGTTTGCATGAATGTAATTTGTGTTACATTTACAGTAACATAAAAAATGTGTACTAAGCCCGAAGGGGATGATTCAAAACATTATTATTAAAAAACTTTTACTGTGCCCAAAATTAAAATATCATCACAATATCAACTTTCCTACATCAAATGGCAACTCGGCATCGACAAAATTATAGAGCTCATTTTATAATTTCAAATTTCCATTTGGCCACAATATAAGTTATTTATAACGATGGTCTAAATTATCCCCGTTCGGTTTAGTGCACACCATCTGAATAGCCCTGTACAGGGTAACTGGTAGGTAATCTATAAGCATCCTTTTAGGGGCTTATTCTGTACATCAAAACTAACGACTTTTGTTCTGCGACTTTTTCCAAACTAAAAAGAAAAGCTGTTCCATACATTGTGTCGACGATGAACGATATTTTTCAATGGAGCAGCATTTTTTGAGATTTGATAAATGTCGTTGAACAAAAGTTGTTAGTTTTGATGTACAGAATAAGTTACCAGTAACCCTGTATATCGGCATTCAAATCAGCCCATTAGTGGTAGTGGTATAAGGGTGGCGCTGTGATGCCATATAACTATAAATAATTATGCAGTACTCCTTTATTCGACAGGAGTTAAAAATACTTCTACATAATATCTAACTCCCTTGAAGTAATGGGAAGCTAACTAAATTGACAGGAAACTTCGTTACACGCTAGTCATGTCGCTTAAGTGAGTTACCGACCTTATAGGCTTATAACATGACCTGATTTCTCTGCCGATGAGAAAAACATTAGAAGAAAGATAGTGTATTATTTAAAACAATATTTTTGACATAATAACTTCTAACAATGGAGCTTAAACAGAATCATAAACTATTAGAAAAAATAAAATAATCTAAATCATGTATTACACGTCCGTCCCAAAGGCGAATGGGTAGGCCATGCGAAGCCAAAAACTAAACAAAAAAGTTTAATGTTGACGCTGTCAATGTCGCATGTGATGTGACGGGTCATTGGTTTAGATAAATGTCAACAAACAAGCAAGGTTGTTAGATAGTTTTTTCGTTGCCTTTTTTTCAATCCTGCGTATGACGCACTTATTTCAAGCCTTGCTGTACGTACCATAGTCAATACCAAACGTATAGTAACTGGCTCATGATTTTTATTTTCTCAACGATAAGGTTCAAAATCGCGTGCGTCGGTTGAAATTAAGCTTGGCACTCACGGTCGGCAATGAAAGTAATTAACTTGATTAATCTCGAATGTCTTCGAAGAGTTCCGGCGATGAGTAATGGGGTCTATTTCTTGACACGAGCTCTTTAGGAACTTCTAAATACAGTACAATGGAGGCGAGAGTTGGGAAAGAAAAATGATAATAAGTCGACGTTGAATATGAACTGAGTTCAAAGCCTATTTTGAATAAAAAAGTAGGAGAAATAAGGTTGCGAAAGCAAATAATTATAAGCATTTGCTTTGTAGTTGCGTCAATGGGATGAAGCGTTTTCGGACTTGTAGTAAGTGTATTGCTGAGGGTGACCACTGATGACCGGAATTGCAACACTTGTAGCAAAAAGTGAATTATAGAGAGTAACTCCGGCAAGCGCAGTGTAGGACGTTTACCCAAAAGTGAAAAGCTATCTGATATGATCTGACATAATAGCTTTCAGTTGATTTTTTAAATTTTTTATTCGACTTAGATCAAAAGTACTTTCTGCTTATTATATACCGGTCGATCTAAATTTAGACTTATAATTCTATAGTGATATAAGGTGAGAACTTGCATTGGACTTTGACTTTGAGAAGTCACCGAGAGGACATCCTTTTTTTTATAACGTCCGCTGACCTTCGTGCGCTCGCGATCTAATTACAAATGTCTCGAATTTGTTTTAAGTATCGAAATGTCAAGAATGTGAGTCATAGCAACACTACGCCAGAATCACGTGTTGAAATATAGATCTTGTATATCAACTTCACACCAGCCGGCTTAGCATACGCAATACGACATAATTTTATCGACGTGTCAGAACGATACAGAGTTATGGTAATAAAACATTAATATAATTATAGAATGTCACTTTTTCACAAATCGACAAAAAGTACGTCGTAGTGCGTATGCTAGGAGAGCTGAGCTAGCCATCCAGACTATACGAACTAATAAAGCACTCATAGCGTAGTTTGACTAGGTGTTTGTCAGCGATCACCGAAGTTAAGCAACTTTCGGCACGGTCAGTCTTCGGATGGGTGACCGCTGACCGCGGGTAGCTGACCGCGGGTAGCTGACGGCGGGTAGAATTTTCAACTGAGCGCTACCGCAAAGTTTTCGAGACCGCGTACAAGCAAGCGCTGCGCTTGCCTGCAGGATGTCCACCCACATGGTGGACGGATGACTTCATCAAAACCGCAAGATCGCGCTGGATGCGAGCTGCTTCCAACCGGTGTTATTGGAGATCTATAAGGGAGGCCTAGATATGTCCACAGTGGACGTCCTATGGCTGTAACAATGACGACGACGGCTACCGCGGCTCGGATAATACGTTAAATTGTAGGTCTCGGTTCTTTTAACCGTCTAGCCATGTCAAAGGACTTCGGGCGGCTTAAAAACTCTGACACGAAGGCTAGCCACCCGACCTACGATACCCGGAAGAAACAGTCGGGTGAGCTTTTCACACATCACTTCACATGAGGGATTTTCTGCCAATAACGATCAGTTTGGTGATAAAACTGGAACGAGGAGCGAGTTCAAAGAGCTCGACGTTAATGTCGAGTAACAAATGGCAGTGGTAGGTGGTCAGGTCACCCATCTAGACTGCTGATGGCATTTACTGAATAATACTAAACGTCAATGTGTGGCATTTAAAATTGAGCGCTACCGTGTCTCGGATGGCACGTTAAATTGTAGGCTCCGGTTGTTTAAACAATCAATCAATTAGGCGCCTTCAGGCGGTTTAAAAACTCTGACACCAGGGCTAGACACCTGGTCCTTACGAACTTACTTTACTCGTCCACCAAAACGTAATAGTAACTCTATCCTATTGGCAAATATAATGGTGATCACCAAGAAACCTCTGGTATTTCCATTTCACCCCACTAGCCAGATGAACACGCAGAGAGTCAGGGGTTGACGATAAGTCTACAACATGACGTCATATTTTAGAACCCCCAAAATCTTATAATATCTTAGGAATAAATGACCGATAAAAATAGGTGTCACAGGACTCACAGGACCATGACAGATTGTAACATTTGAGAGAGACCTATACCCAGAAGTGGGATAAAAAAGGCTACGAAGAATGATGATTAAAAAAGATGACCTTGAAAATTTCGGAAATAAAATAGATAACATCAACAAATTTTATTTAGATTACCAGTCTCCGAACAAGGTTTTTTGAAACTGATATTTAACGGTTGCTACGCGTAGTTTTTATTGAGACTTCAATGCCTTTTAAAGCATGTAAATCATCATTTTATTCAGAAATTGGCGATAAATATCAAAACGGCACGGTTTGGGGCGCGGCACGAACTATTCACAATAAGTAGGTATGTGTGTATCGAGTCCGACAGAATGAATGAGAAAACATCTGTTAGTTACATCACTTCACTGTTACACACAAATTCTAAATTTAGTAAAGTTATTTTTAAATATTTTTTCGCAAAATATGGTAATGTCTTATCGTAAGATATTCCTTTTTAACTCAAACCGACTTGATTATGTAATAAATAAAAGACTAAAGAGATAAGGAAAAGGATAACTAGGATATTAGATCAGTATCGTTAAAGAATTTTAATTTTAAAGTCGATTGAAGAAAATACATTTTCTGTTATTGAATCATGGTTTATAGCATTAAATAAAGAATTCATCGAATAAAATACAAAGAAGTACATATAAGTCACTATTTCTTCTCTAATAAGGTAGTTTCGAGAAAATATGACGAGGGATCGTATAGAGCTTTGATATGCCTGAATAATAGACTCGAGAAAGATGATGAAACATGTATTACCATATGCTAAAATAACAATTATAAAAATAAAACGGTCAATAAAGCTTTTAAATTATTTGTCAACAAGCCGAAACGTAGAGTTGTACCCAAGGACGCAAACGTATGCAAAACATTCGGACTTGGTTTCGCAGAGGTTACGCCAACCGTTGCATAACTAGCCAACCTAGCAAGCCTACATCTAATTCATCTAAAAATAGATTCATATTTCTAACCCAATGATGCAAGCAGATAAGATCAGCTTTTAGACGTTTTAACATAATTATACCTGATATCAATATACGTAGAGAATTTGGAATTTTAAACAAAATTACGAAAGGTGACCGGCGGAGTTACTTTTCGGGCAGATATTCCTGATAACGCTTGTGATGTAATTCGTAGTTTGAAACCTGTATTAGGACGGCAGTGACATATTGATCCAGAATTGAAATTACAAATAAACTATAGTCAGATTTCTAAAGAATTTGATAAGATAATGGAATAAACTAGGTCCACCGACTAGGTGGCCAAACGACCTGATTAAGTCCGTAGAACCGCACTGGATGCAAGCCGCTTTCAACCGGTTTTATTGAAAATCTATATGAGAGCCCTACGACTAGACAGTAGTTTTCCTACATCCGATATTATTATGATGAAGAATATGAAGTACAAAACACACTTCACACATATATACTTGTAGATTGAAAAACTCGACAGTAAGTTTTTGCCTACTCAAGATTATCAGACTATTTAAAGACATATTGATCTAGGTTAGAAGCAAAGCAACATCAAAGTACGAAGGTAAAGCGGTTAATGAAACGGCAAGTTTAAAATTGCCATTATCAAGATACATAAAACAATATAGACATAACAATGATTGCCTTACTATCGATGACACAACGAAACCTCAGTCGTTCAGTCGGCAACAATTCGCTCGAATTGTAGTTTACTCCCAAACTAAATTCACAAACAGCAGGTAAACGATTCTCGGTCTAGTTACCCCTTCGAGAACATTCCCAAACACAGGTAGCAAATTTTTAACAGGAAAAACCCGGTAATATTTAACGACCAAATCGCCAGGGACTTCTCGAACGTACGAAATCCGATGAGTTCCATCACGATTGTTCAAATAGTTATTAGTGCAAGCTCTGTGTCTGTGTCTGGGTCTGGGTGCTGGACAGAGTTTATGAGCGAAGCGGATGAAAGCTAACGTTGCTTGAACTGAATTAAAAGTTGGAACAGTCATTGATTGATACCCCGATATCATAAAACAGGTTTTAATGAAATGAAAAGTAAGTATAGATATATCTGGTATATTTCAAGAGTTAAACAGAACACCATATTAATATCAGTCCACATATTATGCCGCAGACTAAAGTTAGAACATAGAAATATGCACGTTAAATTTAGAAACCTTTAAATAAACACTTGAAATCAAATACAGTTTCAAAAAAGCTTGAAATTCCCAAAGCAAACATATCTTGCATCACAAAACTTGAAACCATAAGGCAGTGCTATATAGGCAGTAAGGCAGTGCTATAAATAAATGTAATAAGTATTATGACATAATTCTACATTTCATATATTTGTAAATGGGGAATTTTTAGTATACCCGGTATCACTATAGTTACGACCGCATTAAGCTACCTTTGTCAAGCTGCAGAATACTATAGAGTATGGGACCTGTCTCGTCAAGTTTTAATTTCAAACCGTCAATTGTTTTAGCTATTATTCTAGCTTCAATTTAGTAGCAAATCGCTCATCGTGGATACCATCAACCCCATCTCTAACCAACCAGGGATTTGCTATTCAGATTTCAGTTAGCCGCTCTCCCATTTGATTAATACCCCAAATATCGCCTACTTCGTTAGAGCTAGTCTCGTTAGATTCGTGTACCCTTGATTTACGCTTGAAATTCTATAGCACTACAGTAATGGCATGTCATTGTTACAAAGTAACTGATGTGTGTGGTATCACCATCAATTTCGACTTTATGATGCCTACATCTTCAGGAATGATACTAGAGTAGTTTAACATCTAAAATTTTATCTGTGTGCCTTTTGATATCAAAATATGAGAGAAGTAGCAACAATTTTGGTGTTGAGAAACTTATTTCAGAGATTTAAAGATCAGAATAAGCAAAATCTTTTATAATTATTTGAATATTGTTCATTATGTCAATACTTTTTACTTCTAAAATTGCAGTTAAAAAATAATACGAAGGTATGTTCAGTCATCAAATGCAAAATATAATTGCCAACTGTAGAAATCTGACCTTCAAAATGGTACACGGCCTTACATTGACCTTAATAAACAACTTTATCTCTATTACTATTATTATTACTGAAATACTCCAATAACAATTACACTTTGACACACTATTATTTATCTGAAAAATAAGTCCTTGTCCCCAAGAGAATTTTATAGCTGCCTACACAACCCAAAAACCAATATCACGGATTTCGTGCCAAATACCCCAGCAGATACATGGACAGGTAAGTCGTATATATATATATTTTATAAGGTCCTTCCGTAACATGCTCGTATTTTTAACTGACGAAAAAACGGGGAAAGTTCTCAATTCAAAACGTGTATATTTTTTTAAAAGAAAACTTCATAAGCGGCGTTGTTCACTTTTTGGGATGGGTAAAAAATGTTAAAATCGCGTCAGGACATGTGACTTGATGAAAATTCGTAAGATGGAGGGAGCAAGTTTTCACTTGTGCCGGCACTCCCGGAGTGCAACCCGTTTTTTTTTAAAGTATGACCACGCATAACTTTTTACAGAGTAGTCCGATTTCGATATTTTTTATGTTTTTTTATGTTTGGTAGATCATACTTCGTTGGTGGTCTCGTTAAAATTTTATCAAAATCGGCTTAAACATTTCTGATAAATCAATGATGTGAAAATTACTACATCGATCCGTGTGAACTATTCAAATTCTGTACACGGTTGAAGACGGTTATGCCATTTTTGCGTAAAATAATTATATAACATTCACAATAACCAAACGTGAACTGAGAGCCTTAAATAACGTCTTTTCTTCCTACCCCCATATCTAAATCAAGTCATTCCAGCTTACGATAAGCTCCTTGATGGGGGTATATTTCTTTACAATTTATATTGCTCGTAAAATGTTTGCCGCCTCTTGGAAGTAAGCTTCAACTCTAGCTACCTGAGCCGTTGCTTTGTTTACTTTCTTTACGTATTGTTTCTCGAATGTTCGATTTTGTTGTGACCAGATATTCTGCAAATTCAGCATATTATGACGGTGATTTATTCTGTTGTGGTAGTAATGTAACTCAATGGTTGTGACCAGATATTCTGCGAATTCGGCATAATTATGGCAGTGGATATACATGTAGTGTGTAGTCAAACGCAAATCTATACGAAATAAAAAAAAACACTGGATTTTGTACAGACTCCACTTGTTTGTAGTTATTTTAGTCATTTAATTTTTTATACGTTTCCCGGACAACGTTACCGTCTATATAAAATTGTTCTACTATACCATACATAATATGTGATTAATAATAGGTAAAATAAAATAATATTTGTCATTATTATTATTTTATTACCTATTGATCGCATTAAAGCTATAATAAACACTGGCAACAAAGACTAAAAGGAAACAGACGAAACAGATTTAAAACATAATGACTAGACACAAGGAAATTGAATAAAATGTATGGAAATGGGATCTTGGATCATATGTAAGATTGCAGGAAAAAATGTGGATTTTGTTTGGTTGTCTAATGTATGATTGTAACCTACATAATATACTAAAACATTCGTCTACTACAATAATTAACCTCATTTGGATAACATAACAACTGACTTTAACTAAATATATAGAGCCTAATAATTGTTAGTTACAGTGAATACAGAATGAAAGATTTAAAAGAAAGACAAAAAATCAAATTCGGTTTAAAATTGACAAACATCTGGACGTAACAAACATTTGAGAACATACTTTTTGGAAGCAACCTCAAAATACACTACACATTAACAGTGAAAAGAAAAAAAGCGTAGCGTTACACCACATAAAGGCAAAAATTTTAAGGTTCGCGCGAACTGGCTCGATATAATTTCAACAGAAACGAGGAACAAACGCGTATTCCTAGCAAAAATTCTACATCTATTCCTAGAATTCTTATGTTTTGGTATTTTATTGACATAATTCCGATAAGGATGTCTGGTTGCCGATGTTTATCTTTAACGATAAGAATACATAATATTTATTTTAAGAAGGTAATTCGATTTCCTTGAACTGTGTTGCAACAACATTATCTCTTGGTTTTGTTACGTCCTCGCCCAGAGGTTAGTTGACTAAAATATCGACTTTTACACTATTCAATATGTATTTTATATAAGTTACTGTCGAATAGAGGAGTAGGTAATATTTAGTATTGAACAACATAAATAGGGAAAATAGAACAAAATATAAAGGATAAAAAACATAAAAATAACATTCAATAAACAGAATATAAAATATCAAAACATGTCAACAATTTGACATTGATAAATATACAAAGAAACGTATTGATATAAAAGACGCCAAACATGTTGGCAATACCTAGTCAATTATTTAATTCATGAATAATAATACATTTCGCAACAATAACAACAGTCATAAAAACCAATGTCGACAAGCGCGCAGATGTTCAAAACGTAACGGTTTTATGATAAATTGTTAAGCATTTTACTGCTTCACATACAAAATATTGCATTTAATAACTTTATTTTTCAATACGAACAATAAACAACAACATGCAATCAACAACCTAAAAAATAAAATCACTAAAAACCTCACCATAGCAATCCAAATCCGTTCATTAATCAAATCAGTCTTTTCACAATTATAGACAAAAACACACAACCGTTATTCTAAATTTAAAACTACACGCTAACGCACTAATAAAACTAATTTGGACAATGACTAGAATATAAGATGAACCGGGGACACGACCGTTCGCGTCGGTGGCCGAATCATTACTGACTGACGAGTCGACGACTGAGCCGAGGGTCAAGATTCGGAAAAAAAACGAGTCGCTGCAGGCAGTCAGTGGCACCCATACGTTCCGGGCGAGATCACTACAACAAAAAAGAACCCTAAATATTATCGAATCGACGGTTCCCAAACTTCACTACCTGAGTTTTGTAATTTACTTCATTTATACCTGCGCACTAATTTTTATCGTTTGAAACATCGGAGTTACGGGTTTCTCAGAATAGCTCCATTTCAACGTTTTTGTATCGACGCATTATTTTATTTGTTTTAACACTTCGGAAAAGATAATTTCTTATTCATGTTGTAGTTTCTTGTACCAATAAAAAAAATTATATGTAAATTTTTGACATTATTCCCAAAAACTAATACAATTACGCGGAATACACGAGGAAAATGATAAAGGAAACCGATAATAGAATAAAAAATACAATAACATTCGATATCCAATAACAAAAGTACTCGAACCCAATTGAACGATTCCTTGAGATGCTTTCGATTTAATAAATAGAAGTAACTATGATCTCATTCGAATGCGAGAACTGAGAATTTTTTATCTGATAAATACGTGTTTTCAAGGCGATCCGCGTTCGTTCATTGTACTCTTTTTATTACCTGTCGGTATTAAAATTATTTGAAACAAATAACGAGTTGTGAACGGCTGTTGGTTGAATGTTCCATGTGGTCATCGCGGTCAATGACTTGATTTTCAACTGCCGATGTTTTATCATTTTATTTGAGGCGTTATAGCCGATAAATCAGTTTAAAATAGTTTATAATATATTACAATGTTCACACATTATAATTGGCACCTGATCTTTCTGACCTTAGATCTAGAGCGATACACTGTTTTGAGACGTGTTGCGATTTTTATAAAAAGAACATTATATAGGTACTTTTATTGTTACAAATAAATGTATTGTTCTGTGGAAAAGTTTGAGATTCACAGTCGAGCCCTGCAGCTGCTGCCCTGCACACACAAGTAAACACGCGTAACCGACATGTGTGTGATAATAGGTATATAGATATGTGTGCGTGTGCGTGCCCGTAGGGTTGTACGGCAATTTATTATTTCTTGTGATTAATTATTTTTTCCATAAAGAAGTAAAAGTAGCAGCTTGCGATCAGCTGGTCGAGGATAAATGTGAAAATCAGGAAATAACGGCCATGGAGGCTGTCGATAACACCTTGTGGTGTTTAAAGCTTTGCCAAATGGTTCCATTAACAAAATACGTTACGTATTCATATCATTTACATTTATTTTATTCAAGTAAAACTCACAAGCATGGCTTGGAGCTTGGACCCTCTGGTAGACATCAGTGGAGCCGAAGCCAACACTGAGAGGCCCTTTTATATAACATTTTCTAAAACTTATCTGTAAAGTGCATAGAGTAGGATGATAAATAATAACTTGCTAGAAAATATTTAAAGTATTTCGGTCTATTTCGATCTGTTGATCGATGATTTATAAAGATGGGCTATAGAATGAGGTACGGCACCCGTCAAAAAATGCCTTATTAATGTTATTATCATCTGTAAAGCTCTGTTTTCCTAGAATATCAGATCAGTAGTATAGCGGCCGTAAAACAGCCGTGAAAGACGTCACTAGAATGTTATCAAAATCAAAATTTTCACTGCGGTTATTCTTTCAATGAAGGTAAAACTCATACCAAAAAAAAATCAAGACAGAATGTTGAGAAACAAACAAGTGAGGGCGGCAAAACTACGCCTCGCCGTGTCACCGCGTGTGTGATACAATCACACACACAAACACGTACAACGAAACTACGCTCGTCAGTTGAACTATGGCGGCGCAACGCCGACGCTCTCAAATGTATAAAAATCTGGCCTCACTTGTCGGTTCACGACGTTCTGTCTTGTTTTTTTTTATATGGTCTGAGAGGTAAAAATGCAATTCCAACAAGTGTTTCAAATTATGTCAAGTTGGCGTCAAGTTTACGTAACTTAGACAATAGTGACTTATTCAGCCTATTCTAGGTTTCGCTACGCGTAGGCCAAGGTCATTTATATGCAATAGGCGATAGAATGTAGGGAAATGTTGCCATGGTGCTGCCGGACGTGACTAGGGGCCTTAAGTTAGTTAAGTTGGGTGGAACCTAGGTTTCAAGACTTTTAGTGGCAGGGTTAGGCAAAGCGGTGATGGTTCGTTAAAAGGAGGTATGGGCCGAATTATTATCATTTTTTTATTTCGTATAGGTTTGAGTTTGACTACACACTGCCTGATGTTAAGCAGATATGTGGTCTAGGGTGTAACACGCTTACCTAGAAGATATTTATTTAGTCGGGATTTGAAGACACCCACGTAATATTTTAGCGGGAACACAGACTCAGACTAAGCGTTCCACATCCGAATCAAGCTATTTGGCGGTTGTAATGGCACCAACAAGTTGAGCAAAACCCAATCCTTAATGAATCTCATATGCTGCGCGAGGATTTGAATTGATAAAACTTCACAGCCGCCAAATAGTTTGATTCGGCCTATAAATCTAGAGAGAAGTATTTACTCTACCAAGCTAGGGAGACGCTTATATGTAGTAAACGTTCTTTCACCGCAATATAGATATACGTTTACGACACATACATATAAATGCACATCAGTTGCGAGAACTATGAAAGTAAATCAATTGTATCTATGAAATACCATCAACCAAAACATTCTTTAACCAGAAAATGATAATAATAATTATAGTAACGTATGTTACTCCTCGGTGGCTCAGTGGATAGTGAACCTGACTTCTGGATCAAAGAGACGTGGGTTCGATCCCCACCCAGGGCAAGCATTTATGTGGTGAACATATGTAGATGTTTGCTCTGTGTCTGGGTGTATTTAGATACTATCTATATACTCGTAAGTATGTATTTAAAATATGTATATGTAGAATATCAGTATCTGGCAGCCATATCACAAGCTTTGCTTATTTTGGGGTCAGAGACCGTGTGTAAGATGTCCCAAAATATTTAATATATTTATTTATTTGTCAGGTTTCCTTAAGGCCCTCACGATAATCGCTCTGAATGGATGACCTCCAAACGGATGTGGTCAATATTGCCAATTTGGTGTAGTTAAGTTTTGATTTCATGTTACGCAATCATTGTTTAAAAATTTACGTAAGCAAAAATACAATGTATTTATAGATAAATCCACAGATGTCTTGGTTTCAAGTTAATCAGATATAACAAAGAAAAGACGCCATTTCTAACGATGACAGTCAAATTGGTAAGATTGAATGGATGTCATCCATTTTCGGAGCGATAGTCTATTTACAGATTTTCAATAGCACCGACCGTTAGTTAGTTACTACATCTAGTGCGTTCCTTCGGTCTGCACAAGATACAAACAAAAACGGAAAAAAAACCAGACAAGTTTGAGTCAGGCTCGCACATCGAGGGTTCCGTACAAACATTAAAATCCTGTTTTAGCATGTGCTAATACAGTTCTTTTTTAATTATGATACTTTTTACTCACTTTGAATTTTGAACCCATATTTTGTGAATTTTGGTCCTATTTTCTGTGATTTATATAAAAATGAACAGTTTTCAGATTTATTCCTATATGTGTACTCTGAGACAATGATTCTCGCCAAATTTCATAGTTCTATGTCAACGGGAAGTACCTACCTTGTAGCTTTTGATTTTTGTGAGTGCGAAATATGCGGTTTTTTACGACATAAACGGCTCTAACTTTTTTAAACGATAACTGAGAAGTTTTTCTTTTACACAACTGCAAGAGATTATAAATATACGTATACCGTTTAAATTTTAACTCATTATCTTTAAGCGTTCCTGAGATAAAGAGTCTTGACATACACACAGCCGGAGAGACGGACAACATAGTGATCCTATAAGGGTTCCGTTTTTTCCGTTTGAGGTACGGAACCCTAAAAAAGCGTTACATTTCGGAAATAGCGAAAAAAAAATTTACTCCTTTCAGTGTCACCATTTTATATAACCTCGCAAACTATCGAGTGTTGGCACCTTTTTTATTTCGCGCATAAAATACACTTTCAGCGATGTACGGACCACCTGTCAATCAATACAGCTATAAACACATAGCCGCCATCTGCTATGCACTATGCACACACGGTTGAGGTAGGCCGGATGTAGGTGTAGATAGGTATAGTTCCCTATATAGGATCAAGGTGCGAGGCCAAAGACCTGGGGTCGACGACCTCATCTGATGTCTACAGTCATCTCGGTATTTAGGGATCAGTGGGCCGGAACCTTAAACCTTAGGCCAATAAGAGATTACGATTTTTTTGGTTCACTATGAAGACTGCTAACGTTAAAACTAGTGCAAAACTTGCTGTCCTCTCCCCTACTGTTAATTTCATAATCATATTTGAGAAGAAAACCGCGTGAACATTTCTTCCTTGCTTTTGTGCTATTGTCGGAAAAAAAACAATACTCTAATCTAATGTCAACCCTTATTTTTACCCGACTGCAAAGGAAGGGTATTGTTTTTAGAATTAGCCATTTTGAGAACTAGGCATTCGTTAAATTGAGCATGATTAGACCATTATGAGAATTGGGCATTTTGCGATTTAATTTCTTACTCTAGCTTTTTTTTTAATTAGTCAAGTTTATCTTGTATCTCCAAATCCTAATCAATAATTTTAGTACAGAACCCACGTCTCGCATGCGTCACACGATCCCCATAAAGTCTTACAACTCCATGATTCATAACGTTCGATGTACGCAAAATAATAAAAAACTGCAATACATTGACCCGAGGAACGAACCAGCCATGTGGTGTCATGTTCCATGCTGGTGGCAGTTCCAATCTGACGGCTTTTTGGGGTTCCGTACCCGAAGGGTCATGAACGTACCTAGGTACTCTTTAATTATTATGGATCTGTCTAGATTAGATTCCGAATTGGCTGAGCAAAACGGCCCAAAAAATAGTACCTATATATGGTGCTTATGCATACAAAGGTGACGTCCACAAGTGGTATATTAATAAGAGAAAAATCGAACCAAGATGATAGCTGATTCTTCCACATTCATCTCTTAATTTGCTAAAATTAAAAATTATAACCTACCAGTGTGACCAGTTAATAGGTACAATGTGACAAAAAACACTTAAAAACTGTGTCTAATTGGTAAAAATGCTTCTACATATTTAGCAATTTGGAAATTACTTAATCAGGGTTGTTAGAGATAAACTACCTATTGAGCCAAATATACTTATTTATCCCATAAATATATTTTTAAAAAATGAAGGGGTTTATCTTTGTTTTTAACTGATGTAATAGACTCAGAAAAATATGAACTTTCTCGAAATGTAACGAGTGTTATGGTTAGAATTTTTGATTATTATTATACCAGCCTCCATACATTTTGTGGACATGTCCTTTTGAGAGTTTAGACATACCTAATGTACACGAGCACGATGTAAAAATCTAGGCCGTTTTCTTTGTGATTGATGTTTATATTTGTCTATCTAGACAGATCTATACATAATCAAAGTAGGTACTATACAGTGTACCGAGTGTTAGAAATCAGATTCTGATGGAATAACCATACTGTTGATAATATAAGCTCTGCCTTGGATAGCTTTGAAGTTTGTCCGCCATATTACTGTGACATTTGGTCAGTGGTTCAAGTATAATTTGTGTAAAATTACTTATTCATTATTATTAATTAATTGTGTGTATAGTGGGAGAACGCTGGCAGTCCTCATTTCGTGGGTTAAAATAACCAATAATGAGTATACCAATGAGTATTTGAAAATTATATTATTATTATATTATATAATATTAGCAAAACGAAAATAAATCACTGAGTACAGCACTAGTTCTTCTACACTTCGTTGGCGAGTACATGTAAAACGAATAGGTACTGAATATGAATAAGAACATTTGCCGATGTTGCGCAGTGCCAGTGGGCCCCAAACTAGGCGATGCCTGTATCTTGGTGGCCCGAAAATTATGTATGGATTTTCACACCACTGGCTTTTCGGTTAAGGGAAACAGTAGAAGACAATATGTAGAAGAAATTCGATGGCGTATGTGAATTCACCAATCCGCATTGGGCCAGCACGATAACCCAATCGCCCTACATAGGTAGGCCTACGTCAAATGGTGGCCTCTTGAAGATTTTTACTGTACAGAAATCCAGCGGGTTAAACCTATGTCATAAGCCACAATAGCTACATAGCCGTTATTTTTACGGGTTCCATGAAGAAGCTTCCATGGTACAAACGGAATTCTTCTTGTGCGAATTCGACTTGCACTTGACTCGTTTCAATGTTTTAGAGTAAAAAAATAGGCCAAGAGCTTTTCAATCGGGGAGGTCTTATTACCTCCTACAGACTATGTTGTGCCTATTGATTAAAGAATCTCCATGTGCGGAGCAGATTGTTTATTATTTTAACGTGGTTGGTCTGAGGTACCTACTCTGGTGTTATGCTTGCCTGGTACTAATTCGAAATGAAAACTTGGAAACTTACAGTACTGTACTGTATCAGCCTTTTTTAAATAGTCCACTGCAGGACGAAGGCCTACCCAAGAAGGGTGATTGGGCAATATCCACTACGCTGGCCCAGTGCGGATTGGTGGATTCCCATACGCCATCGAATTTCTTCTACGGAAGTATGCAGGTTGCCTCACGATGTTTTCCTTCACCGAAAAGCCAGTGGTGTGAAATTCCGTACATAAATTCCAAAGAACTCATTGGTACGGGACCGGGATTTAAAACCCACGACCTCACGATTGCAAGGCGGGTGTCACTACTTCTAGGTCACCACGGCTCATTGGTAAAATAATTCATTGGTACGGGAAACTTACAGTACGGGCTTTTTAATAGTAGGCTGCTGAACATAGGCCTACCAGCGAAGGGTGATTGGGTCCTATCCATCGATCTGACCCCGTGCGGAGTGGTGGGTTCACATACACCATAGAATTACTTTACGGACCGTATACGTTTGTGGCACCGGAAAGTGACATGTGACCCCCATGGAAGAAAGGTGAATACGAACTGGTAGAAGTGTCATATCAAAACTTATAACACTTTTATTTATTTCACTATGGAAACTAGCGTGGTTTTCGCACATTTTAAATAAGTAAAGAATAGGTGTTACTCACGCATAAATTAGGTAGAAAGCTGCTACTAAAGTTTATGCGTGAGTAACACTAGTGCTTTACTTATTTAAAACTTTTCTTTGATCTTTTTAATCATATTTTTTCCATTGATCAAATAAGGTCACAGATCGAAAAACCGTGCGAGTCAGGCTCGAACATCTAGGGTTCCGTACAAATCCAGAAAATTTCACAATATTGGGAAGTAAGTTGTTAAAATCTCTATACTATATCATCGACAAAAAAGTTTTTTTTTTCACTTTTCTCGACATACATTATAAAAATAATTAAAAATCTGTTTTAGCATGTGCTAATGAAGTTCTTACATGATACGATACTCACTTTGAATTTTGAGGCCCTATTTTTTTGTGATTTAAAAAAAAACGTACAGTTTTCAGATTTTTTCCTATATGTGTACTCTAATGCTTCTCGCCAAATTTCATAGTTCTATGTCAACGGGAAGTACCCTGTAGGTTTTGATTTTTGTGAGTGCGAAATATGCGGTTTTTTATGGCATAAATGGCTCTTACTTTTTTATACAATAACTGAGAAGTTTTTCTTTTACACAACTGCAAGAGACTATAGATATACGTATACAGTTTAAATTTCAACTCGATATCTTTACGCGTTCCCGAGATAAAGAGTCATATACACACAGACAGACAACAAAGTGATCCTATAAGGGTTCCGTTTTTTCCTTTTGAGGTACGGAACCCTAAAAAAGATCGGATCAAAATATATACATTATACATCTTGGTTCAGTCTGCGAAAGTAAATACATATAATAATTTCAGTTTTCATCATCGAATTCAATAAAACATTTACAAATTTGG
This sequence comes from Hypomecis punctinalis, assembly GCA_949316475.1. Classification (NCBI taxonomy): domain Eukaryota; kingdom Metazoa; phylum Arthropoda; class Insecta; order Lepidoptera; family Geometridae; genus Hypomecis; species Hypomecis punctinalis. The sequence goes on from OX438809.1 coordinate 14,981,720, forward strand.
AAATTACTGCACCACTCGGAATAAATACAAGTAGATTCAATTCACCGACCGCCCTCGGCAATTTAAACTAGATTCATTTCGATTCGATACATTAACGATTCGGATAAGTAAACAAGAATCGAGTTATGTATATGTCGGAGTAATTTATTCCTTTGCCGGGATACGCAAATGAAGTAGACGATATACGGAGCCGAAATTCCCTGATAGTATTGACGGCGTGGAGGAGAGCATAAAATAAACAGAGAAGTTGCCATACCTTATAGAGTTATAATATGAATACTAATTCAAAACATGTATTTGGAATACGGAGCCGAAATTCCCTGATAGTATGGACGGCGTGGAGGAGAGCATAAAAAAAAAAACAGAGAAGTTGCCATACCTTTCAGAGTCATAATATGAATACTAATTCAAAACATATATTTGGAATAGTTACTCATATACTACATAATATACATATAGAACACATAAATACAAACTCAGAAAAAATAGGCAAAATCAAAGACGAAGGGCTCGAAGACCTCTGAATTTATTTTGACTGCGAATGAAAGATGTAAACAAAAATTATAAAAGTTTTTTGTAAGAGTTTAGACTTGGTCCATGCTAAAAGTTATTCATGTCACAATTCACTAGAAGCGTTAAATAAAGTTTTTCGGACCTAGTATGTTTTTTTTTTTTTTTTTTTTATTTCGAATAGGTTTGCGTTTGACTACACACTGCCTGATGTTAAGCAGATGTGCGGTCTAGGATGTAGCACGCTTACCTAGAAGATACCTATTTACTCGGGATTTTATATGATATCTTTCATTCAATTCAAGATAGACTAGATTCTAGTCTAGTTGCAAATAAAAACGCCCGCAACCTACTTAAAACCGTTACGCATCAGTTGGAGTTGGTTCTCTGAAGATTGTATGCTCAGTGTTTCGGAGATGTGTCCTGAAAGAAGAGTTGATTGCCAACAAATACCACACTTTCCCGATACGCACTGGATTCGGTTAGGGAGCTTGTTATTCATGGAAATTGAGACCCGGGCTTGGCAATGTATTTGCAACTTATGTGGCTTTGCCAGCTGTTGCTAAGAACCAGAGTTATTCTCACTAATATTATAAAAAGTGTGTTTGTTGGTTTGTTACTTTTTCACGCATTGCCTTGATTATTGGCATGGATATTATAATAGTTCAAAGGTATTATGTTATACCTACACATAGTTTAGTTCAAAGGAAAGTGACATAAGCTACTTTGCATCCTAAAAAATAAAAGGTTCCTATGCAGCACCAAAGTCAAAATATCACGAGGGCGAATCTGCGGGCACAAGCTAGCGATAGCTAGTTAAATCTCTGAACATTCTATGCTCAGTTTTTCCGAAATGTGTCCGGAAAGAAGAGTTGATTGCCAACAAATACCACACTTTCCCCTAGATTCGGTTAGGGAGCTTGTTATTCATGGAAATTGGGCCTCGGTATCGGCGCCCTTGGCCATGTACGGTTTAGGCGCAGAATGCCCAATTCTAACAATGGCATATGGTATGGTTCTGAAACATGGACAGCTGATTTTTGTTTGCGTATTCTGCATTGGTTGGTCTCATAGTAGGAGTTGTTCACTTTGATGAACTAAACTTGCCCTTGAGAGGGTCGTCGTTACTTACCCGTGATCCTGTTTATAAAATGTATGATTTTTTTAAATGAAATTCCCAATTGAAATTATTTTACCATTTTGAGAATTTGGAATTCTTAGAACTAGCCATTGCGAGAAATAGGCATTCTTGGACTACTTGGGCATTATGAGAATTGGGCATTCTTCGCCTAAACCGTATTTGCGACTCATGTGACTTTGCCAGCTGTCGCTAAGAACCATCGCGAACAAGATTATTGCCTGAAAAGTCTGAAGTGTCCAAGTACCAACAATAGTTAAAGGCCAAATCAAACTTCTAGGCGGCTTTGGTGTTAGCTACGAGCTTGTAACCGAGCAAAACCCTAGACATATATCATCATCATCATCCACAGCCTTCTTTATCCCACTGCTGGGTATAGGCCTCTCTCTTACTGTGCCATCTGCCTCGGTCCTGTGCCAATCGTGTCCAGGTATAGACATATATAGGTCTGCTTAAAACGACTTATGGAGCGAAACGTTCTTTAACTTCGCTGATCGCTGAGAAACTCTAGTCAATCTATTCTACTCGTCGTTTCAACCAATGGACGTTCACAGCTGGACATAGGCCTCCCCTATAGATATCCAATAAGGTTGGAAGCGGCTTGCATCCAGCGCGAACCGGCGGTCTTGATGAGATCATCCGCGCAAGCACAAGAAAGCGCACCGTATGACGTCCACCTTGTGGATCAGTCATAAGTTATCCGTGCTATGTGCCCTGTCCACTGCCATTTCAACTTGCCAATCACCTGGACTATGTCGGTAAGTTTGGTTCTTCTAAGGATCTCCTCATTTCTGTTTCGGTCTCGCAGAGAGACTCCGAGCATAGCCTTCTCCATGGCTCGTTGTGCTACTTGGAGCTTATTAATACATACTATTCTACTACGCTACTCTATTTTACTCTTATTTTATTAGCATAGGTACGTCTAGAGTAACCTCGACGTCCTGTGTCCTAGCAATCGATACAAATCGATGTATCGAGTTGCAGATATCGAGACGGTAATCCAACGCCGGACGGAAGGACTCGCCTCCCGCAATACGTCGGCTTGGTGTACGATTTAAATATTTCAACGGCCATAATAACTAAAACCTTTAGGCCTCGTTTCCGGAGACGCGGGGCGTCGCGCGTCGCGGGCAGCGTGGCTTCTCGCGGCGCGTGGGATGTTTTTTCTGTCCATAGACAGGCGGTGCGTGGAGTGGCCCGTGTCATCGCACGCGCAAACACAAACATACTAGTATGGCGATGTTGTTCATAGAGATGCGATTCGGGAAGCGTGCGGTGCATATTTTTACATTATTAGTATATTCGCTTCATTGAGAATTGCTGCTGCGCTGCGGCCGCAGCAATTCTATAAACGCGGCGTTCGACGCGTCGTTGCCATTCGCGGACTTCGACACTAAACACGCTCCATTTCAAGCAAACACGTGAAAAATCGCTTCTCCGTGAACGCACTTACACAACGCCATATGTCTGAATTAAGTGCGGGCCGTGCTACCGCTCGCGACGCGCGATGCCCCGCGTCTCCGGAAACGAGGCCTTAGTCGTGTTAGTCGTCTTGTGGCCTAGTAGGAGGATGCTTGCCTTACAATCGCGAGATCGTGTGTTCGTATTCTGCCGGATATTTGTACAGGGTTATCCAGAACTGATGTACTAGCAAAAAGGAAGTGATTTATCATTATGGACCAAATTTTACTACGGGGCCAACCCGGATATCGAGAAAAAATCTGCCGTTCCCCACATTTTATCGATTCCGAGTTGTGAGTTTGTTATATGGCCCTATAGAAAAGTTGTTCATAATAATGGTCTTAATCACCCCTTTTCGGCGTAGAACATAGCAAGCAGATAACCCTGTAAAGTCATCATTATGAACAAAAACTTTTACTACGGGACTACCTGGGAAATCGAGAAAAATCAGCTGTTCGCTGTTCTATAAATAGGGATGTTTACTAAAAAAAAATATAATTAGTCCGTCAAATAGATTGTCAAAAAATATTAGACACGTATTTTTTCTTTTGTCAATTTAACAAAAATTGATGAAGATATAGCCTGTTAAAGTTCCGCGTCATTAACCGCTATGAAATGTACCGGCTAGAGCCGTCACGAGCCCCCACTCTCAAACTTTGACAAGGTTTATCTTAGTCACTAATTGTTTGATTGACAAAAGAAAAAATACGTGTCCAATATTTTTCAATAATCTAACTGACGGACTAATTATTATAATGATTTTCATACCCAGTAAACATCCCTATTATGTCGAGTCTTATTTATTATTTATTGCCGCTTTCCGTCTCTCCCTAGAAGTTCTTTGACTGTACGAATCCTTTTCTTTGTACGTAATACGTAGGAAGCTTCCCCTTTGTGATAGCACTCGATCAGTGACTCTGGATTATTGGAAAGTGCATTCCTTTTAATGGTAAATGTTTTATTATACTTTTATATGTACTCAACTGTGCCAGCCATTTTAATAGTAGGTACATTGATAAACACAGGCCTATGCAAGAATAATGATGGGGCCATATCCACCACCTTCCCAGAGCAGGAGGATCCACGTACGACATGAAAATTTCATCTTCATGTTGCGAAAGAGGATGATTCAGAACAGACCTGTATAGGTATCTACCTTCATGAAATGATAACGTCTTATAAATCGATAAACACCGGCTGCACGCACGAAAAAGTGTCACGTTCCGACTGAACCGAGCGTGCAAGCGAGAGTGCGGAACATGCGATAGAGAGGCACGATCGCCCTAAGCGTTCGGCTTCCGTAAACCGACTTTACAGACAACCAATTATTTTTTACACATAGCAAGGGCTACATTTGATCACCAATTCCCTTGATGGAAAGCGATGATGTAGCCTAAGTTGGAGTATGTGTATGTAGATCTAGAAGATACCTATTCAATCTTACCTTTAAGATATACATCTCTGAAAGCCCTTGCACTATGCAATGCAACACCTTGTGTATATGCCGAATCTTTTTTATGGAAATCTGTGGCCGAATCATACAAGTCTGGGAAAGTGAAGTTAGCTACAAGCTGCGCAATATCCAATTTACGCGCAGCTTTATGTGAGCTTCAGTCATGATTGGATATTTCGCAGCTTGTAACTAACATCACACCCGCCGACTTGTATGTTTCGGCCTCTAAGTCGGCTTAAATAACACAAAAGTTAAAGGTTTTTTACCGGATCTTTACCTCCGATAAAATTATTCAAATGACCCGTATTCTGAAGTCAGTGTTAATTAAATTCAGCATTAGGATCGCGTGCGATCATTTTTAATTCGAGCGCGGTTCCTTCGCCAGATTCGTTTCTTTGTTCGGATTCGTACTATATTCGTTATAACTATTTAAATGGTTCGCTATTCGTCTAGTTATTGTTTAGATATATTTGGTCCGCAAATAAATTGAGGTGACCTATAACTAACAGATGATTTTTGTTAAGGATCGTGAATAGAGCAGTATTTTCGCGTTTTCAGTAGAACATCGAGAAAACTTATGGCACATTTTTGTTAAAATTTACGTGACGTGAGTAAACTCTTTTCATCCCTTAAATTGTAACAAAATGTTACGATTCTGGTGTCAATCGCTTGCGTAAGAAATATTGCGCGCTCGTGAGTCTTATTTTTTTTTTCAGAAAAGTTTTTATTTATTTTTTATAGGTTTATAACTTTCAGATCATTTAAAAAGCTGTAAAAACTAAGACGTATAAACAAAGCGATCGAAGTGTTGACTACCAGAAAGAAAATCACTCAAATCGGAATATATTTAGAGGTAGACACAGCTCATTGTTTTTGTATGTACAAGTTGGAACCTCACATTTGCCTAAAACTCGTACGTTATTGCCATTGAATCATTTTTGTGAGTTGCAGATGTGAGTGCCTTTCTAGCTGTCTTTAGTTAATTGTAACTTGCTTGCCAGAGCCCTAATTCTTGATCGAGAAAGGTAACGAGCGTAATTATATTTTTATGTTGTTGTTGTTTGTTTATTTTTTACGCGAATTCCCCAAAATTAAATCTTAACTTTGATCACGTAAACCGCTCGCTTTCATACAGAATCACCCTGCAGATCACTTTTTGGCTGATCGTTTAAACCGTACCCATTATATATCCGCTATATCTTCATATATTCGTTTCTTTGTTCGCAACACGCGAATTCGGTAATTGATATCGCATTTCTGTTATTATATTCGGTCCTTTGTCCTGTTGTTAAGTCATATCGATCGTCGATAATGGCTTGTCATAATAGTAATGTACGCAGTTATGTAATCAATATTAATACAATAACACAGAATTCCAATAAATATAGATTCCTGCTGGTTTCTATGACAATATCTACATTTCACAATATACATTGTTATTGCTACAGATGTAGATACATATTTGTATCTCAATCTCTAGTAATTTACTCGTACATAACCACTAATAACCTTGTAAATAAACGCCGAGTTACTTTGTAGTAGTTAGTCTGTATTTTGTCTTTTTCTTATTTTGACAATTTTCCATTCACTTGTAAAAGACAAAACACTGACTAACTACTCATAAGTCTGTGTTTGTTACAATGAAGTAGAAAACTATTTCATTGGTTTGTTAATACATCACTGATTGATTGTCAAATTTGACTCGTAGTCTCGTACCTATTTTATCTACACTACAGTATGCTGAGTGTGAGTTTTGTCGTAAACATGACGCGCTCTTCGACGAGCGCGTAAGCATGTAATTTGTATGAAGAAATGTACAGCGCCACTAGCGGCGCGTTTTTGAAACACTTTGTGCGAGTGCAAGCTCATACAAATTACATGCTTACGCGCTTGCCAAAGAGCGCGTCATGTTTACGACAAAACTCACATTCAGCATACAGTATTATATTTTGGAGTCAATACTTTAATGGCTTTTCTACCAGGCACAGCTACCTCACTGGCACATTTGCAGGTTTGAGTACATAGGCAAAGAATTTCTAACAACCCTATGTATGGTTTGTACAAACCTTACTTCCGTTACATAGTGAAATAATTTTATTTAATGCGGGAGAATCAAAAAGAAAACTTTCGTAATCATTGTTCCTAACTTAAACCCAGGGAGTGCATCCTGGTAAGTAAACATAGGGTCAATGTCTACAGGGAAACGCATCGGTCGATACGGCGCGGCGGCGGCGTAAACATGCGGTTACCATGCACTCCTTAATTTTATATACCTTTTCGAACATTTATAAATAATATTTGCAACGATTTAACGCTAGCTTTGAGGAAATACAAACAAAACGTGTGTCGCTATCGTAATGAATATTCGTCCCCAGGCAGTGTAAACACTATAGGGCTTCCCTGTCTTTCATACAATTCATCCGCACTTTCTTTCGTCTTACCCTCTCGCTACTACAGCTTGCCACAATATTTACGCATTTCATAGTAACGTAAGCCACGTTCACATCAAGACCGCAGGATTACGCTGGATACAAGCCGCTTCCAACCGGTCTCATTAGAGATCCATAGGGGAGGTCTATCTATGTCCAGCAGTGGACGTAATAGAAGACGAAGCCACGTTACCAAGAAAACCTTAAACATGATGGTATATGCCCGTCACCGTAATCAATCATCCCAATCCCAGGGAGTGCATCCCTTCATGTAAACACTACAGGGAAGCGCATCGATCGATACGGCGGGGTAAACAGGCGGTTGCCATGGCGACGGGCGGGAGCCGGGAGATTTCGACGCTTCCGCCCCCACCACCCTGTCTGACACCCTTGGGGTTGCTGTCCGCAGCACGCGCCGTTAGCCCATAGTGGAAGAAATATAGTAGGAAATTATTGTCGAAATACTCAATTTCAATTCAATTTTAAAGTTTTTAATTTACATAAAAAAGTACAAAGACTAGTGCAAATTGTATCCTAGCCGTACATTGCTATTTATTAAGAATAGTTTGTCGAAATACTAAAGACTACGAAGAATGTTTGTTTGAATGTAAGTCAGAATACTAAATCTTATAGACTTGGTACGTGACTTTACACGTCTAAATGCTAAACCCTAAGAATAATATGTAATGTTTGTTTGATGTAAAAACCCGTGGTGGTCAAGAGGTAGTGACACCCGCCTTACAATCGTGAGGTCGTGGGTTCGAATCCCCGGTCCCGTACCAATGAGTTCTTTGGAATTTATGTACGGAATTTCACACCACAGGTTTTTTGCTGAAGGAAAACGTGAGGCAACCTGCATACGTCCGTAGAAGAAATTCGATGGCGTATGTGAATCCACCAACCTGCACTGGGTCCGCGTGGTGGATATGGCCCAATCACCCTTCGTGGGTAGGCCTACGTCCTGCAGTGGACTACTAAAAAGGCTGGTACATAGTACAGAGTTTGATGTAAGTAGGAATAGTAAATCTATAGGCCCGTAGGCTAGAGATACTAGTAGAGGACGTCCTATGGCAGAAACGAACGTACGAAGAATAGTGTAGTAAAGAATAGTGTTCAAAATTGTTCGGTGTATAACATTTATGTTATACGGGGTGTCCAGGTGAAGGTTACTTTGCAGGGAATTCCGGAGGTGTATCTAATGCTACGCGAAGCCGCGGATAAAAGCTAATTCAGAGTAAAATAGGCTGTTTTGTTATTTCAAATAGGTATGCGTTTGACTACATACTGACGTTAAGCAGATATACGGTCTAGAGATTATTTCGACGTAACGTAACTTGCCAAAGGTATTCGTTAATTTAGTTTGGAATTAGATTTTTAAGTCAATTTTGATGTTAAAATTATATTAAACGCTTATATTAAAATTATATTATTAGGTTTAGAAAAATATTAGTAAACTAGTTTTTACCCGCGACTTCGCCTGCATACGCAATATATCTTTATAATTTATAGCTTATGTGTTATTCTGATATATAAGCTATATTGTTGCAAAGTTTCATCTCAAACCGTTCAGTAGTTTTTGCGTGAAAGAGTAACAAACATCCATACATCCATCCTCACAAACTTTCACGTTTATAATATTAGTAGGATATTTCATTCCATGTCATATTTTTTCACTTTTACTTTTACTTTTTTTTAGGTTGTTAGGGCACGTAACGTACACTTTACAGAATGCCCTGCAGTTTCCCTGCCGCTTTCGCTGAACTATGGTCCAAGCACTATGCGTTTGCGTATTTCAATCGTTTGTTATTACTATGCAGATAGGTACTATAGGTAATTGTTACTGTCTGCGCCAGTTCCTGTCTGATATGGCAACACTGACGACATTGAAATGAGCTAGCCACATAAATATAGTATTTAGATTTGCTACCTGAATAATAATACTACGCGTAACCAAGACCACAGCTTACAAAATCTGTTAAAAATGAAGGAGAAGGAAATATTATTTTTAGTCTTTGTCATAGTTTCTGTTGGACTAAAATTGTAACCAACACGCGAGTTGTAATTTGCGAAAATATGAATTTCTTTTGAACAGTAAACAATTGACAGTTTGACACCATTAGAGACTTGCTCGTCTACTGTTTGAAAATGGTGATATGCTATAGATTAAGCTGCAGTCGCAGTGTGCAGAAATCCAAAAACAAAACCTATAATTCGTAAGAATGATTTTTACTTAAGATGTACATTGAATTGTAAATAAATTCATAACTGAGGGTCTATATGGATATGGCATATTAATTACGTTATATATCACTCTAAATAATGATTAAATAGTTAATTGTAATTCGTGGACTCGTGGTCCGACCAAATTTTAATAAGTTTGTAGTAGTTACAAATTATCATATTCTTACTTCATTAAAACTAGCGTGAGGATTCATTATTAAAATTTATATAAACACCGGATACAACTCACGATTATTTGAGCGGTCGAGCCGCTATGCGTCCGACCGGTTTCAGAGTAGTTAGTACTCTTTCTTCAGGGAATACGCGCGCCCCCGACAGTGCGCGGGCGTCCGTTGTCGGGGGCGCGCGTATTCCCTGAAGAAAGAGTACTAACTACTCTGAAACCGGTCGGACGCATAGCGGCTCGACCGCTCAAATAATCGTGAGTTGTATCCGGTGTTTATATAAATTTTAATATCATATTCTTATAGAGAAGTTAGCTTGTCGGCCATTTTCTGATGTTTTTGTAATTTGTCGGGTTATAGGATTTTCCTTCCTTTACTGGTATTCGCATGTAGCGAAGCTATAGATGTTATGGCTAGCGTCGTAGGCAATGATATGAATACATAGGAACTTGTGTAGGTATCTACTTAGATAATGAGAATTTTTATCCCTACTTTGATAATGGAAATTTTATCGACTGGCTGAGTTCCGATTTTACTCACTTCATACTCTACTCTTTATAGTAGATAAAATTATTACTGGGTGTTTATGTATCAATAGCGAAACTTTTAAATTGATTGATTTTCAAGTGACTTTTTGATGAAAACGTAACAGCTATCAACCATCGTAACCGCGAATGGCATTTACAACTGAGCGTTACCGTGGCTCGGATGACACGTTAAATTGTAGCTCCCGGTTGTTTTAACCGTTTGGCCATGTCAAAGGCCTGCAGGCAGCCTAAAAACTCTGACACCAGGGCTAGCACGGCCTTTACGAACTTACTGCAAGCAGAGCCTTAAACAGAGAGCCAATTTCAAAGCAGGGAGAGAAAGTAGAGACTTTGCTATTCAATTGCTGGAGGAGCTCCAATTTTCATCAATTTTCAGGAATCGCTACAAAACAGTTCAGTAGCAATTATTGCAAAAAATCTATTGCGTGTTTAAATTAAATTTATAGGGCCATCGTGGGCTGTTCCTCTATGGATAATATATACGGCTTACAAACAACGGAGATCTCCGGTAAGTAACAAAAGACATTGTAGTACAGAAGAATTGAGAACCTCTTCCTTTTTGGAGTGTTCGTTGAAGAAACAAAACTACTCATTGTCATTTGAATTTCCCGTGCTAACCAACGGCGCCCGCATTAATAACTTTAAGATCATGGAGTAACCAGATGTATAGCGCTGTCGATTCAAGGCATATTGAAAGAGATGCATAGATTTACAACGACACGAGTTAGAAAGAGACGTGGTTAGATTCTGTTATCTCGATCGGTGAAGGCAGATTCAGTCAGCACCCTTATCATAGGAAACATACAAAAGAGACGCCCACAAGTGGTATATTATTCGGTGAAAAATCTAACCTTGTAATCTAATCTTCTTGAAAGCTTGTTTTAGGCTTTTCAAAAACAAACTTTATATTTTTAGCCTTCCATTTTTTTAAACGTGATAAATAAATTGTATGAAAAATGGCAATACAGCTTACTATTTTTTCTGTTTTAGCAATAACAATGTGCTTCTATCGTTCTTGTACTTGCAGTATTACTTGATTCTTCCACATTCATCTCATAATCCGCTAAAATTATTTTATAGGCTATACAAGAAATTTGTCTGCCCAATTAGAGCAATATTTAAAGAAAATCATATAAGAATTGCGTGAGGAAAGCCGTCAACTGATATCACGCATTAAGCTGGAAACATACTATCAGACGCGGCTGACGGACGCGGATGACGGTCGCAATTTAGCAGTGGGCACGTCTTAAAACATCCGGACTGACCGGAAACTCTCGGACGTCCGAACTCTCAACGCTCAACGCGGACGTCACTTTGGGCTGACCAGCCCAAAGTGACGTCCGCGACTGATGTCCGATAGTGTGCACGGCTCAGTGTACTTTCATTACCTAGATACCTATCAGTCGCGGCTGTCAGTCGCGTCCGATAGTATGTTTCCAGCTTTAAGTATCTACTATAGACCAAATTAAACTTCTTGGCGACTGTGAAGTTACAACCTGCGCAAAATCCAATTTTGACCGAAGCTCACTTAACAGCTGCGCCAGGCTTGGGTCTTGCGCAGCTTGTAGCTAACTTCACAGCCGCCAAGGAGTTTGATTCGACCTATACCTCTAGTGGTTTTTAATCAGTTTCAGACTCACCCCGAGGTTGGGGCGTAATGTCGTCAGCCCGTTACTTACCTGAAACATAAAGAAACATAATTTAATGTTGCCATTTAAAATTAAAACAAAAGAACGGTTAAAGTCTTAGTTAAAAGGTAAAACAGGGATAGCGTTTTCAGGGATAAAAAATATTGCTAGGGATGAATTTATACATTAATTAGTGTAAAAGAGCCGCTTTTTTGCTACGTCTATTAATATGAGATTCATATTTAGTGGTTTAAACCGACTTCAAAAAATAAAGTTCTCATTTCGACTAAGTTTTTTATTGCATGTATGTTACGAGATTATTCCGCCAATTAATGAACCGATTTTAATGATTCTTTTTTTGTTGGTAGATCATACTTCAAAGGTCTCATTTCAATGTTATTAAAATCGGCTGAATAGATAAAAAAAAAAACAATAATCTTAAAATGGCACACATCGTTTCCAGCGAACTATTTGAATTTTATACGATTGAAGACAGTTGTGCCATTTCTGTTGAACAACAATATTATATCATCAAAAAAATATAAAGTTGAAATGTACACAAACGCGTTAGAGGGATAAAAGCTTTGTAGGGGACAAAGGCACCCTTCCCTTACTCCAAAGATTACCCGACTGATAAAACTGTAGCCATTGTAAAAGGATTATGAATAACGGGTGTTATAAGTTATTTTAACGTTCTCCTTAATTGTGGCTCGATTAAATTTAATTTAATTTGTGGAATTTCAATCGTTTAAACCCAGATGTTTTTCTTCCACTGGCTTTTCGTTGAAGGAAAACATTGTGAAGCAGCTTGCGTATGTCCGTAGAAGAAATTCGATGGCGTATGTGAATCCATCACACTGGCCTAGCTAGATTTTTCTTCAATTTTCTGACATTATTTGGAATTACTAACACTCACTAGAAATTAAACTTAGATTTGTATTACTTAGCTTTCTTCTTAATTGAAACAAACACTTAAGTACTTAAAGAGTTATCTTTGTGATAAGCATTTCAAAAATCTGAAGCGAACGCAGGATTTGAACCTTGCCCCTTCGGATCACTAGCCCGACGCTCTAACCAACTGAGCTAGCTCGCCTCCTGCGCAAGCTTCAAATTTCTGAAGTGCTTACATTTCCCAACTTATAGCGTTGGTGGCGCCACCTGTGATACCCGTATTAGACAGGTTATCACTCAACTAGAAGTTATTAGAACTTCTAAAGATTGACGAGAGATGACGCACTGCTAAATCAATGTTATGATGTTTATGTACTTACGAGTAAGTACTTTCCTTTTGTCTCTCTCTCTATGTTATACTATCTAGAGTGAATCAATAATGAGTTTATCTTTTTATCTATCAAAAGCAAAATGTAATGCGTATGAGTTATCAAAACCAAAATGGGCTTCAACGTACTAACCAAATCTTAACCGTTTTTACTATGTACTACGGGACTAATCGCGCACTAAAATTACGAGATAAATAAATACCTCCTCATCGACCGTGACCACGGTCGATGCAACTCGGCCGAAACGTCGGGATGAGGAGGTATTTATTTATCTCGTAATTTTAGTCCGCGATTAGTCCCGTAGTATATAGTAAAAAAGTGTTCAAATCGCGAAAGTTTAAAAACAAATCTTAACCCCCAAAATTCAAACTGAATCTTAAACAAAATTAACAATATATTTCTACAACCATAGAACGTTTGAATATATTTCACGTACCTACAGTTTTAATCTCCTTAAGGCTCAGGTGCCGAAACACCCCCTTGTAAAGTATAAGCTATTTACATTTATATTTCTCCAGCGCTTCAGTATTGAGTAAAACAAAGGCTCCTTGAAGCGCTGAAGCCACTTGCAATGACGGCGCGACGTTTTCTTAGCCACTATACAGACAGTATGGGAAATTCTTACAAACTTCTTCATAATAATTTTTATCCAGGAAAAAATTCAGTAATGCTCTTATTTTGCTTCCAAATAAATCTAAATCCCTGTAATACCACAATGGTTAAATGCTCACCAAATTGTGTTTCCAAAAGTAAAGAAGTGAAGATATTTTTATTGCGTGCCATAAAAGTTTTTAAACATCGTTAAAGTTAATTTCAGATCAACATTTCAGACCAAATATTTTGTATTATCACTAACTCGATATTATCAATATTTTATTTGTTTTATATTTAAAAGATTGGTTGAGATGAGTGGTCTAAGACTAACGTGTGTATATTCATCTGTTTGTTTGTGGCACCGATGCACGCTTTAGGTGCAGTTTTTTTCTCAGTTTTTAGCTGATGTTGTCGTCGTCGTTTCAGCCATTAGACGTCCACTACTGGGCATAGGCCTCCCCTACTGATATCCAATAAGACTGGTTGGAAGCGGCTTGCATCCATCTCAATCCTGCGATCTTAATGAGGTCATCCGTCCACCTTGTGGGAAAACATCCTACGCTGCACTTGCTGGTACGTTGTCGAGAGTTGATGTAAAGATTCTTAACATTAGGTTAATAAAAAAAATCTTCATTCGAATTTCCAAGTTTCTTCAGCTGAATAATTTAATTTGTACACGACTTCCCATACTGTCATAACTATTACAGAGTTACAAAAGCGATTTGCACCTCTTTGTCTAATAGTAACGAGATCGCGTGGAAAATACGTACTTTAAAATGTTAAAATGTACTAGAATTGTGAGCACTCCGACACTCTCAACTTGTTGGAGACAAAGGACCTCTTTGTCACGCCTCTTGAACTGGGGCGCGTTTAAAAGTACAATTATACATTTTCACCTTTTCAATGAATTTGCGAATATTTATGCAGATTTAGTAAAATGGAATAAGCCGTGGTGGTCTAGTGGTAGTAACACCCGACCTGCAATCGTGAGGTCGTGGGTTCAAATCCCGATCCCGTACCAATGGGTTTCTTTGGAACTTATGTACGGAATTTCACATCATTGGCTTTTCGGTGAAGGAAAACATCGTGAGGCAACCTGCATACGTCGGTAGAAGAAAGTTGATGGCGTATGTGAACCCACCAACCCGCACTGGGCCAGCGTGGTGGATATGGCCCAATCACCCTTCGTGGGTAGGCCTACGTCCTGCAGTGGACTATTAAAAAGGCTGGTACAGTACAGTACAGTAAAATGGAACGTTTTGAAGGTGTTTAAGACTCTTTATTCTGTTGAATAAAAGTATAAATTGAACATTATCAGCCGTAGGACATCCACCGCTTTATATGGACTTCCCATAAGCCCGGTTGGAAGCGGCCTACATCCAGCGCGTCCATGCGGTCTTAAATTATATCGTCGGTCCACCTAGTCTACCCAAGTAACCTAGTCTAGTCAGACGCCGATGGGGCCGTAAAGTTCTCGAATGAAGACCACGTACTTGGCAGCAAGCGCGGAGTATAATCAGCCAATCAGAATCATTTACATAATTATACATCGCAATATTAGAATGTATCTACGCCTCTGGAAGAAATCGCTCGAAACGATAAGCAAAAGTTATACTTAAGTAAACTAATTTGTTATTTTTAGGGTTCCGTACCTCAAGAGGAAAAAACGGAACCCTTATAGGATCACTTTGTTGACCGTCTGTCCGTCTGTGTGTATGTCAAGACTCTTTATCTCGGGAACGCGTACAGATATCGAGTTGAAATTTAAACTAAATACGTATATCTATGGTCTCTTGCAGTTGTATAAAAGAAAAACTTCTCAATTACCGTATGAAAAAGTTGGAGCCGTTTATGTCGTAAAAAACCGCATATTTCGACACTCACAAAAATCAAAACCTACAGGGTACTTCCCGTTGACATAGAACTATAAAAATTGGCGAGAAGCATTGTCTTAGAGTACACATATAGGAAGAAATCTGAAAACTGTAAATTTTTACTTAAATCACAAAAAAATAAATGGTCACAAAATATATGGGTTGAAAATTCAACGTGAGAAAATCGTATCATATAAAAGAGCATCATTAGCACATGCTAAAACAGGTTTTTAATTATTTTAACAATGTTTAATTTTTAATGTACGACGAGAAAAGTTAAAAAAAAAAATTGTCGATTATATACCTAGTATAGATTTTAACAACTTACTTCCCAATTTTGTGAAATTTTCTGGATTTGTACGGAACCCTCGGTGTGCGAGCCTGACTCGCACTTGTCCGGTTTTTTTTATACATGTACTTTGTTTGTTTTGTAATGTGGTTAAGCTAATAAAGGATTATCTATCGACGCCTCAGGTATTTAATGTAATCAAAATGTACTTACTATGTACATGTACAGGGTAACTTTGATTTTGATACTCGCATGTAAATGAACTAGGTAGTTTAAAGTGCAAATGTGGGCACATTCATTAATACATGGCTATAATTGAGATTCGCGAAGTGTGTACTATATTAGCATATCAATAGGGTAACCAAGATTTAGTGCGAAGATACAATTTTCACATAATTTTGTCTCTATTTTGTTTATATATTTTCTGAAAAAAAAAATTGCTTTTACGTAGGTATGTGTTTTGTTTTATTTATTTTTTTGCCAAAAATAATGCGTAGTCGGATTAACAGCTCTTATTAGAGATCTATACTTAGGAGAGGCCTCTGTCCAACAATGGACGTCCTATCGCTGTAATAATGTTATTTAAATAAATAAATAAAAATAAATAATTATAAATATATAACTTTATAAATACAAGATTTTGAAATCCTGGATATCATGTAGCAGCAGAGTGCTAGCCGAGACAAGTAAAACGAGCCCAAACACGACGGTTCTATCTTGTTTAGTACAGGAGTTCCTATGGCCACCTTCCGACTCCATCATCAGATCAGCTCCATGATACCATATTATTTCTTTGTCACGCGATATACATATGCGTGCTAAATTTCAGCTCAATCGGAAACCGGGAAGTTGGTCAAAGTTAACTTGCAAGATTCCACCCGAACTTACATACATCCATTGGAAGTTAAATAAGAGCTTGTAAATAAAAAATTACAATGATGAAATCTTTGCTTATTGCTTGATATTTTTTGTTGTGATAAAAATGTGGTGAAATACAAGCCCATATCGGAAAAACCATTAAAAAGTAACTGTCCTAAAAAACTTTCACAAAACCACAGACTATCTACTGACAGTGACGAAGTTTTGACGTGACGAGATAATTAAATCTGTCATCCGAAAATAAACTCTAACGTTAGATGTTCAGGTTTAAATTACGATGTTAATTCATGAATTCGTTAAAAGCTGTCGTAGAAGTTTATATCATAATACATTAAGGTAGAAACAGGGGCTAATTTTTATAGAACTTACTTTCGTGGACTTTACAAAAGGTACTTTTTAAACTTTTTATATTGAAGTGCCCTTCAAAACTTGAATAAGCACCAAACTACTTTTAGTTTAAATGCTGATAAACCGATATAATAAGATAATTTCTAAGTCCTGGAAAAACATCATATCTACGTACGTCAAGAACCGTAATTGTAACCGTAGTTCCATCCTGGAACTATTCATGGTACTAGTTAGTGGCGACGAACCATTAAGATAGACGGGTAGACTCAACTCGGCCGAAACGTCGGGATGATGAGGTATTTATTTATCTCGTAATTTCAGTACGCGATTAGTCCCATAGTATATAATAATAACGCTTCTAACCGGTCTTATTGGAGATCTATAGGGGAGGCCTGTGTGCAGCAGTGGAAATCCTATGGCTGAAACAACGAACGACTTATAGTCCGAGTCACACAACTTGGCGGCTGTGATGTTAGCTACAAGCTGCAGATAACCCAATCATCGCGCAGTTGTTAAGAGAGCTTCAGTCCGGATTGGGTTAACCGCAGCTTGCAGCTAACAAAACAGCGGCCAAGTTGTATAATCCGGACTATATCGTAAGTCACAGTTACAGTATAGTCCGTTTCTTGACAGCTTTCGCAAAACAAAAATATGTAATAAAGTTCAGAAACGTTTAGTTCAATTTCGTGTCAGGTAGCTGAATCAGGGTTCTGATTTACGCACCAATATGCGCTAATGTTTCGGCCACAGATTTCGGAAAATCCAAGGTAAAACACAAATTTGTCAAACCTGACATGTCAGCTGTCAGATTTGCCATATTCGGCAAAACCGCTGGCACATTATTCAATTCTGGCGCGTAATTAAACCGGAAGTGGAAACGGCTGTGGAACAGAACGAGCGTGTATCCGGGACTCTGAAATATTGACTTACTTACCATCTTTGAAGAGGTTACGCATAGAAATTTCAGATTCAGTTTAATAGAAGCTTCTTGTAAAATTTCTTTGCACTGGCAAATGCGTAAGTCTTGATGCCAATAATATTTTTTTATAAAAATGTAACAACCTCCGACCCAACCGACTTTCCTCTTTGGGACTTGGCCATCTATTCCTGTTTGTATCGGTCATAGAATTATTACTTTAGTTCTAATTATATCTGTAGAGTTATGGTATCGGTAGAGGTTATAACTAAAGTGACACAAAGAAATTAATTAATTTGACTTTGACTATCAATTGAGTTACGTTATGCTTACGCTATGAAGCTTTTTGTGAAATCACTACTAATTTACTACAGCATGACTTGGACGAGATTGTAACTTTTGGACTTTGACTATCCTTACTAATATTATAAATTCGAGGGCGTTAATTACTTTTTCACGCATCTGCGAAGGAAGGGATCGACATGATTTTTGCATGGATATAGACTTGGTAACAGGTTTCTAGTCTAGGCTGAAATTCAGAAAGAAATAACAATCCTGTGGGAAGCCGCGGGTAATGCGAGTTTGTCATAATATTAATAACATACATAACAAGTGATTTTTGTAATAAATATTTTAAAAATTTGTCGTGAAACCAGGACCTGAACCTGCATCTGAGAGTTGGTAGAAAGATAAATACACATACTTCACGAATTTGACGTAGGCGTCAGGAGGCTAACTAGCTTAGTTGGAAAAACACCAGGACGGTGGCCCGGAGATATAGGTTAAAGTCCTGCGAACGCGATAAATTTTTGAAATTTTTATCACATAAATATCACTCTTTTTGATAAACCTAGTGTGGAAATAGCCGTGGTGGTCTAGAGGTAGTGACACCCGCCTTACAATCGTGAGGTCGTGGGTTCAAATCCCCGGTCCCGTACCAATGAGTTCTTTGGAATTTATGTACGGAATTTCACACCACTGGCTTTTCGGTGAAGGAAAACATCGTGAGGCAACCTGCATGCGTTCGTAGAAGAAATTCGATGGCGTATGTGAATCCACCAACCCGCACTGGGCCAGCGTAGTGGATATGGCCCAAACACCCTTCGTGGGTAGGCCTACGTCCTGCAGTGGACTATTAAAAAGGCTGGTACAGTACAGTACAGTACAGTGTGGAAAAGCACTATAAACTAGTGTGGAAAAGCACTATAAAAAAAAAGATAAATTAATAACTTGATATTCTTGAGCTCGGCATGGTCTTGTATGTATGTAACTAGCTATTCCACAGCAGTAGCAGTGGTGGAGGAGAGACCGCAAACCCGGCTGGTGCAAGACGGCGTGTGCAACTGTGCATCCGGCGCGGGAAGTCGGTATGCGGTTACAGATTTATGCCGTCGGACGTTTGGGAACGTATGTTTTCGACAAGTTTTGGGTTCCAATCCTTGCGTAGGTACATCTTAATGTTATTATATTTCATAAGTAGGTAGTAGGACCTATACAGTGGTTTCAAGTAGTTAGACCATAGACATAATTAGGTATGCAGACTTGAACTACTTTAATTCGAATATAACACAGATGTTTTTCATGCATGGTTTTTATGGCAGACAGCAAGTCTACTGTAGTTATCATTGCATTTGGCAATCTTTATCAAGATGGAAAGATGGAGGAGCAACCTGCGGACTCGCTTAGTATTGACCACGAAAAAAATCAACTATTCCACACAAAAAGTTCAATGACTCATTTTCACCAATTTTTTTTTATTTCGCAGTATGTCCCGTAGTT
The DNA here is from genome assembly GCA_949316475.1 of Hypomecis punctinalis. Taxonomy (NCBI): domain Eukaryota; kingdom Metazoa; phylum Arthropoda; class Insecta; order Lepidoptera; family Geometridae; genus Hypomecis; species Hypomecis punctinalis. The sequence goes on from OX438809.1 coordinate 15,001,251, forward strand.
AAAGTTGTTCATAATTCGAGAATATAGGTATACAAATACCTATGAAAGTCCCTGCATTTTGCAAAACAGCACCTTGAATAATTGAACATAGGTACGCAATATACCCTTTTTTCACCAATTTTATACTCGTACATCACCATTTACCATAACAACATTTCAATTTAACCTCAAAAAATTCTAAAGCCAATAATACTATGTATTTGAAAACTCAGTAAATCAGAATTCCAATACAATATAGACGGCAAACCCTAGGCTTCCGGCGGTATTAAATCGCCCACATTTCGCGAATATTACTTATTGACATGCAAAGCAGCTTCAAAAGATGAAAGGATGTATTTGCGTAAAGGTTTTTAATCGGAGAGGTTTTGCAAGTGGCAATTGCCATATATTGGAGGGTGCGTCTATTTTCGGGAAAGAAAATGGATTGATGCATACATAAAATACAGCCATTTAATAACTTCACCATTATATTATATACAACGTGCGAATTCAGCCTATGGTAATTTATTGAAAAATAAAGTGTGCCGACCTCACCTAGTGGGACATCAAGATGGAATGTAAGAAAAAAAATGCCAAGTCGACGTAGTCTGATAAGGGCAAGATGATGATGACGGTAACTAATTGAAAAAGGGCTACCAAGAGTTCGGCCTAGCCGAGTTTGGGACCCGCTGTTAATCCAACTAGCTGCATATCAGTTACTTAACGATGACTTTGTTTCATTGCACCTAATTCCTTTCTATGTAAATAAATATGAAATCATTAATAAATTACTAAAATTACTTCCATATTGGGTGGAAAGTAAAAAAAAACGAATGTCAAAATCGGGGGATAGTAAAAATAATAATAATAAATATTTTGGGACATCTGACACACGGCCTCTGACCCCAAACTAAGCAAAGCTTGTGATATGGCTGCCAGAGACTGATATACTACATATACTTTTTTTTTTTTTAAATACATACTTATATAGATAGTAACTAATTAACACTCAGACACAGAGCAAATATTTATGTTCATCACATAAATATTGGCCCTGGTGGGAATCGAACCCACGCCTCTTTGAACCAGAAGTTAGGGATACAGTTTGAGGTTGCACCTACATATCTATCATCTCGATCCTTAATTCAATTGCGCCAATAGATGGCTAAAGAATCAAAGAACTCCTATTGCTAAGCGAAAATTGAAGCATTACGCGGCCTGACGTAAACGTATTCACGTACAACACACGGCTGTGTCCATGACATAACCCCACCTCAGTTTTTTTTATATTGGGCGTAGGACGTCTTCTAAAGGATAGGTTTCCTCTGTGGAATTTCAATAACACTGATACATTTTTTATAGGTGCTGTGTGTAGAGATAGTAGTGTAATAATTAAAAGCGTGTATACGCGGCAAGAGAATTAAAAAGGACGAAAGATGTAACATGGTTTTACTTGGAAAAAAACTGTATCTATAATGTACCCGTAAATTGGTATTATTTCTCATCAGAATTAAATAATTACTCTTTTTATATAAAACTTTTAAAAAAAACTTGTAGTTAACTGGTATTTTTTACGCGATTACTCCGCCCTTCTTGGACCGATTGATGTTTTTTTTTATTTGGTAGATCATACTTCAGAGGTGGTCCTCTTTAAATTTTATCGAAACCGGCTGAGCTCTTTTTGAAAAATCAACAAAATCAAACAACTGGAATACATCGATTCGTGCGAACATTTGAATCTTGTCCACAATTGAAGTCGGTTGTAACATTTTTGGCGAAAAATAAATAAGGAAAATCATTTTTTTTTATTTGTATTTATTACAATACTACTCCTATCTATCTCTACGTAGACTGCCTATATAGTAAGACTTCACACAAATAGCCGATATTTCACCACGGGACTACACAGAGTAGACCTACACCTTCCCGACTGACCCAGAAAGCTTGCAATGTAATTTATTAGAATTACCCTACATCGCGTCCATCAGTGAGCTCCCTGAGGACGTGGCGTGAACAAGCCCACAGATTACTTATAGTTGTTAAAGTAACTTACTAACTATAACCTATACTATATTTTCATGGTTAAGATATAGACTGTAGTGGAAAATTAGTGATGAGAATTAGAGTTATATCGTTATCGATACTTACATAAAACTAGGTTGGTTAGTAGGTAGGTACCTAGCCTTGTACCCGCGGCTTCCGGCATAAAAATAATCCTACGACATTCTCCCCACCTTTGAATCAGATTTATGCAAAAATCAAGTTTCTCGTTTCTCTTGTCCTGAGTGAACGAGTAACAAACCAACAAATACAGTTTCACAATTATAAGATTTGGTGAAAGTTTCAGCAGAGTAGGTACTTGAAATTAGATAAGTAACGTCGGTAAAATTTAATATTTTTACTAATTTTAATAAATGAGCTGTATTGGGAGATAAGTGATTCAGCAAGATCAACCTTTTTCGATACATCGATATTATGACATCGACAGCTTCAATCGCAAAATCGCAGCCGTACGTAACTACAGAGACGGAGACTACAGATAAATTACTATCGATATATCGATAAATTACTATCGATACATTGAACGATTAGTATTGGTGTATAGATAAAATTACTATCGATACATCGAAAAATTAGTATTGGTATATCGATAAATTACTATCGATAAGTCTCTACGTAACTACAGAGCTGTTAATACGCGCAGACATCGTATTAAAAATTAATCTCCCGAGTCGTTTACCAGGACGTGTTTAACTTGAGAACTTGCGAACTCGGGCCCTGATTTATAACGAATTCCACTTCAGCTATGAATATTTGAGTTGCCACTGTTCTTCGGTGGAAACTTCGCCTTATCTCGCCGATAAATTCCTCGAGCTGTACAAGTGAAGCTCGGTGCTTAGTAAAGGTGATGTTCCACTAGAAATTTGTAGATAGTGAACCTCTGTCCAAAACTCCTTGGGGAAGTTGGAGATAGGCTTCTTTATCATTTAAAAAGAATTTTAGAATCATTTATTGCAAAAAATTGCATACAATGGCATGTAAGATTACAATTTAATAGAATATAGGATGACATGCTAGTATGATTATCATGAGCTTGGGATTTCTATACTAAACTTAGCTTGTGTTAGAGATCCGTGCATATTAATAGACAAAAAGTTTATTTTGGTGAATAAGTACATGATTTATTTGATGTATAAAAGAAAGAACGGATGAGCGGCGAGCGAAAAAAGAAAACAGAGAAAGAACTGTTTCATAACTATAATGATATCATTGTTGTGTCTTTCGTACTCTCGTCTCGTCTCTGGTCTGAATATGTTAGTTCATCGTCATCATAATCGTTTCAGCTGTATAATGTCTACTGATAGACACAGGCTTCCCATACAGACCTCGAAAGAGACCGGTTGAAAGAGACTAGATCCACCAATTTTGGTAAATTATAATCAAAGGCATGTGGCCACCATTCGAGAACTTATGCCCTACTGGCTTGTGCCCGGCCCACAGCCACAAAAACTTTATTAGTTAAGTCTGAATAAACCTATATATAAATTTTCACTTACATGAATAAAAAAGCGTACCACATTTCAGGGTGATGTTTCTGATACATGATACTCCAGCGACAACAGACAACTCCAGCGAGTAACAAGTTTAATTATGAATAAATAAAATGTTTTAACAACTTCATAATGTTATTTACGTGAAAAGATGTGCGCACAGTAAATTAAAACCGCGCGTGTTCCGAAGATAAGGCGTTTGGAAGTTATTTTTGCGGCTTAATCTATTGAATATTCTTCGTAGAGTTTATATTTCAAAAGTACTTAGCGACTTATCCTGGCTCGGCACGTTCGATGTTGTATTAAAACTTAGTTAAAGTTTTGAGACGCCGCCGCGCCGCCGTGGTGGGAAGAAATGCCGTTTCCGCGCATTTGCAAAATATACGCCGAATCAAACATCTTGGCGGCTGTGAAGTTAACTACAAGCTGCATGAAACCCAATCCTCGTGTAGCTTCAGTCAGGATTGGGTTCTGCACAGCTTGCAGCTAACTTCACAGCCGCCAAGGAGCTTCACGCACTGCGCAGATTCTCGTTGCGCCCCTGACATACGACTATATTGTAACTGCGCAGCCACTCGCCTCGTGTTCACAGACGCCAATAAGTTTGATTTGGCCTTTTGGGCTCAACACTTCGAGCAAATATCTACAGAGCCACAGTCCTTAAGTAAAAGTAGTAAAATGTCCGAGCGCCGTCATACATACCGAATTAGATATTTAGGTACATTAAATAATTTACAATGACCCGTTTTCTCGAATCTGGACGTTATGTCACCTAATTAGTGCTTGTAACCGAGCATTTTGGTATCGCGCGGCGTAGTAGCCGGCTTGCAATGGTCTTACGACTAACTAAAAAGCCTGCCCACTACGTAGCTTGGGCAGGGTTTTGGCTCGGACACTTTTTTTTGGACGATTGTGACTCTACAGATATTTGCTCAAAGGCTCAACAAGGTGTTGTTTTGCAAAGTATAAGGATGTTTAAAGATATACAGGGTTATCTGCTTGTCCTGCACTAAGCCAAAAGAGGGTGATTAAGACCATCGTTATGAACAATTATTACTATGGGGCCAAACCAAAATGCGAGAAAAGGAAATCAGCTGTTCCATACAACTGCAACTCGGAATCGACAAAATGTATGAACAAATGATGAACAGTTGTTTTTTTCCGCGAATTTCGGTTTGGCCACCATTTTGTTTTTACCATGGGGTAATAGCTTTGTTCATAATGATAGTCTGAATCACCTCCTTTCGGCTTAGTACACCAGTTCTAGATAACCTTGTATATATCTATTGTTATGAACAACTTTTACAATGGGACCAATTTATAATATAATTTTCCTAAGAAGTTAAGTTTATCTTTCGTGACATACAATAAGTTTCAATTCAAAATACATCTTAAAGCAAATTACCACAGTAAAAAAGACGTTTTTTTTAGATCAACTTTGCACTAAATTTCCGATTCAAATTATTTTTCTTGTAAGGTGTAGGATCTCTTACTGAGCATAAAATCACAGATCCAGGTGGAGCTTCAAGCGTCATCTTGAAATAACGTTTTTGGCCGATATCTCGGAAACTATGCACTTTAGGGTAAAAGTCATGGAGACCATTATTGTAGAGAATAAAATTTCGCATCCTTTGTTTTCAGTAAAATTTTTTGTACAACTTACCGTTAACGATTTATGGCCCATTTAATGGACCAGTTTTTCAATCGCGGCCGATAAACTCTTGAAATGAAAGATTAATAAAACGATAGAAAAACCGGTTCATTAAATGGGCCATAAATCTTAAACGGTAAGTTTTACAAAAAAAGTTTACTGAAAACAAAAGATGGGAAATTTTATTCTCTACAATAATGGTCTCCATGACTTTTGCCCTCAAGTGCATAGTTTCTGAGATATCGGCCAAGAACGTTTTTTCAAGATGGCGCTTGAAGCGCCACCTGGGTATGTCAGCATTTTGTGATTTTATACTCAGGATCAGTGATCAGTGATCCTAAACCTTATAAAAAAATGTTGTATCGGAAATTCATTTCAAAGTTAAATTCTATTTTTCCTGAAGTAAATACATATTAATTAAATTACATGGCAAATGTAAAGTAGTAATTTTCCTTGAATTTCATTTCATTTTTTGTATGAAAAAATATGCGCGAAAGAGTATCCTTATTCGGGGAACGGGCCCTTAAGCTAAGAAATTGTATCACGTATCACAAAGTACCTCTTAAGGTAAAAACATCGTATACTCGGTGTTTCTACACCCTGTTAACTGAAATTAATATGAACCGAAGCCTCTTAACAAAATTAAAAGGCATCAAACAATGAGTCGGCTTTATCACGCCGTGTTGCTGTTAGACATTACTTCTTGCCACAAAGCCGCCAATTTGTTCAGGGTTATGCAGAACGTGGTATTAGCGAAAGGAGCTTTTGACTGTCATTAATAATATCTTGATTTCGTTTGGGCTGGTCAAATCTTTGAAATCGTTTTTCGAGGGAAACCATCGAAAATTCCGGGAAGATAAAATTAATTAGCACTAAGTGAAATCAACCAACTGAATTACTAAAAGTATTTTGGGTAATTTTATGACGGATATAATCACAACTTTATAATCAATCTCAACTCTGTTTTTTTTGTAGTAAATTGTTTAAGTAGTCATATTTTTTTCTGTTGTAATTAATAAAGACCCAGATGACGGAATACGATCTGAAATGGTAAATGCATCATTACAATCTTTCACATTTTTGACATTTGTCATAAGTCAATTTCATTCAATTTCTTTAATTTCATATGAATAACACATATATTTTGTTCAGTCACAAACTCACAACATTAGAAAATAAAACAAATATATAGCATTAAAAAAAAATATTCTGTTTATAGATTGGTTCCTAAACGTTAATCTCAATATCGAGTTCAATAACCTCCTTTCGGCATGATACAGTCTGTGTAACCCCAAATAAACAAGTATAATACAGCTAGCCCCCCTTTTAAAGCAATAAAAGGGGGATATTGTCTCAATTCGCGGCTTTCACGGCGTAATACGTTCAGCCATGTTATAATTGAATTTCATATTCCGAACAAGAGTTTTCCATTCGCGTCGACTTGTTTAGGAAAATTTTACAGAAATAATAATTATTCAAACGAAATTCACGGTTTCGATGTTTGTTTAGGCTCTGATTGTACTGTTACTAATGAATTGAAACTTGTTTTGAGCAATTTTGGCCGTTAAAATTGTGAAGTTTAAGTTGACTTTGGCATGCAGTGACTGAGTGTAACTTTTGACGGTAGTTTTAAATTCTATTGGTGTTACATATTGTGAAATGTCTGTTGAGGGTGTTAGGGGCGTTCCATAAATGTTAAATGAACTTTAGAGGAGTTAGCAAGCTTCGTATCAAGCGAGCTCTTGTATTGACCCAGATTTGTAATCTAATTTTCGTAAATTTTTATTACATTTTGACTAAGATTTTATTGTTACCGTATATATGAAATTCCCTTTGTATTTATATTACTTATTCATCAATTAGTATTAGAATTTTATTATAAGTGTTTTCGAAATGACTAGGATAATATTGTTTCAAAATTTAGTATAATTATATTTAATGTTAACTTTTTTACCTTTTTATACAATATATAACGGGACTGAACTCACGTGTGGGGATAGTCGTAACGACTATAGTTTCGGTCGCATTCGGCGACCTTTATCAAGTTGGCGAGTGCTAGCACGCGGAGCCGTCTCGCGATGCACTTTTTTACCTTTATACATTGGCATTTTGTACACGTAATTTTCTGACGCGGTGGAAGACGTTAGTGCCCAGGATTCAGATTTTCTTGTCTGGGTATTAATTCACGTTTGATTTAAGTATCTTATTAATTTACCATTGAAAATTCTTGTATGTGTACTGGATTCAATAAAGTATTAGGTATTTATTTATTAATAATTTTAGAACAATACATGCATTATAAAACTTATATTTAGGCATTTATGTATTAATTACAATAGATATATTTTGACTAAGTGTTGTATGTAGAGTTTGTTAAGTTAAGGCTCGTGGAGTCAGGGCGTGTAGAGTTGGAAGCTTAAATCTCGATGAAATTTGACTTTTTTGAAATTTGACTTTTTTTTTCAGTCCCGTATTGGCAAAATTTTCGAAAATGTTTCACTACCTGTGTCCACCAAACCGCACTGGGCCAGCGTGGTGGATATGGCCCAATCACCCTTCGTGGGTAGGCCTACGTCCTGCAGTGGACTATTAAAAGGCTGGTACAGTACAGGAGCTATGGTGGTCAAGAGGTGAGCTATGGTGGTCAAGAGGTGAGCTATGGTGGTCAAGAGGTAGTGACACCCGCCTTACAATCGTGAGGTGGTGGGTTCGAATCCCGGTCCCGTACCAATGAGTTCTTTGGAATTTATGTACGGAATTTCACACCACTGGCTTTTCGGTGAAGGAAAACATCGTGAGGCAACCTGCGTACGTCCTTAGAAGAAATTCGATGGCGTATGTGAATCCACCAACCCGCACTGGGCCAGCGTGGTGGATATGGCCCAATCACCCTTCGTGGGTAGGCCTACGTCCTGCAGTGGACTATTAAAAAGGCTGGTACAGTACAGTACAGTACAGTACCTGTGTCTACTAGGAGGACCTACAGAATCAGAATTCTTGGCGTAATAACAAAAATACGAGTATTTTCTTAACTTAGCGGCGCAAGAGACAGGTGCGCAGTTTGTCTTTGTAGCTAACTTCACAGCCGCCGAGAAGTTTGATTCGTCCATTAGAATCTGTTATTGGATTATTTATGAACTTACGTTTCGATATCGGTGGTTCGATATCTAATTCATGATTGGCTGCCAGCGCGCCTCGTCTCTCAACCGCGTTCAACAAATCCTGAAAAGAAAGAAAATCCAGATAAATTACTAGTGCCTACTTATTTAAAAAAAGTATATTAATTTAAGAACAATTATAATTATATCCTATCCATAGATGAGGCATATGTTCAGCAGTGGACGTCCTATGGCTTACCAACGCGAACAGGACTTTTGACTGTAACGTAATCTCTTGCTATATCGCTTTAAGCTTAACGAGCTATGCAGAGGGCTATGCTCGGAGTCTCTCTGTGAGATCAAGAAGAACCAAAGTTACTGACATAACCCAGCAGATTAGTAGGTAATAGCAGTGGGCAGGGAACATAGGACGGAGAACTGATTACCAATGGGGTCACGAACCGGCAAACGTAGCGTAGGACATCCATCCCCAACGTGGACATGTCCTTATTAAGGCAACAAGATCGCGCTAGATGCAAGCCTCTTCCAACCGGTCTTATTGGACATTCATAAGGTGGGCACACACGGTCAGTTCAACTGATCAGTTTTTCGCGTCACTCCAATTGGGGCTCATTCAGTAAATTAAAAGGTGGGAATTGGTGGCTCCATGTATAAACCACTACCAGAAGCTGGGCACACATGATGAAATGATCGCATCAGTTCATCAAATAATTGCAGTGGGGTCCTAATGTAGTCAACTATTGCCGATAGATACTGCGATAGTTTGCATGTTTGTACCACTTCGATGATTAACGGAATCTTTAGTATCTCATGTAATTTAAATTTTTTATAAATAAATATCTGAACCAAAGTTGTTTGGAATTTGATTTACTACAACATTAATTCACATCAACTTTTGTAGGATCGATATTTTTCGAATATGACAGTGGTGCCATTGTAAACAATATGGCACCACTGTCATATCAAAAAAAATATCGATCCTAGAAAAAATTGTTGGGAATCAAAGTTGTAGGAAATCAAATTTCAAACATTTCTGGTTTCCAAAATTTCTCATTAAAAATTGAAATAACACAAGTTATCGAAGAAACATCATGGCATCACTGGCTTATTAAAAAAATATCGATCCTAGAAATAGTTGATGAGAATCAAAGTTGTAGGAAATCAAATTTCAAGCAACTTTGGCTTCGATAATTTCTCAAGAAAAATTTAAATAACAAGTTATGGAAGAAAAAAAATAGAACCACTATCATATTAAAAAAAATATCGATCCTAGAAAAAGTTGATAGGAATGAAACTTGTGGAAAATCAAATTTCAAACAACTTTGGTTCCAATAATTTCTCATGAAAAATTGAAATAACACAAGTTATCGAAGAAACATCATGGCACCACTGGTTTATTAAAAAAATATCGATCCTAGAAAAAGTTGATAAGAATCAAAGTTGTAGGAAATCAAATTTCAAGCAGCTTTGGCTTCGATAATTTCTCATGAAAAATTTAAATAACAACTTATGGAAGAAACAAAATGGAACTACTAACTTATTAAAAAAATATCGATCTTGGAAGAAGTTGATGGGAATCAAAGTTGTAGGAAATCAAATTTCAAACAACTTTAGTTCCGATAATTTCTCATGAAAAATTGAAATAACACAAGTTATCGAAGAAACATCATGGCACCACCGGCTTATTAAAAAAATATCGATCCTAGAAAAAGTTGATAAGAATCAAAGTTGTGGAAAATCAAATTTCAAACAACTTTGGAAACTTGGTTCCAATAATTTCTCGTGAAAAATTGAAATAACACAAGTTATGGAAGAAACAAAATGGCAGCACTGTCTTATTAAAAAAATATCGATCCTGGAAAAAGTTGATGAATCAAAGTTGTAGGAAATCAAATTTCAAACAACTTGGGTTCCGATGATTTCTCATGAAAAATTGAAATAACACAAGTTATCGAAGAAACATCATGGCACCACTGGTTTATTAAAAAAATATCGATCCTAGAAAAAGTTGATAAGAATCAAAGTTGTAGGAAATCAAATTTCAAGCAACTTCGGCTTCGATAATTTCTCATGAAAAATTGAAACACTTAACATAAGTTATCGAAGAAATATAATGGCTCCACTGTCTTCAAATATGGAACCACCAATTCCCACCTTTTCATTAACTGAATGAGCACCCAGTTGGAGTGACGCGAAAAACTGATCAGTTTAACTGACCGTGTGTGCCCACCTATAGGGTAGGCAAATGTCGATCAGTGGTGCTGTGGCTGATGGATGATTTGACATTTTCCAAAGCGGAAAAACGGATAAGGTTCAGTTCAGATTCATCTGATCTTATATAATCCCCCAGTTACCGGTTATTACCCGACAAAACGGATAAACAATCATGAATAGCCATTCAATCAACAACCGGCAGTAACGTACGAGACACTAACAAAAGCAAAACGTATTTACTACGGGAACTATTGAAATGGTCAGCTGTAGTGTAAGCTAATATCTGTTCTCTACCTTACGAGGTATAAAATAATTTAGGTTAATAGATCGTATACAGGCTGAATCAAAGTTCTTGGCGGCTATGATGTTTAGCTTCAAGCTGCGGATAGCTCAATCGGATAGGAATTAAGTAGGAACTTAATTCCGAAAATATATATTAATAGCGATCCGCCCCGGCTTCACACAAGTGTATTATACAAATAAACCTTCCTCTTGAATCACTCTATCCATTAAAAGAAACGGCATCAAAATCCGTTGCGTAGTTTCAAAGATATAAGCATACATAGGGATATACAGCGGGAAGCGACCATGATGACCATGAGGAGATTCGTAGAAGAACAAAAGAACTGACATAGCCTAGCGGAATGGCAAATTGAAATGCTGGACACAGAAAGGAAGATAGGTGACCGATGGAGCAGATGAGCTCTCAAATGGAGACCATGTAGGACGTCAGCCTTTCTTGTCAATCTGCTGTGCTATGTCGTTAACTTTGTTTTTTTTTTCATTTTCATTTCTTCATTATACCGTTGCTATAAGTCGAATCTAACAACTTGGCGGCTGTGTTAGGTTCAAGTATTAGTAAGTTAGGTCCTAATTGAAGCCCACTTAACAGCTGCGCGAGGATTGGGTTATCCGCAACTTGTAGCTAACATCACAGCCGCCAAGTTCTTTGATTCGGCCTATAACCATGATTGCCGACCGTTCAAGTAATGCCCACCTAATATTTTACTTGTTAAGACGGGGCACGTTCAAGACCGTTGGTTTTCTCGGCTCTGGGGGCTTTATGTTACAACCGTCGTGGCCTTGAATGTCAGAAAAAATATATAAAATACGTTGTCAAGAGCGTGCTGAGACACGAGTATAAGGGTTCCGTAAGTTATGATGATGATTATGTATGTATTGGCCTATTTTATGATCTCATTGGATAGTGATCTCCTAGCTAGACAAACAATATTTGTGAAGAAATCTGTTCTAAGGTCTACAACCTCTGAGCTGTGTGGAAATTTTGACATCGAGCCATTCTTTGTTCAACTTTGGCGACCTCGAAAATAGTACTTACATCGGAAAATAAAACTCTACATTCATTCTAAAATCCTAATCCAGGACACTTCACTCGGTGGGATGCAGCCTAAGAAAATTTCACATACCCACTTTGTATGTATGGAATGATGATGGCTACTATACTTCTAAGTACACAATTTCAAAAATGTTAAGTAGGTATTTTAAATTGAGATCTAATACAAATACTATCTATCAACAAGTAAAAGTTCATATAATTTTGTTCACAAATGTGGTAATTATAAAGCTTTTTAACATCGGGACAGAAGGATAGACACTACAGTCTTATAAGGGTTTGTTGTCTTACTACGGAACCATAAAAATGAACCGTCAGCAGGTAGCAATAAGGAACGTGATACGAGAAAACTCTTAAACTTTTTATACGGATTCCATCGAATATTGAAGAAACCAGAAGGACTCAAGAGGCGTTGGAATAAAGTAAGTTCGTATAGGCTGGGGGCTAGCCCTGGTGTCAGAGTTTTTAACTCTGACATGGCTTAACGGTTAAGATAACCTGGACCTACAACTTAACGTATCATCTGAACCATGGTAGAGCTCAGCTGTAAAAGCATCCCGCGGTCACCCATCCGAGGACTGAACGTGCTGAACGTTGCCTAACTTTGGTGATTGCTAACAAACACCTAGTCAAACTATGCTATGTGCGCTACATAATAATTATGCATTTGAAAGAAAATAGTCATGAAAATGGTGTCCAAAAGTACTGACGTCGACAACACCCTTCACTCCGTTTTGAAAGACAGAGAGAGCGCGCTACACACTACTCTATTTCAGATTACTTTTTTGCTCCACTTTTTTGGAGTTTGGAAGTCCTTCTGATTTTTTCCGTATTCAAAGACGGATTCCAAAAACAGGAAGGTTTTTTGAAGGAGGTTGGAGCGTAGACTGTACCACGTGATGGCTTTTGAATACAAGCCTTTAATATAAATTCTTGACTCAGTTATAAAAAATTGTATTCAGAAATACAATGCGCCGTTTTACACGTGCGTTGGAGATTTTTCAACAGTGATCAAAAGATTTGCAATAAGGTGACTAAATACCTTATGAAGAACATGATTGCACTGGATGCAAGGTTATTGGATGCCTAAAGGCCTATCCCCAGCGTAAATTGGCTGATATGATACTGTTTTAATCAGATCGTTAAATCAAGTGTTCTTAACAACGTACGTTCTAGGCAGCGCTAGTCTTGTTTCTAGTCTTTATTCGAGAACTATATAGTCCCATGAGCATAACGTCGAAATAGGAGGAATTAAAAAACAAATGCGTTTTAATTTATACATATTAGGGGAAATTACCGTCTTTCTAAAAACCACGAAATGTGCGAAAATCACGTGAGCATCCACAATAAATGCGTTAAATAAAACGTACCTATTAGAAATTTAAGTAACGACTTTATAATATCTTTGTACAGGACGAAATATCCAAACAAGGCCCCATATTACACGTAACAATTTAAATTTACGGGTCCATTATCACTGAAGAGGGATCAAACCACAGACAGGAACCGACTACGCAACTTCTCAAAGCCTTATGGAGTCAAACGTCTTCATTAAAATGAGATAATTACGGTCAAGTTAGCTCAGTGAGCTATGTTTTATAAAATTAAATTTATTTGTTCATTTTAAAAATTAGGCATTCTTTGAATTAGCATTTTCAGTATTAGTCATTGTGAGCATTAGGTATTCGTAGAATTGGGTCTTCGCGAACTACTTGGGCATCATGAGAATTGGGCTTTCTGCGCCTAACCCGTAAGACCGAGTAGATAGTAGAAGACTTGATGTAACGCATTAATGAGTTCTTTGGGTTCGATTCCCGTTTAGTAAGATGTTAATGAAATGGTATTTCTGTAGCCATAGCCAGTACGATATAAAAATACCTTTGATAATTATCGCTCCAGTGTGATTACAGATTTAGACTAAATATAGTGTTATTCAACATAAAACAAATAAACTAAAAGCGTATGTTAAGAAGTAAAGTAATAAATATTTCAAACTAGTAATATAAGGATGACTGCAATTACTGCAGTGCAATTCCCTATAAAAGTAAACTCTGAGCTTTAATACCTTCGATCAAATATATAAATAGGGTATATTTGATCTAAGTTTAATACAATCAAATTGAAGTGAACACATGCGACATCCAAAATCTAAGTCTGGTGTGACCTCAAAGGACGTTTTCATTAAATGAATACCTTTGGTCAATTTAGCTTCACAAAATACTTGGAAATTTGCGCATTTACGTTTTTACACCTTAATAGGTTTCGTGGAAAACCATTACTTGGGCTCAGGGGATGGGTATTATAGAGCTCAAATGGCGTACCTAGAAAACTAAAACCTAAAGTATTGTCATGCGACGCGCGGCACAGTGTTATTATTTTCTGTTATTTATAAAGCTTTTATTCTTTGACTTAAGAAATAGGGATGAGGTACGCGGAGACAGATAGAGGGCAGACAGTGGTTAGTTTTACCGACGATACTAAACGCCTATTATGAGGGCCACGTACCTATCTACTACGGGTTCACTGGTTACTAAATAATCGGTCAAGTGCGAGTGCGAGTTGGACTCGCGCATGAAAGGTTCCGTAGCGTGTAGAAGCCCCCCCTTAATATATGTTATTTTGATTTAATTATTTATATTTGAAGGAAATTTACAACTTATGGACTTAATATTCTGTGATTATTTCAAGCGTCTTCCTGTTGCCGTTATTAATATCGAGCAAAGAATCACGTTTCTCGTATACAGGGTTACAGGCTAAGTCGACCTATTCCCGTTAAGCGTGTGTAGTTTACTACCTTTCTGACTGATTTGACTATGAAACACCATATCCTAAATCTCACAGTTTTCGAGATATTTGAATTCAAATACTTTTTATAAAAGGTTAATTTTACGGACAATATTGGGTAGTCGGGTCATAAAACATTATTTTACATGTAAAAATCAAATAAAAATAATAATACGACTTACACGTTTTAAAATATCTGAGCTGATAGCCGAAAATTGGGAATTTTATGAATACCAATTTAAAATAAGAACCTGTTTTTTTTTAAATTTAGGTTAGTGTATTTCATAGTCAAATTAGTCAGAAACAAAGTAAACTACACACCCTTAACAGGAATAGGTCGACTTACCCTGTAACCCTGTATATATAAATCAAAATAAAATAAGACACCGTTCAATATTTATTTTATTTTAACTATTTATTTTTAAAGTGAATATTTAACTTAATATTCTGTGAATATTTCAAGCGTCTACCTGTTACCGTTATTAATATCAAGCGAAAAACGGCTAAAAATTCAGTTTTGTTGTATGGGAGCCCCCTCAAATATTTATTTTACTCTATTTTTAGAATTCGACCGACGAACCACCGGTGGAGGTATACAATTCGACGCGTATATGTTTTTTTTTTTTATGTATAACCACGCATAACTTTTTTCATAGTAGTCCGATTTCAATAATATTTTTTTTATTGGAAAGAGTAATACTTCGAAATTGGTCCCATTTAAATTTTATCGAAATCGGCTGAGCCATTTTTGATAAATCAACAATAATGTGAAAAATGTTACATCGATCCGTGCATAATATTTGAGTTCTAGCGACGCGCATCGGCTTCGCACAGGTGTATTATACATATAAACATTTCTCTTGAATTACTCTATCTATTAAAACAAACTGCATCAAAATCCGTCGCATAGTTTTAAAGATATAAGCATACATGGGGACAGACAGCGGAAAGCGACTTTGTTTTATACTATGTAATGATTCTGTACACGGGTGAAGTCGGTCATGCTATTTTTTGCAAAAAATAATTATAGTATTTGTTGTTATAGCGGCAACAGAAATCAAAGAAAAAATTGTTGCCTGCGCTTCGCAAAAGATGGTAACTTACATACGTAGACTGATAAACACATGGGGTTACATGACGGGTGACCGCGGGTGGTGCTTAATTACAAACGAGCGCTACAGTGAGTCGGATGACATGTACCTATCACATAAGCCGATACAGCTCTACCGTGCGCACCGATACAGCTCTCTATGCTCCTACGACCCGCGTCATTAATCTGCTTAACGATCTGATTGCTCATACACCGGATATTGATATATTTTGTTTCAAATACAATGATATGTTAAACGCATGCATAAGTTTTTTAAGTTAATAAGTTCTTTATTATTAGTAATTGTGTTATTTTTTTTTATTTTTTTTAGTGTATATTTCTGGCTTTCTATGCGTGTTGGCTAGTCTAGGCTGTAAGCACAGTTAGTAATTGTTGTAAAATAAATAAAATAAATAAATAAATAAGGTCAAAATCTCGCGTACCTAACTAAACACCAGACCGCAAAAACGCATTAGATGCAAGCCGCTTCCAATAGGTCTTAGAGGAAATTTATCGGGAAGGGAATGTCCAGCAGTGGAGTGGATGTCCTACGGCTATGATAAACAACTTTTCTTTATTCAAAATTTGTTCAGGACTGACTTCTGTTATCCTCTGACCAGAGTCAACTTCCCCGAAAACTTAATTCCGGTAAACAACAGATTTGATAACCTCGTTCTGTTAACTCTTTGTTCAACGGTCCCTCACCAGAAACACGATAACAATGTTAAAACAATTCTATTAAGGGGCTTTTATACGCTAGCAAAAAAAACATGTATAGCCATTAATACGAAATGATGTTATGAACCAAATACCAACTCGCTCGAGCAATTTCACATTAAGATAAAAAATCATACAATCACATTTAAAATAGTTTTTGGTTATAACCTATAGTATTTGTTTAAGTATCATCAGATTACACACATACCTAATTAATTATAGTAACTTAATTCCGTATTGAGTTTCGTAAGTAATTCCTTTTTCCCGCCTGATATTTAGATTTGTTGTCCTATCCTATAGGAACCGTTCATTTTTCCAGGATAATAGTAACTTATGTCACTTACCGACTTTTTAACTATATCCATTCAAAAAATCAAGTCGATCAATTGCTCTCTTGCTGCGAGAGAGAAGCAAGAAACGCTTTCAGATTTATAATTACGCATTTTTCGTTTTCAAATATCTTAATTTGACGGAGTAGATTGATAAATATTAAAATAACAGTACGTAGTGTTTTCTATCTCATCTGTATAATCAAAAGAGTGCCTTTTGATTTTACAGATCCTTTTCAAAGTTAAATCAATAGATTAATATATTTTGATTTAACAGATGAGATACCAACTTTTCTCTAACACATTACACGCGCTAGAATTGATAGATTCTACTCAGGTTTTTTTACACATTCAATGCCCATGTACTCAAACTTGTAAACGTGCAAGTGAGACAGCTGTGGCCGGTTGACAGGCCGTTAAATCAGCTGAATTCTATTAAATAGATAACAAAACGTTAATCGGCTCGTAAATGACGAAGTGTTACCATTATTTCCCTCGAATGGGACCAAATTGATAAGACAATGGGAAAAGGATGGCCATATTGTGAAGGGACAAGTTTATTGTTTTAAAGTTTTCAGGCGAGGGGTTCGCATGTACTTTGCTCTGTTTATCTTATTCATTAAAATGGTTTGGAAATTGGCAAACGTATCTTTAAATCTAGAGTTAAATTGATGTAGGTACTGGCAAGCGTAGCGTAAGATGTCCATTTTCCACAAGTTAGACCGACGACTTAGTCAGTTTTAAAGCCGCCTGAAATCTACATGGATAACAAGCGGGGCCCACAATTTAACGTGCTAAATTGATTACGATTTACGCTTAATTGTAAATGCACCCATTCGAAGACTGTACTGTACTGTATCAGCCTTTTTAATAGTCCACTTCTGGACGTAGGCCTACCCACTAAGGGTGATTGGGCCATATCCACCACTGGCTCAGTGCGGGTTGGTGGATTCACATACGCCATCGAATTTCTTCTACCTCACGTTGCCTCACGATGTTTTCCTTCACCGAAAAGCCAGTGGTGTGAAATTCCGTACATAAATTCCAAAGAACTCATTGGTATGGGACCGGGATTTGAACCCATGACCTCACGATTGTAAGGCGGGTGTCACTACCACTAGACCACCACGACTTGCTAAGACTGACTGTGTCGAACTTTTTCATTGCGAATAAGTCCGCGTTTGGCTACCAACTGGTAAGCGACGTTGCGGTCAAAGATGAAGCACACAGACTAAGAAAATACCTATTCTATATCTTAGGAAACGTTGCTTAACTTCTGTGATCGCATAGAAACACCTAGTCAAACTACGCTATGAGAGCTACATTCTGTAATAATAACAATCTACATAAATTTATTATCTTCCAAAATATACCTGTGTTTTGAACCTGGATTCCGCAGCCCATCTCACATGAAAGGTCAGAAGTCCTAGACGCCCTAGAAGTAATTCTGTAACTAACGGGAGTGACAAGGGTCGAGCGACATCTGACGGCATGTTCATTACATCGACGATGACGTCACGCTACTGGCTGAACAGTGATCCCGGTACGGGAGCCAAGACAGAACCCAAACACAAAGATAGATAAGTGGGAACCATACGAATTGGGGTACTGAAACGGTGAACTCCATACGGTATACAATAGGCATGACTGGGTAAAAAAATCATTATTATAATTAGTCCGTGAGTTAGATTATCAAAAAATATTGAACACGTGTTTTTTCTTTTGTCATTCAAACAACAATTGACAAATATAAACCTTGTCAAAGTTTGGGAGTGGGGGACGTGACGTCACGTCTCTGGCAAAAGTCTATATTTGTATGTGACTCGTGACGTCACGATAAACTTTAACGGGCTATATCTTTATCATTCCAGAGAGTAGAATAATAAAGTCAAACGTGAACTCAAAAAATAGAACTATTAAATCAAAGTTAATTATTTTTTAAGAGACCATCTTCTTCTACAGATTAAAATAGGAGTACGAGAATCTGCTCACAAATATAGGTCCCGGCACGTAAGTTGAACCAAAAATATTACTCTCTCCCTTTCGTTAGCAGAGAAAACAAAAGAGAGGTAGCTATGGTTTAAAGGTCAAGTTGTTTGCCGGCTACTATAGCAGAGTAATAGGGTTACATCGCAACAATCGATAACAGTAGTAAAATTGAGAATCTCCTCTTCTTTGGAAGTCGGTCGAAAATTCCATGTTACTGTCTCCATCACACTGGCTTTTCGGTGAAGGGAATCTGCATATGTCCGTGGAAGAAATTTTATGGCGTATGTGAATCCACCAACCCGCATAGGGCCAGTGTGGTAGATATGGCCCAATTACCCTTCGTGCGTAGGCCTACGTCCTGCAGTGAACTTTTAAAAAAAGGCTGAACAATACAGTACTGTCTCCATCGTCCACCGTAGCAAAATTTCGACCTTAATTAACCAAACCGAAGTCAACCGGGTATTGTTTCCATTAGACACCGACGTGGCATGTGCAGAAGATGTCTTAATAGCAGTCATAGACATCTAGAGAGATGTCTTTTCTTTACCCGAGACCCGACACCCGACACCGCGAGAGACACTTATATCAGACTGTTGCTTTGCAAAGTGCAAAGGGACTTTCAGATATGCAAATGTGATGAACAAGTTTTATTATGAATCGCAAAAAAATCAGCTGTTCAATCAAATGAAATCGCCCCGGCCGGCTCAGCAACATCAGGAGAAGGAGGGACGTTATTGTCTAAAAATTAAAGAAAAAATGGAAATATTGGTACAGACCGTTTCACTCACGACGTCGCGCCCCTCCACAGTAAATTATTGGTTTGCATTTATACGCGTAGACCTCGTTAGTACACAACGCCTTAGTGTGCGTGTAGAGGCTAATAGTACAGACAGTAAAAAAATATGATCACTTAGGTTAGAGGGTTACACTGTCGTACAACTACATTCAATAAATATGGAGGGGCGCGCATTCGTGAACAGATCTGTAATATAATTTACATATTTGTCAGTGACGTTTTCATACCCATTTAAATAATCCGCGAATGAATAGAACAGGTTCAGGTAACCTGTTGTAAATTTATAATTATGTAGTGTTGTGGACATCACCTAAGTACTAGTCACTTGTAGGCCGACATCGATTCAATCGACTTGAGGTCAACTATACAAAGTCGGTTGTTACGTTTTAGTCAAATAATAGATACTTATAAGCAGATAATTTGGTATAATTATAAGCAGACGTTAGGGCCGCCAAAGCTAAAATGGCAGTGGGCAGTATGATGGGGCCGTAAAGTTCTCGAATGGAGACCATGTACTAGCAAACGTAGCACAGGACGTCCACCGAGGTGGCCTGACGATAAAATTAAAACAGCAGGAACGTGTATGCAGGCCGCTTCCAACCGGCCTTATTGAAAATCCATAATGGAGGGAGGCCTTCGTCAAGCAGAGGATGGGTGGATGGACTTCAGTGCTAAATTAAATTCCTGCTAGATCAAGATGTCTCACCTCATACGATCTGTGGTAGCCCCCTTTTGAACCTGACATGCTTATTACCGACTTGGATCGAATTCGTCCGACTTGACCTTTGGGTAAGCTTGTTAATTAAACTTCTGCGATCCCCGTCATGGTTATGGTATACGATATTATGGAAATTTGGACCTGGTAATTATGACACGATATAACTGTTAATTGACTTAAACGCGCCGGGGCAGAAACGAACAGAAGCCGTGGTGGTCCAGTGGTAGTGATATTAGGCCATCATTCGTGAGGTCGTTCCTGCAAAAAATCCCGGGTTCAAATACCAAAAACTTTTTTAGAAATTATGTACAGACGCCCACACCATTGGCTGATCGATGAATCATCGTGAGGCAAACTGCAGACGTCAGTATAAAAAATCTACGGCGCATGTGAATTTGCGAACCCGCACAAGGCCAGTGGATATGGCTCAATCACCTTTCATGGGTAGGGTAGGCCTGTTATAAGTATAACGGCCGGTATGGTACAGTACAGAAAAGTAGTCTCATACTATGGGCACGGTAATGGTGTCTATGCAGTATTCCGTCTGGATACAAACGCGAATCATACCTACTTACGCGCCTCGGAGTTCCGTATACACGTACTGACTCGGTACAGAGCAGTTGCAGATGCGCCGTAGTGACGAACGAACGTGTGGGTTTGTAATCAGTAAGCGTGCGATTTACCTATATATTGGCTGCCTTATAATAAACTCCAGTAGCCCAACGAGTTATGGAGAGGGTTATACTCAGAGTCTCCGAGAGATTGAATCAGTTATGAAGAGATCCGCAGAAGAACAAAACCGACAAAGTCTTAATATCTGATAAGGCATATTGTTCTCTGTCTTGGCACGAACAGCCAAATTACTGCACAAAACAAATAAAAACTTCTACCCGCCTAACTCGTCACAGAGGGGGGCTAAAAGCGCGCTGACTTCCAAAACTCCCCGCATTTGGAAGTCCCCAACATCAAAAACACACTTTGTCTCTTAGAGTTAGAGCATTGGTTCCCAAAGTGGTTCAGTGGACCCAAGGGTCCACGGGAGGCTCGACGGAGGTCTACGGTGGCGAGACCAAAAAATAGGGGTTCACAAGTTGAAAGTCAAGTGTAAGGGGGTCCACAAAAATTTATCCGGTTTTTGACCGACGAACCACCGGAGGAGGTATACAATTCGACGCGTATTATTTTTTTTTGTATGTATAACCACGCATAACTTTTTTCTTAGTAGTCCAATTTCAATAATTCTTTTTTCATTGGAAAGAGTATACTTCGAAATGGGTCCCATTTAAATTTTATCGAAATCGGCTGAGCCATTTTTGACAAATCAACAATAATGTCAAAAATGCTACATCAATCCGTGCGAAATATTCGCGAATTCTGTACACGGGTGAAGTCGGTCATGCTGATTTTTGCAAAAAAATAATCTTGTCATAGTAAAGAACTAAAATGTTGGCTTGACTTCTCCTATCAAAGTAGGCAGACAATATTAAGAAGTTCAGCGACTGTTACTGTTATAGGCCGAATCTGAAAAGTCGGCGGATATGAAGTTAGCTACAAGCTACGCAATATCCAATTCTGACTGAACACATAAAAGTGCGCGCTGATTGCGTTTTGCGCTGGTTGTAGCTAACTTCACATCTACCGACTTGTATAATTCGTCCTATAGTAAACTTTTAAAACCTTTACAACGCAAATTTCGTAGTTAGGTCTGATCTACACATTTTTGTTGACTGGTAAAACGGGAAAAGTGTAAGTACCGACCCAGTTGCAGAGGTTCCACAAGAACCAATAAAAATTTTAAAGGGGTCTATGATAAAAACAAGTTTGGGAACCTCTGTCTAAGAGGTACAGATCTGCCCGAAATTCTTCCCCAAAAGCGTCCCAGAACAGACAATTCATTAACCCCTGGTTAAGTTAAAGTTTCATAGTTAACTTGTTGTTGACTGTACGCGTTAACTCGCTCGTGTACGGGAAGCTATGGTAAACTATCCAGTACCTAATGTCTATACATAAATGTTGATTGCATAAGCTTTTCAGTATTCGAATTGGGAGAATAAGCCATTTTAGAATTATTTTTCAGGTTAATTTTCCCTTCCGATCCGGTTCAATCAATCGTCATTTCAGCCATAAAACGTCTACTTCTAGACATAGGCCTCCTCTATAAATCTCCAATAAGACCGGAAGCGTTAGTCTTTGTGGGTGGAAGCCTGCCCTGCACTTGCTTGTGGTCTCCATTTGAGAACTTTTCGACCCATCATCAGTCCTCCATGCTATGATTCCAGCCCATTGCCGTTTCGACTTGCAAATCCGCTGGGCTGTCAGTATAAGACAGATTTACAGTCATCCTCAGTTACAGATTAGGTACCTGATAGTTACAATATACGGATAGCTTCACCAAGGCCGCACAATCCAACCGGTCTTATTGAAGATTTATTAGGAAGGCCTATGTCCAACAGTGGACGTCCTATAGCTAAAAAGACGACTACGTAACCTCAGTCACTGTATTCCAGGGCCTGTCGGATTGTTTGCCTAGCTTTATCTAGCCGCGACAAATGACAGCCCTCGCTGGCCGGGAATTGTATTATCCGTCCTTAATTCTGTTGCTCCAGTTGCCGCGACGTTGCAGAAGCGGCAACAGGAGATTGCTGTGCTATAATAAATATCTGGCTGTTTGAGGTTTCTTTAGTAGTTCATTTAGTCACTGTAGCATTTATACTCTTATAGCGTAGTTTGACGAGGTCTCTGTTAGCGATTACCAAATTTAAGCAACGTTCGGTACGGTCAGGCTTCGGATGGGTGACCGCGGGTGGTATTTACAAGTGAGCGCTATCGTGACTCGGGTGACACTTTAAATTGTAGGTCCCGGTTGTTTTAACTGTTTTTCTGTGTCAGAGGCCTTCATCCGGCTAAAAACACTGAAACTAGGGCTAGCCACCCAACTTTGACGAACTAAGTCGCTTGTGCAGAGTACAGTGTTTCTCATTTTGTGATGAAACGTCATTTAGTCACTTGTAGATGAAACGTCATTTAGTCACTTGTACTCAGTAGTATACCGCAGTGTGCTGTGCCGGCCATTTTATTTAACAGTTTATTGCAGACTATTTGTACAAAAGGAGGGCTTACCGCTAAATATCATTATCTGCTAGTTAATCCTTAGGTGGAAGACAGTGGGATGGGACGGCACATTTTTGTAGTTTACTAATTTAAACCCGCGGCTTCGCCCGCATACGCATTTTATCATTATAATTTATAGCCTATGTGTTATTCTGATATAATAATAAGCTATATTATTGCAAAGTTTCATCTCAATCCGTTTAGTAGTTTTTGCGTGAAAGAGTAACAAACATCCATACATCCATCCATCCTCACAAACTTTCGCGTTTATTATATTAGTAGGATAACTGAACAAAGCCCAACGGTTGTTTTTAATCTTTCGCGATTTCGACACATTCCGATCGAGTTGCATCGGTCGAAACGTCGGGATGATGAGGTATTTATTTATCTCGTAATTTTAGTGCGCGATTGGTCCCGTAGTACATAATAAGAAAATGTTCTATTGTAATATCTTAGCCAGGAGATGTTACGTTGAATTTAATAACGGTGCATTTCTCCCCAAGATGCAGCCGTCTCAGAACCAAATCTAAGTTTGTGTCGGAGATAGGATTTATGCAAAAGAGGGGAATCTCGTCAAAGTCCTACAGCTACGTGTTCTATAGTATCTCAAGTCCAGATTTTGCGCATCCTGCAATGTGCCGTAGAATAGACGAAACAGAATTACTTAGCCGTCCGACAATCAGGTTTAAAATGCTTTTGTCGGCGAATTCGTGGCAGAAAATAGATTATTTTCATTTTAAAGAGTTAAATTGATGTTATAGTTATTTGTACTTTTTTTAAGACTGTATCGTCCCTCTGCTGGGCAAAAGCATCTCTTCCCTCCTTCAAGATTGCGCGATCTACTGCTTTGGTGGGCCAGTGTTTGTCGTGCGAGCTCAGTTCATCATGCCACCCGCGTCTGGGTCGGCCCAAAGGTCGTTTGCATTTTGGGATCCAGTCGGTGAATGGTGACCTTTGCCCAGCTCGCCCGGCGGCGACAGACGTGTCTCATATATGTAGTTTGTCTTAGATTAAAAATGCCTTTAAAAACTGTGGTCTACTAAGATCATACATAGCGTCAAACAACAAAATTGCGTTTATTTCCACAGAAACTTAGCAATAATAATATATAGGGATAGTGCTAAAAGAATTTAAAGTTACTACTCGATTCGAATCTCTGCTCCGTATTACGTATGTTAATATCCTCACTATGTTACTAATATTAGGCCACGTATGCACTATGCGGTTGCGGTCCGGTTGCCACAACTCAGAAAAATATTATGTAATCGCAGTTTTCATACGCACTATCGGACGGCTGAAAGCATTGTAGTGCGTATGAAAACTGTGGTTTCGTATATTTTTCTGTTTTGAGGCAGTCGGTACGCAACCGCATAGTGTATACGTGGCTTTACATATAAAGTCACGTGCGGATGAAATATGTATATTACATCTCCGTCAAATCAATAAAAGCTAACACATCAAAACCTGAGACACTGTTAATTAAATCATAACCTTTCAGCGACGCAATTCGTTCACGACGCATACATTCTCCCTTTTCCTCGAATTTTTCCCCCTCCGTATGGTAAGGAAAATGTTATTACCGTAATGAAAGACACTCATAATTGCTTATTTCGCGAAAATAAAATCGCTTTTTGAAACGCAAACGTAAGCGGATGAGCTACGGCGTAAAAGGTCGGGATATACTGGAGCGGGTGTGACTGACGCGTTTATAGCTTTTACGTGAATGGAATATCAATTCAAGAGACTGTCGCTTCACAGGTCAAATATCATTATGATTAACTTGGACGGAACACCAATTCAGGTGTATATTAATACTGTTTTTGCTTGATTCATGTAATTTATACATATTAATAAGATTATCCATGTCACACCTGAATGTAATCGGAAGACAAAATAATATACTTATAATAGAATACGAAAAAAATATGCTGTAATAATACAGGTAAAGTATGGCATGTAGGAAGTGTAAAAACTCTGTATAACTTGAGGTTTTCCTGGAAGTACCGTTTATTTCATAATTATTTTTTGCAAAAAATAGCATGACCGACCTTAACCGTGTACAGAATTCGCGAATATTTCGCACGGATCTATGTAGCATTTTTCACATTATTGATGATTCATCGATAATGGCTCAGTCTATTTCGATAAAATTTAAACGGGACCAATTTCCAAGTAGGTACGGTACACTCTATCTAATCATCAAAATCGGACCACTACGTAAAAAGTTATGCGTGATACACAAAATAAAATATACGCATCTAATTGAGTACCTCCTCCGTTTCGTCAGTCAAAACCTAAATACATAGGTATGTCATATGTCAAAGTCAATAAGCGCTCTGACGCCGCAACAGCACAGCGCAACAGGGATCGCGCAGGTATGACCCAACGTTGCGTAATAGCCAGCCAAGGGGGCAAATTCACATAAATTTTAAATTAACCAGCGACATAAGGACCTAATTAATTTTAAAACTGCCAGCGCGAGTATTGTTTATAGGTATGGGAATGAAGGGGAGATTATATTCGAATGCTTTAGGTACGAGTATAATGCTGGGTCATCATATTGCTATTTTGTGTTCGCGTATATAGCGATGTGAAGTGGGTTATATTCGCCTATATTTGTCTACGAATACGCAAATTACGGTAACGAATACGGCGTGTTCGTGTTATTCGTATATAACAATACGAATATTTGCAAACAGCATCGAACAAATACATGAACACCGAATGAGGACCTAGCATAAAGCTTCGTTTCCACCAGAGATGTACGAGAAGGCGTTTGTTGAGAACCAATAGAATCGCTTCAGTTACTGCAACGAGCTCCGTTAAGACGTTTCTACAGGACCTGCGCTGAGCGAGGCTAGGTAGGATGAAGGGATTATATTGGTTCTTACTAAGACATTCTTTGCTACCTTGAAGCCTAGCCACGGGAGAAGCCTTCAACCTATCCAAGAGAGAAAATCTGTCAGCTTGGCGGAGGGTGAGGGGTTTTCAATAAAACAAGTTTCGACCTAATGCATGTGGTAATAAAGTCGAAATGTTAACGAGTTTATAGGGCGGAGCGAGCGTGACCAGTGCAGCCCAGTTGATGATAATCCAATTTTATTAATATTTTTTGTTATATATTTAGTATAATTAGATATGGTAGGTATTTTATTAGTATGTAGATAGATGTAGGTAGATTATTTTTGTTACCGCACACCCCCGTCTTTACGTGTTCAATTATAAGAATACCTATTCCATACAAAGGTTCCCTAACAGAGATCACTATTAGCGATAAGGCCGCCTTTTGTTGCACGCTATAGTTTTAATGTTTTTTTATCTGTGTATGTTTCTTTATGTTAACAATAAAGTATTTATCTATGTATCTCTGGTGGAAACGCAGCCTTAGCGCCTCCGATGTCGTTATTCCGGATTATGTATTACGCTCTCAAGAACATGTAGCGCGTTGATTCTCTTACTTGGTGTAAAAGGGACTTAATTTTATTATTGTCACATTTATGTTAAGTAAACGGGGTGGCTTAGTAGGAGATCGCTCGTCTTACAAGTTTGAGGCGTTGGTTCAAACCCGGTCCCGTATCATTGAGTTCTTTGGATTTACACGTTACTGGCTTTTTGGGGAACGAAAACATCGTGAGGCAAGATACATACGCCGAATAAATCCGAATGTGAATCCACTAACCCGCACTGGAACAGTGTGGTGAATATGGCCTAATCTTCCGTCGTGTATGTACGTAGTACGCTTATGTTCAACAGCTATTAAAAAGGCCGGTACAGATACAAATTGTGGATACGATCAAATCGCGCTTCATATTTGTAGGCTTCGTACACTTTTAGGCATTCGCCTTTCTTAAAAAGCTTCGAAAGTATGACATTAATGTATCGGAATTTATGGATGGCCCTTGACCATCAAAGTTTATTTCAAAAATGTGGCTTTTCTTCACCAAATCTTCCAATTGACCTTCGCTTTTCAAATTGCCTTCAGCATCAACAAACACGACATTTTGTTCATCCACTAATCTAAGGTACATTTACATTATTCCAGAAGAATTCCAATCCAGTAGCGTAATCCAGTGTCGTTTTGGTACTTAGGAAGATTTGTGTCCAGTGCATAAATATAATTAATGCCTAGGTAGTGTGATTAGACAACTGTGACTCACTCGTCAACAACAGCGTACCAGCCACTGGCTCCAGTAACTGGCGCACCGCAAACATTCAAACCTTATCTAAGAGCCAAATCCAACATTCCCGAATCCAGCCCATATCGTGCGTCACATCGAAGAGCAGAACTCACACTGATTATTATCTTTGAAAATAAAATATTAGAAAGAGACAGGTGGTTTACGAGATTACGGCGTCTTCAGTCGCTCATACATCTCTCGTCTACCTTCGGTCAACAACAGCCAATAGACAGTTCTTTATTAAGACAAAAATAAAATTGAACAAAACCACAAAGAAAACAACACAGCAAAACAAAGAAAACAACACAGCAAAACAAAAAAAAATAAACAGCATAAACAATTAATCTTAAAGATTTTACAATGTCATCCTAATTACTTAATTTTATTTTCAGCATATGCTGGTTGTGGCCGGCGCTGGTCTGCCGGCAGGACCGGCAGGTGACATCTCATGCGAATATTAAAAAAAATATATGGTTATTGTAGGAGCAACAGCGTGCAAACATAATTAAAAAACAACAGCACACCAGCTACTGGTTCCAGCAACTAAACCACCGCAAACCTCACTGAAACCTTATCTAATAACCAAATCCAACATCCCCGGATCCATCCCATATCGTGCGTCACATCAAAGAACAGAACTTACACTAACGAGGCTCATTCTATCCCAATTATATTCATAGATGAGCGGCTTCGAATGGCCCCACTCTTCGCAAGACATATTTTAAGGCGTACTTCAGATAATGACGACTTTACCAAGTCTTTAAGGTCTCCCGAGCGTGTCGAGGGATCGGGTCTGTTGTCGACGCGCCCTACGTGTAGTAGTGTATCTGCAAAAATAAAATTTTACAGGAGAGCAATTTCAACTCAAGACGCTGAAACGACGGGGTGGTATAAGTATGACGTGTCTGCACAGAGCTATTACAACTAGAGAGATAGCGCTGTTGTAGCTTGAGGCAATTCTCAACCACAAAAATATATGGAAAATCTTGCTCATGGCTGTCAAAACTGACAAATATGAATTGGACTTTGACACTACTGAGAGAAAAATCACGGTAACTAATAACGGTAATCTTTTATCCATCGTATAAGTGTGTACATATATGTACAGTTACACATTTTTACACGGCACTTAAATATAATTCTTATAGTTGCATAATTATAGGTTTTAAAAATAACAAAAAAAAACATTTTATATTTTTCCTCTATCTTCAAGATTCAAATATGCTAAAGTCGTATAACTAGGTAGATATACGACTCTAAACCAAACTTAAAAGGCAGATACACTACTAATACGTAGGGCGCGTGGATATGAACTTATGTGGGTGACGCAACAAGTGAGTTTTTGATGTCGGGACAGGATGTGTTTAAATTTGAGAGGTTTAACTTCCCTTTTTGAGGCGAAATGGTAAATTAATGGACTATGTGTCAAAGGGAAGGTTTTTGTTTTTTGACATAAGAGTTTTGACGGACTTCTGCAGGCAATTTTAAAGTTTAACTAGCCAATTAATCTTTACTAATAATATCACAAATCCCAAAGTGTTGTTGTTGGTTTGTTAGTTACTGTTTCATGCAGCAACAGAGCGAGGGATCGGCTTAATTTTTTTTGCCTGCTTAAAGATCGGAGAGAATCATAGACAGTACTTTTGATTCCGCAAAATAATAGGTTCCTATGGGATTGCACAAAATCCAAAATTTGACGATACTCAGACACATTCTCAAATAACATAAGCTGTTACAAAACCGCGCTATATCGATAATTCCCGTTTGAGCTAAACTCGTCCGAACCACTTAAAACTTAACGTGCAATTTCGTGCTAGTTAGCCATCCATCCCGGTTTAATGGAAATGTCCGCCGATCCAGCTTCAAAGCCTTACTACAAAGCACAAGCAAATAAACAAACCCATTTTCAAACCAACGCTTTGTCCGTTATTTGAGAGGAACTATAGAACCACTATTTGCAGAAACGGCACACTCATATGCCTGGCGTTGTAAGAGTCTGAACAATTTGTTCAAAGCCATTATCCATATTGAACAAATCGATCCGACATTCGCAGTTTATAAAACTAGAATACCATTTTTAATACATATAAATAATTTTAAATCTTAACAATTTATTTTTCTTAGAAAGTTAAATATATACGAGTATCTTAGGTATAATCCATCCCGGTTAGCACAAGCACAAGGAAATTAACAAATAAATTTTCAAACTAAAGCTTCGTCTATTGTTTGAGTGGGACCATAGAGCCGAAAATTGCGGAAGCGCAAATTAATTTACTAGCGGATTGCAGTATATTCAGAGTGTTATAAGAGTTAGAACAATTTGTTCAAACAATTTGTTGTGAACAAATCGATGTGACAGTCATTGCATTGTCAGTTTTGTAAAAGACTAGAACACTATTTTTTTATTTACAACAATTTATTATTACTGCATAAGTTAAGAGTTTTCAAAATAATGGCATATTTCGATACCACCGCACCGTTCGCACTAACACAGATATTCAATGCGCGCTCTTGCTCTTACTTGGTATTGTGAGCATTCACAAACGTATAGATTCAAAAATAAAGCCCCATATCTCGTCATTTATTTTACATTAATTTTTAGGTCGAAGGCTAGAAATACATAAATAAAATTATGATGCTAAAAACCTACAATATTTCCGCTCCGATTCGTGCAATATTTAAGTATATAATTTGAATTGCTTACCTGTTAAACTTGTAATATTACGACAAACACCTACTACTTAGTCAGAGTTCTTCAACTCTCTCATCACATAGCTAACAGCGCGTCTCTCCATAGATATGTGAACAAGACTAAACGGAAAATTATACGTCGTCCTTATTCTACTTTCGACGCTCTATCTAGTCGTATAAAATAAATATTTATCTACTGTTTTATTTTTCTTTTTGTCTCGGCACAAAGGAATTGCTTACTTTGGCGTTTGCGAAATCACGGGTTGAAGCCGTGCAAAGAGGCATTTAACTTCCTGGGTTGCGGGCGAGTTGGAAGTTTCTTTTTCAAGTATTTTCGTAAAGTTGACATCACTTTTTCGAGTAATTAATAATTATTTTTTAATGAAAAATCGGCGTCACGTTTTCACGAAAACTTCTTAACGTAAAATTCACGTCGCTCTCTTTCACTACAACGAGAATGAATGTCACATGACGTAGGATGCGCCTAATTAATGTTTCGTCACATATTATGTAGAACCATGGTAGAACCTCAGAAGAATGACAAGTAATAGAAGTATTGCAAAATTTTACTCAAATATAAACTACGTTACAGCTGTCTTTTTCATATCTGGCTATACAGCATACGCGAGTGTGAGTGGAACAAAAAAATGCAATGTCTGTCGCAAACGTCAATATCACCAGTTGGAATGTCAAAATATTTAAAATTTGGTTCCACTTGGTCTTTTGTCTTTTTCGGAAATTTGAACCCTCTATTTCCAGAAACAAGGTTGTAATCTCTGATCATTTTCCTACTTTATACCTTTTTGAATTTGGATACCCGACATAGCTCAATGCTAGTTTGTGAAACCCTTTGAAATTACGTAAGTTCGGGTGTATGTGCATCTTTTTCTAACACCTTTTAAATTTCATATTTAAAATGGGACAAAGTGATGTATATCTCTTGCTATTTTAGTACAGTTTCTATTACAATAATAAACAATTTCTATTACTTTAGTTTTTATTATATGTGTAGAACAATGAAAGAGAGTAAATATGCCCTAAGGCTGAAAATTCGAAGGACATGATCAAAGTAAGGTGGTGTAGAAAATGCGCAGAAACTGCTATGTAATTAACGCCAAAATTGACACAAGTGACACTTCAACTACTGATTATACGTCACATTGACGACTCGCCCTTGGGCTTATAAGAGTAGTCTAGATTTCTAAATACAACAGTTGGAAGTCACGACACGAAGCTTAGCGTACTAACATTACTAGCTCTCTAGTATATCCTCAAAAACTACCTATAGTGTTGTAATCAGCATAATTGCATAATTCTCAAAATATTTCGTCGTAACCATTTCAATAATCTTTTTGCCGCACAAAAAATTGCGATAAACTACTAGTGCAAAAACATAATTTGCGCAGGAAGATGACTTATTACAAGAGCCAACTTAAATGGAAATTCCATTCGAAAGTCTCGCCGTCAAGTCCATTATTATTTTGCCGGAACTCCGAAGTAAAATCAAAAATTCTGTAATCCTCTCAAAGATACACCGAAGTTTTCTGCGCCGGCAATGAAAACAACAACTTTCATATCCTGCTAATCTATTACTTACGGACTCCATGAATACCGTTAATTTCCAAAAAAAAATTGACTTCAAAATTCCCATTCCGTCCAAACTTCTTGCTAACTTCGGAATTTAATGGATACTGATGAACACGGAGCAATTAATTTAATAGAGAAGAAATATTCAAATTCATCTATTTCATAAAATTCATTACCATGTCAGAAAATTGAATTAAAATAAACAATACACGATTATAATCATAGTAATCGATACCTGAGAGGTATAAATAATAACAATAAATTTAAATAAATCAATGAAATAATGAAAATTCGACGAATAAAACACGGACAAGCGGCTGGATAAATTCAAAACACGGTCTTGAATCGAACCTACTTCTCGAAAATGAGAAACGTTTTAGGTAATTGCAGGATTTTGTGTACTAATATTTAAATCACCGTCTGGTCGTTACGGATTTGCAGTATGCCATTTATCCAGGCGCCAAGCTTTACTGTCATTGAAAAAAAAAAAGTATTCCGTCCTTTAATTTCTGTGTTCTCTTGGGGTAAAATTATAGTAGGCAAGTAGAGACATTTAACACATCGAAATTCCTCAGTTAGGTATTGAAAATTCTAAGCGACGCGGTTTTAGGCAAGCATTAAACTTAGCGTGTAACAGTAACTATTCTGCTCGTTACGAAAATAATAAGAGTATCACTTTTTAGATAGGTAGGTACATCACTAAATGCAAAGCTATTATTTCTTTACATTACTTTTTAAATCAGAAGCAGTTTTGTAGCAAAAATGTGAACACTGTACGACCTGTAAGTTTACTGATGTGTTGACATAATTTGAGGAACTGTACTTATACTCGCATTGCACGTCTACCAGCCATCGACTACAATTCAGGAAAAGTCTTGCCATATCATTAATTTGCTTTTTATAATACGATTACAGGATACGACTTTTGTTTTTATTAGATCTGTTTATCTTTTACGTTTTATCGTAACTTCTTTTATTGCTCAATAACGATGGTAAGTGGCGTTGCGGTCGGAGAGAGGCTTTCCTACGAATATTTGATTATGTTTGGTTTAGGCGTTATGCCAGTTTTATGCGAGTTTTAGTTCCGCGATAGTATTAGTACTTTCAAGGGACACATTCTCTTTTCGGCTTGAATTTATTGAGCCATAAAATGAACGCGGTATTGAAGGTATAGAACATTGAGCGTGTACCTTTGCGATCGTAAAGTTGCAATGTAAAGTTGCCAGATGCAAATGTACGCTTTTGATATTATTGTGGAATTGTTGTAGTTCAACTGTGGTATTTCATTACAATTGGATATATATAGTATAGCGTGAGTGATGGTATGTAATAGAGAAGGCCTATGACCAGCATTGGACGTCTTATGGCGGAAACGACGACGACGCGACGAGGCGACCGGGCCTTATAAAATAAAATACATATAATCATTTTTTTGTGGCAATGGCATTTTTTACTCACTTACAGGGTTATCCAGGACTGGTGTGCCAAGCCGAAACGAGATGATTCAATCATCATTTTGAACAGTTTTTACTATGGGGCCAACCCAGAAAACGAAAAAACAAATTGTGCGATGCTCCATACAAAATTCAAACTCGGAATAGACAAAATGTATGAAACAACTGATTTTTTTTTCGAATTCCTGGTGGACTCAATAGAAAAATAGTTCATGGTGATATTCTGAATCACCCCCTTTCGACTTAGTACACCAGTTCTGAATAACCCTGTACTGAAAGAGGAGACATCAGCGTCAGATCTGTTTCTAAAAGTTTCCAAACAAAGAGATCTGTTAGTTTGTCTTCTCTTTGCCATTAAAGGGCATTTCAACCGATGCCCATCACCACTACGGACATCAAACACAATTTTATTGTACTCCCATTTGTATTTACATATCCTTCAGCACTACAGCGCCAACACAAAGCGCTTTCAGCTCGATCTTACATGAAAAGATTACGAGAACCCTCGCCTAAGTAAACAAAGACCGCGGGTAGGGGATCATCCATTAATCACAGGATTGATAGGTGGGAGGGGATTTTGAAATAATCGGCCAAATACGTGTCGGGCTCGCTTACGAAGGGTTCCGTACCATATTGAAGCCCCCTGAATATTTTAATTTAATTATTTATTATTGAAGAGAATATACAATTTAATATTCTGTGAACATTTCAAGCATAATCCTGTCACCGTTTTTAATATCGAGCCTAAACATGAAATCACTACGAAGGGAAGTACTGAAAAAATCACCAGCGACGGGAGTACCGCGCTGATGTCTTACACATAATATGGTGGTCAGATAACCTCATTATGATATTGCACTAGATGCAAGCCGCTGCCAACCGGTCTTATAGAAGAAGCCTATGTCCAGGTATGGACGTTCTAAGGTCGAAACAACGACGATGGAGCTCCTCAAAAAAGGCAAACAGAAAAAAATTAAACGTGATGAATGGACGTTCCCTAACACGGATAAGACTGAATTCGGGAAAATATTGGTGAAATACATAATACATGTATATTTCAAGATATTTTCTTATACGGAACTAATATTAGAATGTAGTTGTAGTTTCGTCGATTGAGCGAATGTACAATTTCTATCGAAAACCTAGTACAATTTATGCACTAGACCCGCCTTTAAAAGGTTTTGCGTTTAATATGACCCTGTATTTCGCTCGGTCGTGAGAAGGTCATCTTATAATATATGTATATTTGAGAAAAACTAGAAAAACTGTAGACTGTATTATATTAGTCTTATAACTGTCCACTACAGAACCTTGGCCTGCCAACGATGCATCAACTTTTACTAAGGGACTAAAACAACATTTTAAAATCTACCATTCCACACAAAAAGTTCGTTGAGTTATTGAGAAACATGGGGAACTCTTGCCGCCTTGTCACAAAAGATTTAAACACCCTTTAAACACTGTTTATGTGACTGTAAAACATTGTTTAAAGCGTGCGTAAAACTTTTGTGGTAAGACGGCGAATGTTTTACGAAGCTATAGGCCGGATCATACAAGTTGGCGGATGTGAAGTTACAAGCTGCAAAATATAATTATAAAGTAGCGCTAGTATTATTATATCTCCTTTGGTAGCGCGTCGATTGGATGTTGCGCAGCTTGTAGCTAACTTCTCATCCGCCGATTTGTATGATTAATCATACACCTGTACCAGGCCCTAGGTCCAGTCCTAGGTCGCGGCACTTATGTCTTGTGCCATAAAATGCGTAAATACATTTATTACATATTTGCACGTAAAGTGGCTGCAATTGCACCAATTTCAATATCGTAATGTATTTCATTACTCACTTGTGCGTTATTGTAATGTAAAACGCACGAGTTTTTTTAAATAAAGTAACATGCACGGTTTTTTAAGATGCTCCGTCTAAAACAGCAAAGAGTCTTTATGTCAGAAAAGTGGTCAATATTCTGGCAACGTACTCGTAACAATCACTTTTAAAAATTGTTCAAATTTCTATAACTGCTTTAACAAGTAATTAAAGATTTATTCGTTTAAGAAAGTCAGAGTTTTATTAATTTCCTCGCGCATATTTGGCGCTTTGAAAATTACAGCCTCTGCTTCCTTAAAGCAATATCATATTAGCAATACCGCCCCGGCTGTGATTTTCAACTTACCGCACTTTTATCATAATGTACTATTTTGACCGACGAAATGGAGGAGGTACTCAATTCGACGCGTATAACATATTTTACGCATAACTTTTTACATAGAGGTTCGATTAAGTTTTTTTATTGGAAAGAATACACTTCGAAGTTGGTCCCATTTAAATTGTATCGAAATCGGCTGAGCCATTTTTGATAAATCAACAATAATGTAAAAAATGCTACATCGATCCGTGCGAAATATTCGCGAATTCTGTACACGGCTGAAATCAGTCACGCCATTTTTGCTAAAAATAAAAAATCTACAGGATACCAAAGTGAAACAACAGACTATAGGTACAACTTCAGAAGAATTCCCAAGACTCTTTTTGAAGGTCCCCATTCGCCCCGCATTGTTTGGAGCGGGCCGAATGGGGACCTTCAAAAAGAGTCTTGGTCGATTCGCCCCGCGGGTCCAACAGCTTGCGGGGCGAAACGACGCAGGACTCGAAGAATTACGGTACAATAAACAAGATCACTGAGGACAATAGATTGAATGAAATCAAGCGTCTGTTTTCTTCACAGTGAGTACAAATAGGATCTGTTCACTCGAAGTGGTTTGATTCTGAATACATGTTGTCTTTTTTCTATCGAATCTCGTTTGCAATAGCAAGTGAACAAATCTGAATGCATAAGTGAGATAGTCATTGGATAAATGTAAATTGCTTTGTTTAAAAAGGAATACTTGATCGAAATTCTATAGTTCTTAGTAAGTATTTTTTTTTATTCAAGTGATAAAAGAAAAAGTGGACTTGACTGCTTCGGTGGCTCAGTGGTTAGTTACCCTGACTACTGGATCAAAGAGGCATGGGTTCGATCCCCACCCAGGGCAAGTATTTATTTGATGAACATAGGCGTTTGCTCTGTGTCTGGGTGTTATTTAGGTACTATATATATAAGTATGTATTAAAAATATGAATATGTAGTATATCAGTCTCTGAAAGCCATACACAAGACAAGCTTGGCTTAGTTTGGGGTCAGAGACCGTGTGTAAGATGTCCCCAAATATTTATTTATTAATTCTCTCTGGTAATAGTAAACGAAAACTACTGTCGTTTACGTATGGCTCCATATATTTTTGTCAATTCGCCCTCGTTTCCGCTAGGGGCGCTTAACAAAAATGTTATCATAAGAAGTCTATAGGCCGAATCAAACTTCTTGGCGGTTGTGAAATTAGCTACCAGCTGCACAATACGCAATCCTCCGCATCTGTTACGTGGCCTCCGTCAGGATTGGGTTTTGCGCAGTTTGTAGCTAATTTCAGTTTGATTCAGCATATACTGTAGTTTTGGTTTACATACTGTCTCATACCTTTTTGTAATAGAATTTTTAGCCATAAAATTTATTTATCGGCACTAGGATATAGAATAGCGACAATATTGTCCGGGATTTCATCCGGACTCGGTCCCGGATTAAACTGGACACTTTGGAAGCACGTCGATTGGATTCGCTCGTAACAGCGGTAAAAAAAATAAACTTGCTGCATTGGGACGCGCGACCCATTTCAGTTCAAATATTTTTCTTTTTAATCATCTAAACAAAATAACTGTTATAGCTTTAACATGTGCAATAAAACCGGGTTGGCTTGGTGGGAGAACATACGGCTTACAAGCGCGAGGCGTAGGTTCAATCCCTGTCCCGTACCAATGAGTTCTTTGGATGTACGGATTTACAAACGGCTTTTCGGTGAAGGAAAAAATCGTAATCGTGCGTAATGCATATTAAGTTTTTTTATTATTAATTTATTATTCATCCAGGGCTTTTTATGACATGACACCCTTGTATATTAAGCGCCACCATGTCAGCGGATGGGAAGTTATGCGCAGAACGCTGCCGAAATATAGGTATGCGCGGGAGCCAGAGAGACGAGACGCCGGGCACACCCGCCCACCAACCTCATGCCTCCCGCGCGCTCACTTCGCCCGTGCTCACTACTACGACGGAATCGAAATTGTGTACACATGCGCAATAATTAGCGAATCACGGCGAAGTGTCATCTGTGGCTAACTTGTCATCCGCCGATATACACTTAACAATTGTTTTTAAATAACCAGTTAGTTACGTTCTGCAAGAGCTGCACGGAATGCGTCGTACAGCCTTCTGGGGTCCTTTGAATCCGGTGTAGATAACACGCTATTACAGCCTCCCACTTGCCAGATAACATGATTACTATCAAAGAGTTGACGACGCAGTCCTTGGTTCCAGGCACATTCCATTAAAACATGGTACCTGTGCCAACCTTTTTTTCACAGTCCACTGCAGGACGTACGCCTACCCACGAAAGGTGATTGGGCCATATCCACCACGCTAGCCTAGTGCGGGTTGGTAGATT
Source organism: Hypomecis punctinalis (assembly GCA_949316475.1). NCBI lineage: Eukaryota > Metazoa > Arthropoda > Insecta > Lepidoptera > Geometridae > Hypomecis > Hypomecis punctinalis. The sequence continues at coordinate 15,039,094 of OX438809.1, forward strand.
CACATACGCCAACGAATTTCTTCTACGGACGTACGATGTTTTCCTTCACCGAAAAGCCCGTGGTGTAAAATACCGTACGTAAATTCCGAAGAACTCATTGGTACGGGACCGGAATTTGAAACCACGATGCCTCACGATGTTTTCCTTCACCGAAAAGCCAGTGGTGAATACCGTACGTAAATTCCGAAGAACTCATTGGTACGGGACCGGGATTTGAAACCACGACCTCACGATTGTAAGGCCGGTGTCATTACCACTAGATCACCACGGCTCCCAGGGTACTCATGTTCAATAGAGCCACAGCGCTCACACGAGGGCGTCTCCACTTTTTCCATAATACTGCATATTATGTTAGTAAAGAAAATTGTCGCAAATTCGATGGCAAATTTGATTTGATCAATTCGCACTGGGCCAGCGTGGTGGATATCCAACAAGACCTGTTTGAAGCGGTTTGCATCCAGCGCGATCCTTCGGTCTTAATAAGGTCATCTGTCCACCTCGTGGGTAGACTCAATACGCTGGGATGACCGGTAAGTGGTCACGAGATCTTTTCGATCCCATCGGTCATCAGTCCTCCGTTGCTATATGCCCTGCCCACTGCCACTCCAACTTATCAATCCACCTATATCGGTGAGCTGGGCTGGATTGTAGTACAAAGATTTTCCAAATTATATTAATATAGGCCTATATAAAAGTTTTATTAAGAGGCGAAATAAATATAAATCTTGATAACAGAAACTCTTGAATATCCGGTAAATTTATAGCGCTTCAGGAGATAACCATTATTAATTGAGATTAACATTTTCGGAGATAATGTTCACCTTTTTAAGTTATACAAATATACCTATTACAACCAGATATAATATCACTACTTATGAGGCATAAAATAAATGTGCGTTTTCATTTTGGCATCGCACGTATTTTGCATTTTCCAGGGTCAAGGTCAAACCTTTTTTTTTTCTCTCAAAGTTAGGTATGACTAGGGAATGCAATCCCGATCTATATTTTCAATCCCGGCACTGGCGGGATTGACCAACCTAATCGACCGGGATCCCGGGTATTACCGGAGTTCATTGGGTCACAGTAGCTCAAAAAATAACTAGTCTGGTGGCGTACATTTTTTCAGTACAATATTCATACTATGGTGTGTGTTTCACATACAACGTAAGCGAACATCCAAATGTGCCTAAATCTGAACTAAAATTGAAATAACTTTTCAAGCACCATTGTAGAAGCCGTCTAATACACTAGATTCCGCGCGAATTGGCTACATTATGCGTAATATCTTTGATTTTCGGTAATCCCGTCAATCACCGGGATCCCGGTATTTCAGATTATAAGATTCAGATATTGCATTCCTTAGGTATGACCCACTAATTTAATCAAATACTATATTATTATTCAACAGTAACCAATTTATGCTTATACCAAACTGTAATCGATGATAATATCAAAACAATCTGGATAAGTAAATAGACCAGACGTATCGTGCCAAATTTAAAAAACAAACATCGCTTGTCTATCGTAGTTCTAATTACGAACAGGCGTAAAGCACACGTCACATTGACAAGTCGCAGAGCTGTCACTTATCTCGAGTGCGCCCGCATGTGCCTTTATCACAAGTGATGCCATCTGTTGAGCTCAATAGGAACTATTGTGTCTTTGTGTTAAGAAATTTATGTGGGTAGTTTGTCTTTGGAGGCTCATTATATTTTTAAACTTTTTTAAATATGGATATGTTGAAATATAAAATAACTAGTAGTTCTCCGAACAGTATATCACGCGACACGTCTGTAACTGAATCTTCATAAGCCTATACCTCGACTCGCTCTTGACCGATTAACTCATACTCGCCAATCTTGTTAAGATTTATAATACTAAGAATCTTGCCAAACATTAGAGATATCGGCCGATAACTAGCACGACAGCAAATTTCTCCTCTTTTTGATGGAAATAAAAAAATTCAAAAATAGCCGACGACAAAAAATAATATATAGAACCTGTGTACCAAGTTTCGTCGAGATTCATGAAAAATGTGTCATGTAGACAAAAACCAACATCTAGACAGACGAAAGCTCGCTTACGCTCGATCAACGAAAACGGAATTTTCATGAAATTAAATAACGAAATTTTGTTGTGTTGAATTAGACTTGACAAATCGTCGTCGTCGTTTCAGTCATAGGACCATCACTGATGGACATAGGCCTCTCCTACAGAGTTCTTTATTCCTGATTCGATATTGCAGAGAGACTCTAAGAATAGCCCTCTTCATAGCTCTTTGGGCTATCTTGAGCTTTTTCATAAGGCCCACATTGCAAAACCTTAGATATGTCATCACAAGCAAAATACAACTACCTATCGTAAACTAAATAAAATAATGCATACCTAGATATTAATTAAAAACGTATTGTGTTACTTTTTTAGAAAAATAATATTGCCATCGTTATAGTGACAATAATAAGTAATAACTATAACGATGGCAATATTATTTTTTATACGGCAAAACGAAGTTTGTTGAATCAGCTAAATAGTATCGTATTAACTTCTGTACATACGGGTACTAAAGTGTTTCACGAAAAATGCAAAACAAGATAGTAGTTACATACTATTGCATAATCTGTGATAGGGGCGCCCTTTTAAAGTGTCACTTGACGAACACTCAAATAAAATGAACTTTATGTAGAAGCTGTAAGACTAAAATTTGTAAAAACTTGAAAACAATGGAAGGTTATATAAAACGTAGACAGTTCAGCAAAGGACATCTACAGATAGCTCTATTTTAAACGATGATTAGCATTTATACTGGGTGATTTTTTTATTTAGTGCGTACTGCGTATACAGGGTTATTAGTAAGGGATGTATTAAGCCAAAAAGCGGTGGTAATTCACACCTACATCATTCATAAATAACTTCAGCTAAAAATCTACTGACCACAAAACCGCAACTCGAAATTAACAAAATGTATTCGTTCGTTTCAGCCTTGATTAGGTCATCTGTCCACCTTGTGGGTGGACGTCCTACGCTGCACTTTACAGCAAAATGTATGAATCAGATGATTTTTTTGCTCGAATACCGGGTTCAGTAGCTTTTTAGTTGTTCATAATGATGGTTTGAATCACCTCCTTTTGGCTTTGCACACCTGTTCTAATCTAAAATATTTTTTTATCAAAAAATCTTTCCCGGTATTTATATCGTCAGATATGTACGAAAGCGCTAGTGAGATAGCTGGAAAAGTATATCTCCCTCTCAAGATATATAGACAGTTTCAGGGGCTCTTTTTTCAAATTCGAACGCGGAACGTATACGGTACTTTGACAGTGACAGTTCGCAAACCATTCGCCATATTGGTCTTCATTTTAATTAACTTTCCATTTCACGGTTTCCCACTTTGCAGTCTATGGTTTCTTTTAAAATTGCCATGTAGTACTGAAGTTTTGCGTGAAATGGATAATTTTAAATAACTTTCGAGAGAAAAAAGTCGTCCGTAAAGATAAGTATACGTTCCTAGGCGTTCGAATTTGAAAAATAGGGCCCCTGAACGAGTCCGCTAGCTCTACTTAGCGTAAAAATATTAACAAAGTATAAATTACTTTGAGGCTTTAATGGAAAAGTTGTTTAAGACATTTCTTAATTACACACTTTAAAATTTTACGCCCTTTCTTTTTATTAGAAATTATAAAGATAACTGTAAACTTTTTATGTTGATTAGTTTACTTAACGTAAAGCTGAAAATATACTGCAACACTGTTCTTTCCAACCGACTTAAAAAAGAAGGTTCCCGATTCCACTGTGTTTTTGTACCTATGTTACGTAGTATTATTATATCTTCTTTGCCTTATGTTATGCTACATATCTGCCAATAGTAATAATATGGTTCGTTTTTAATGATTATTTTTAAGCTTGGTAGATCAAGCTTTAAAAGTGGTCCCATTTAAATTTTATCAAAATCGGTTGAGAGGTTTTTGAAATATCAACAATAATCTAAAAATGGTAATTGATTGGTGCGATTAATTCAATCTACGTACAACAACGTTCCTAAAATACCTATTTGGTTGGAGCCATGACCAAATCGGATCGCATGTAAGGTGGGTCGACACTGCCTCCCCTATAATTCCCCTTCAAATACCTATTGAATGTTGTACGTAGATTGAATTATTGGAAACCATCGCGCCGTTTTCCAACGTCATTTTATCGTGCATTCGTGCCAACCGGTCTTATTGGAGTTCTATAAGGGAAACCTATGTCCAGCAGTGTCGACCCACCTTACACGCGATCCGATTTGGTCATGGCTCCAACCAAATTGGTCTTTTAGGAATTAAACTCTTACAAAAGAATGGAAGTCGCTTACAAAACATCTATAGCCTATAACAATTTGTAACATCGATAGGTATTTTATTACTTTTTAATTGAATACGAATGGTTGTATTTTACAGTTCCTGTAAAAAACAACCATTCATATTCAATTAAGTGGTTATTATTGAAGCCGTCGCTGATGGCGGTAATTAAATATAGATTTGTGTCTGACTATTACGGTCTTAACTAGTAAAGGCACGCGGGTTACGCGGGCACATCTGCCATTTAGTTGTTTGAAGGGAGAAAAAGAAAAAGAGGTATTTAATTAATATATCTCATGTTTTATTGCGCGATAAGTCCGTATTAATATAGTAGTATAATGAAGGAAATTATCCTGGCTAATAACTTCAGCAAAATATGGAATACGGAATGTAACTTTGCACAGTGCAGGGATTTAAATGTACACAGGGTTATCCAGAACTGGTGTACTAAGCCGAAAGGAGGTGATTCAGACCAACTTCTACTAAGAGCCTAAACCAAAATTCGAGAAAAAGAATGAGCCGTGTGGAGTTACTTTTTTCTCGTATTTTGTGTTGGCCCTATAGTAAAAGTTGTTTACAACGATGGTCTTAATCACCCTCTTTTGGCTTAGTACAGGTATGGAGATAACCCTGTATAGATCCTAATCCTAAAATGACTTTTACTATGGCACCAGCCCCGAAATCGCGAAAAATAAATAAATAAATATTAGGGGACATCTTACACACGGTATCTGACCCCAAACTAAGCAAAGCTTGTGATATGGTTGCCAGTGACTGATATACTACATATACATATTTTTAAATATATACTTATATTGATAACACCTAAATAACACCCAGACACAGAGCAAACACCTATGTTCGTCACATAAATATTGGCCCTGGGTTAGAATCGAATCCACGCCTCTTTGACCCCAGGAGTCAGGGTCACTAACCACTGAGCCACCGAGGCAGTCAAAATGACTTTTACTATGGGGCCAGCCCAGAAATAGCGAAAAATCGCTGTTTGTATGTCATGTGGCATGAAATTTCCAAACAAGTTTGACTTTGCGTTATTTGTTCGAAAGTTGATGTGATCGAGATTGTTTACAGTCTGATTTCAATAACACTAGAGAGCGACCGAGTTTTGCTCTGTAGGTGTTTCATGAGAAAAAAACAATATACATGGTAAAACATTTAAATACACACTTTAAAAACTACATAAAAATAAATTTGGTTAAAAAATATAGAGCCGTTTTCGAGATCTGAATCAAAAAAGATATCATAATACTAAACCGAATTTCAACATATCAATTTGTACATGTAAAAAAAAACAAATGTAAAAGATACAAGAATTGCTCTGATATAAAAATCGGGTCGGGGTCAGTTCAATCACACTTTTAGGATCATAAAAGTTGTATTTTAGAAAAGATTAGTAGTATTACAGTTACGAATATCGTAGAAAACATAACAGACAGACATACATAAATTTCCATTCTCTCGTGTATGTTTGGATGTGGATTTTCTCGGTGATTATATTTGAAGTGTATCTAATTTTAGTATCTACGTTCAAAATGTAATTAGAGGGTGTTAGTTGCTTTTTGTATTTTTATTTATAAATAGTGACATTTATTCCTTTGTATTTCCAGGTATTTAGAAACTTAACGCAGACAGATGTAGGCTATTCTGTGTGTTTTTGATATATACTATTGTATTTTTGTGAATTCGTTTAGGGAACAACGACATAAGTAGGTCCGTTTCAATCGCGAGTTATGATATGAATTGAAAGTGTGCAGTGCGCTGTAGTGTGCAGTAATCATCATTATCAGCTGTAAGACGTCCACTGCTGGACATAAGCCTCTCCTATGGATTTTCAATAAGCCCGGTTGGAAGCGGCCTGCATCCAGCGCGATCCTGCGGACTTAATAATATCGCCGGTCTACCTGGCTGGTGGACGTCCACTTGCCGGCGCGTGGTCTCCAATCGAGAACTTTACTGCCCCATCGGCCATCAGTTCTCCGAGCTGTGTACCCTGCCCATTGCCATTTCAACTTACTAATCCGCTGGGCTATGTCGGTAACTTTGGATCGTCTGCGAATCTCCTCATTCCTGATTTGATCTCGCAGTACAGTAATGCATATGTGTTATATTTTATGCCTTGTGAACTATACAAATAAGTTAACCACAATATTTTGTCTAATCTAAGGTGTCTGTAAATAAATAAAATGAAATTATCGTCTCAGTCTATGTTTTAGATCTCTCCCAATCGATTTTACTGATGAAATTGCAAGAAATATTTCTTTACCTTTCCAAATGAAATTCACCAACGAACAGACCCTGACTAGATTTCACATATCATCCCTCACATAGAAAAGGGTAAAACTCCCAAGTGCTAACTTTAACGCAACTTAGATCCATAATTCAAGACTTCTAGCCCGCAGTTTAAAGATCGGCCTACACAGTAACAGAAACCGACGTAATATAAAATATATCGTCAAGTGCGTGTCGAGACACGCGTATGGTAGGGTTTCGTGGGGATAATGATGATAACGTCCACTTTCTGAGAATTATTTTGGACATATCGCAAAAATGGTACATAAGATTTGTTGAAAGCAACTCAACTAAAAAAATGTAGCTATTTAACGATACTAAACATTAAAATCACCAATACTTTAGGTATATGTACTCCACTCTGTAAACTACACTTTTGAATATTTCAAATAGGTAATTATTTATAAACTAAAGGAAAGGAAGGCGCGCTAGGACTAGCGCGACGAACTTGATTCGTTTGAGAGGGGTTGCCAAGAGATTGCGGGGAATCGCGTCTCATGGAAGAAAATGGGACAGTTTACCCAGCGGTGGGAAAGTATAGATTAGAAGAAAAATACAAAACTGTCATTTTTATTAACCAAACTTTCATTGGAGTTTGACATGAGGATTTGTGACATGGGAACGGATAAACCACAGACCATGGATGTATTACATAACGACAGACAGTCGAACAGACACTAACGATCTTCTACGGATTCCTTGTTTTACTACGAAACCCTAAAAAAGACCCAAGTTTTACGTGAATGCCACATTAATAATTCATTTGTAATCCCCCAAGTTGGTGGTAGGACTGGTAGGATCTTAAATGTATTTTACGACACAATCGGCCATGTTTTATATACAACTAGGCAGGGTGGGACGCAGGACGCTGAGGGGGCAGTTTATAGGCAGGTTAAGCGGGACTGTTAACATAACTTGGCAGACGCTAAATCTCGTATTCGACTCTTTTATGACTTGACAGGAACGGAATAAAGTTAGCTAGACTTAGATCCAAATTATAATGTAGGACACGTCAGAGTGTGAGCGCGTTTTGTTAATTGTACAAGAACTGCCTTATTGTAAGAAGATATTATGATCCGCGCGCGATGAGAATGGGATGGAACTTTGTCAAGAAAAATAGAATATGACAGTTGACAGTTCCCAAGTAATAGGATGGTGACCTTGTCAAAGTTGATAACGGCAAAATTAGATTTACTGTGCCAAGGTTCCATCCCAATCTCATCGGTGCGTATTATACTCGTCAATGTTTGCGGGACTTAGTTTTAGTAACTAAGCTTGTTTTGTAATTAATAATAATTTTTTAAGAAAGTAATGAAATAAAAAACTTTTACTCGAGCTATGAGTAATTTAAAAAAACAAACACTTTATTCGGTGTAGAAACAAAACCATGCCATTTACTCAAATTTCCAATTATGTCACATCGAATTGAAATTTAATCGAGTATATTTTAATCTAAGTTAGCATCAACCCACTAACTCTTAAATACGTTAATTTAGTTTCTTCCAACTAAATTACAGATCTAAAATGTGTTATCAAACGTAACCCTTCAAAACTTGGTACCAACTTCCCAGCCGAGTAAAGCGCAATTGCTCATACCCGATTATCTCGTCCTTAGTCTGACCCTGGCTGACACAGTGCCCTTAACTGAAATTTAAGTCACTACCGCCACAAGTAGATAAGGCAGTTTTTGCGAGTTGGACTTTTTTTTGAGGATGTGGAGTTTGGACTTTTTTGATGTCTCGAGCCCCAATTTGAAGGTTTACATCTAAGGGCTTTAAGAATAAATTGCGAAATATTTTTCAACATAAAAGGACCAGGAACGTGAGTCCCTATCGACATAAACGTAACGTGCTTTAGTAATTTTTTACTGTCGTGAATTTTGTTTGGAATATTTTTTTAGTGTTATTCATAAAGTTCAAATTAAATATAAGCAGAGTTGAAGTTAAAATATTTTGCAAAATAAACATATTAATGCCATATTCAGAAAATAACCACTGTTTCACACAAAAATTTATTTGACTCTCGATAAAAAGATAAATCTGGCGATTTCGCGGTTGATCCCATATTAAAAGTTTTTCAAAATGATAAGTGTCAACAGTCAACACCTCTTTAAATCCTTTTTTTTAAACCTTGTACTTTAGAAAGCAATATACTAACTTTTTATAGCGTGGAAAACCACTCAAAATAATCACATTTAAAATTCTACTTAACACGAAACTCTACCAGTTTTCAAAGTAATGGTTACTAACCCAAAAATAAGATACCAAGGGGCAGCAGGTAGGCATCCTGAGATTAAAATTCTAAGATGTCGATCGTATGCTAATCCGGGGTTACCATGCAAAAGAGCCGCAGAATTTGGTTGCCATTTGAAAATTCGGAATGCCCAATTATTCTTCTTTTTTACTCCCTTAAAAGGCCTCGAATGTATTAGAATTTTCCTGCTCTTAATTAGAATTTATTTCCATTTTTCTTTTGTAAAACGTTAGAAGTATATTGCGTCTATGATTTTTCGGTGTCTTGATTCCGACGCCTTTTTCTTTTCATTTAAGCTTGTTTTATGAATTTATTATTACTGAGAGGAAACGAAGAACTTATAATAAACTTGTAAAGCGTACGCTGTAATCGGTGTAGGATGGAGTACGCTCCATGCTATACCGCACGCGCGTACGCTTACCACGTTTTTATCAAAATGATTATTTATTTAGAACAACTGACAAAAGTGATAATGATAATAGTGGTTGCATGAAAACATGACCCTAGTAAATACTTAAGTTCGCATAGGTCGGGTAGCTAGCCCTGGTGTCGGGTTTCAAGTGGGTAACCCAAAGGTTTTAACAACTGAACCCGCAATTCATCCAGGCAACGGTAGCGCTCACTTGTAAATACAACCTGCGATTACCCATCCGAAAAATGACCGAGCCAAACGTTGCTTAACCCCTGGGACATATAACTGACTAGACTGTTCAGTACAAGTAACATCCAAAATACAGCCGCTTGGACCAACTATTTGCACCATAGACTATAATAAACCGGTTACAAAATCACCAAGACACCAAATTGAGTTTTTTAGCCGTACTACCATTTCCGCGACAAACAAAACACAATCTAAGAACCTATCACAAGCTAAGATCTATCTACCATATAAACAGTATGAACATTTCAAAATGCTATACATGAGGCAGTAGTAAATTCAGCAGTGTCAAGGAAATCCTTGGACGGTTATGACGCGACCTGACTATAAAATCTTTATCTACCTTTTCATCGAGATTCGGGATAAGATCTTCCGTCAACTCGTCGTTCTTTACTAAGATTTTCGCCAAACTTTTCCATAGCCCATTCAATCAGATTCTATGATGACGGAAATATTTCGGGAGCTTTGTGCCAGTACACGTGTATTGTGAGAAGCTAGGTGTATAGGATCAAACTATACTTTAAAAGGTTTCCGCACTCTTTCGGTGCGTGTGACACGAAAAAAAAAACAATGGGTTCCATCGTAAACAAAATTTGAATAGTTCGTTCGAATTGAAGTATACAATTATTCCATTATTATTGATTTTTAAAAAACGGATCAGCCGATCTCGATATAATCTAAATGGGACCACCTCGGTAGTATACTCTTACGAACTAAAAAAGATTTTTTTGATTAGGTTCAAAATTAGAGAAAATATGGTTAAACATACACAAAAAAAATACATACAGACGAACATAGAACCTCCTCATTTTTGGAAGTCGGTTAAAACGAAAATAGAGTCTTTAATAGTAGAGTCTGGTTGTCGTATTAGTCCTTACTGCAGTATCGATTATACCGCACACATGTGCACAAGGCGCGAACGTAAAAATAACTCCAAGTTTTTACGATTTTGAGGGTAGGGCGGCGTTCATTACGCCTGACACTGGGGGATAAAGTAAACAGCCGCTCTAGAATTTTTTCATCAAAATTTGACTTACGCCATCTGTTTCCTTGGGTAATCTGGCTTTGGCCAAATATTTGGACGTCGCCGTGGATCGTGGATGTAAGAAAGAAGAAGATTCAGCATGAGGTTGAAAATCTAAGTCCATCTGACTTTGATGGATATTTGGATGTCGCCGTGTATCGTAGATGTAAGAGAGAAGGAGATTCGGCATGAGGTTGAAAATATGAAGCGCATCTGGCTTTGGACGAATATTCAGATGTCGTTATGTATCATGAATGTAAAGACAAGCGGATTTCACACAAGGTTGAAAATTTGAAGTCACGTGTGACATATCCGATTCCCAACAAATTCAGGTGATGCTTTAAGTGACGTGACGTGAGCTTATTTTTTGACACGATTCGTTCGGCGACACCTTTTTCGATAAATTTTACAGCCGATTTTTACACATCCATGCAGTGGATGGGCAAACTTGATTATTATGCGCCGCTTTTTCTATTACGTTGTCGGCGGGATGTATTAACATCTTTGCTTTTCTCGAGCGGTATTAATTACATGCCGAATCCTCGGTTTGTTTACTTGTAGGTCCTGGAGGGTCCACAGGTTTTGTGTTACAGAGGCTTTTAGGGCTAGAAAGCTTTTTGAAATCTAACCTAAAAAGATTTTTTTTTTTACAATATTTGGCTTTGCAGTGTCTGTCTTGTGTTGATAGATTCGATAGCATAAGATACTTTTGAAAAAAATATAGCAGTTTAGAAAATCATATATTTTTTTACATCATGTTTTATCTTCATTTGTTATGACTTTTTAACGTGGCTCCCGAAGCAAAAGGGAGGGTTGTATTTTTTACCACGAATGATACTAGCAAATACATGAGAATGCAATGCCGAATTCCTTCTAAAGGATGAAAGAAAAATAAATTTCAATTCTAACAAGCAAGTACGGCGCTATCTCACAAGCAATTTTCACGACATTCAATAAAATGTAACTACATAGAAACCAGTCGTTGATATAATCTACCTTCTAATTTCTTTCGTCTATCAAAAGGCCTTATAATTAAAACATTAGCAAAATCCTTCAAACGCACGGCGGCGAAAACCTTGTTCTATTTGAATTAAGGCAAATAACAATCAATACGTTCTCACAGCAACCCTGAATGATATGGCCAAATTAAATACCTACGCGCTCACTTCCGATTTAGACTAGGAGCTAGGTGTATAAGAAATTAAGCGTTTTTTTTTTTTTTTTTTTTTTTTATTTCGAATAGGTTTGCGTTTGACTACACACTGCCTGATGTTAAGCAGATGTGCGGTCTAGGGTGTAGCACGCTTACCTAGAAGATACCTATTTACTCGGGATTTGAAGACACTCACGTTGTACTTTAACGGAAAGACAGACCCAGGCAAAGCATTCCACATTCCGGCTGTTCGTATGAGGAATGAGGATTCGAAACGCTTGGTTCTAACGCGCGGAATGTCCACCATAAAAGGGTGGCGCTTTGGTCGCGTCCGTCTAGCCGTACGATAGAAGAAAGGGGCAGGGGGGACCAGATTGTGCAACTCCTGGGCGCACTCTCCGAAGTGTATCCGGTAAAAGACCGACAAACACGCTACCTTGCGACGATGCTCAAGACTTTGCAGTTGCGTCTTAGTCAAGGTGTCGTTGTCAATCAGCCTCCTGGCTCGCCTCTCAATCGACTCCAGAGCCTCCAGTTGATATTTGGCAGAGCCATCCCAAAGGTGAGAGCAGTATTCCATGCAAGACCTGACTTGTGCTTTATAAAGACTAAGCAGTTGCTCAGGTGTGAAATACCGTCTCACCTTAGAGAGAACACCAAGTTTTTTGGAGGCTAATTGGGCTTTGGACTCTATGTAAGAGCCAAAGTTAAGAGAAGATGAGAGTGAAACGCCTAATAGTTCCAAGCTATCAGTTACCGGAACGGAGACACCACGGAAAGCGGGAGACAATTGAAAGGGTCTCTTTTTGGCCGAAAACAGACAGCCCTGAGTCTTTGTGGCATTAAACTTGACCAGGTTAGCATCACCCCAGTCAGATACCGCCTGCAGACTCAAGTTGAGCCGTTCAACCATAGCCTCTCTGTATAACTCGATCTGTGGCCCGCTGGTTCTTGCATCGGATGTGTAGCTCTCCACGACTGTACTGTCATCTGCGTACCCAAAGATCCCGGGCTTAAGCAGATCGTTGATATGAAGTAGGAAGAGTGTCGCAGAGAGCACGGACCCCTGAGGAACACCGGCATTGATAGCCATTTGGTCTGACGAGCAGCCATCAACGACAACTCGTATCGACCGATTCCTCAAGAAATCTGATATCCACGTGCAGAAATCAGCAGGCAGGCCGTAAGATGGAAGCTTGCCAATAAGGCTCTCGTGCCAGACCCTATCAAAAGCTTTGGAAATGTCCAAGGAGACAGCCAACGCCTCCCCGTGCTTCTCCATGACCTCACTCCAGATGTGTGTGACGTACGCTAGAAGGTCCCCAGTAGACCGGTTTCGGCGAAAGCCGTACTGGCGGTCACTGAGTAAGTCATTCGCTTCCAGGTAGGCCAGGAGCCTGTTATTTAGAACACGTTCCATACTCTTACAGAGTATAGACGTGATCGAAATTGGCCTGTAGTTGGCAGGGTCGGCACGGCTGCCCTTCTTGGGTACAGGTTGCACGTTAGCAAGCTTCCAAGATTTGGGCACTTGACCTGTCTTCAGAGATAGGCGAAAGAGGCGAGTCAGCACAGGCGACAGCTCAGGCGCACAAGTCCTCAATACAATGGCCGGAATACCATCAGGGCCACTGGCTTTGTTCACATCTAGACTGCGGAGAACTTTGAGGACCTCCTTTTGCCGGATGTGTATTTCACTCATTACAGTGTCACAGTTTGGCAAAGTTGGAGGTCTCGCACTACCGGGGTCTAGACGCGAAGACTCAGCAAATTGAGATGCAAATAAATTTGCTTTCTCCACCGCGGTATGGGCCAGTGAACCATTGGGTTTCAGCAACGGAGGCAGTGAGGGGCGGCAGAAGTTCGCTTCAACCGATTTAGCTAGGGACCAGAATGCCTTACTACCCGCAGGGTAAGAAGCAAGCTTGTTTCCTATTCGACTAATGTGGTCAAAGCGAGCCCTCCGCATAACCTTTTTGCAGGACTTAGCAGCCCTATTGTATGCCTTCTTCCTCAGACTAACGTCCCTCAACTTACGGTTTCGAGCATCGACCCAAGCCAGGTATGCCTGATGCTTTTGCGCTTCGGCGCGTCCACATTCAGGCCCAAACCAGGGCCGAGCTTTGCTAGACAGAGGCACGTCCGAAAATGGGATGAAGTATTCCATGGCGGTACGAAGCACATCTGTCACGGCATCCGCGCACGCAGAAGGATCATCGGAAGAAAAACAAACAGGCTGCCAAGGATAAGAAGCAAAGAAACACCGCATCTCATCCCAATCTGCTGACTTGTACCGCCACACGCGCCGTGACCCTTTGGGACTGGGGTCTGATGGGGAGTAGACGGATACAGATTTCACCAGACAGTGGTCAGATGTACCTAACGGTGGGAAGATCGCCACAGAATAACGGTCTGGATCGGTAGTCAGCAGAAGGTCCAAGCAGTAGGCCGTGTGCGAGTCAACATCAGGTACCCGTGTGGCGCCTTGAACCAGCTGGGTGAGATCAAGTGTCAAGGCAAGCTTGCGCGTCTCAAGCCCAGCATGGTTTGTGTCCAGGTATGGGTGAAGCCACTCTTTATGGTGGCCATTAAAATCCCCCAGGATCACTAATTGGGCCGAAGGGTAGCTGAGCTGAGCAGCATCCGCCGCCTCACTAAGGTATTCGGTGAGTCTGGTCGTCTCCTGGTCTCCGCTATGTGATCGGTATACACAGGCGTAGATAATTTTCTCTACGCCAGTATCCGCCAAAGCCCAGAGCACGGAAAATGAAGGGTCTTCAAACCTACGAAGGCGCAGAAAGCAAATGTCATCCCGGGCGTACACGCATACACCCGCACGTGGTTTAAAACGGTGCTCCAGGGAGTACCCTGGGTAGGAGAGGTACGACACGTCGGATGGACCAGCAATCTGCGTCTCCGTGAGAAACAATAGGTGGGGTCGATCTGTCTCAAGATGATGATGGACAGGCGTGAGATTAGAGTGCAGGCCCCGAATATTGCACAGGTGCACTTTGAGTGAGAGGGAGTGCTGTCGCTGTGTACACGTTTTTTTTCTTCTACTGTTTCTCATGTTATCTTAAGGAGTAAAGTAGGTAGAAAGTCGGTAGTGGAACGAGACGTCACTCTGCAGATTCAGTGGTACAACACACAAACCACACACATCCATGGTAGACCAGCCTGGAGACCGCGGGGACGCCCGAGCCCCCCCAAGGATGTCCATCGGGCCCTCTCGTCCGGTCGCCAACCGGCACGATGGCGCATCCCTGGGATTTTTCGACAGATGGCGGGGCAGCCTTTCATGAGTGGCTAGCTCACTACTTGGGCCCCCTACTATCTGCGGTCGGCCAGCGACAAACCGTGCCTCGGATCCCGCTGCCCTCCACGGCTGGCCGTCCGATGCGGTAATCGATGTGTGCACCGTATTCAATCCACCAGAGGACGCTACTGTTCCGACCCGACTCCCAGAATGGCGTCACTAGACTACGAGCCGGAACACGAGCTCGAGAGAGTCGCTTGGCGGCGCGGCTTAGTCTGGTGGGTGGTCTCTCGCCGCGGCTATAGCCTACCACCAGTATGGTTGCTGCCTGGTTAGCACCACCCAGGACCACGTGTGGGGGACAAAAAATTAAAAGGGTTCCTACCCACGGACGAAGGCAGCTCGGTCCCAAAGCGTGTTTTAATCGTGGAGTTTATTATTTTCGCAAAAATGGCACAATCGACTTCAACCGTGTACAAAATTCGAATAGTTCGCTTGGATACATGGGATGGATAATGGATATCCTTTTCGTTATAATTTCACCCTTTCGAACTGAAAAAGATTTTTTTTAAATCGGCTCTCAATTGGCGCAAATGTACATACACAAAAAAAAATACATATAGACGAACATAGAAACTCCTTTTTGGAAGTCGATTTAAATGCAGGGATTTTCAAGTGTATAATATTATACTAATAATCATTATGAACTTTTTTACACTAACTACGAACTACAGGAACAACTGCAAAATCGCGAATAAAAATACCAGGAGTGTCATACAAAACAATCACTATCATCAAACTTCTTGGAGTCTGTGTTCACAGTCACAGTTCACGAGGTGTATGATGGCAAGCGATCCGAAAAAGGTTGTTTAACCTTTTCAAGGTCGCTATTAGCAGTGGACGTCATACGACTGATGGATGGAACAAGAAAGTATGGTTCATTCCTTTGCTGTAACATATACGTAAACTTACCGCAGTCTCTCGGACTAAGTGGTACTGGTAGATGTGTTCAAAGGTAAACACTACGCAGAATAAACAGCGTTCTATTTCTCGACATTTACCTGGAATCAGAAAATCATAACTTCAGAAGGCGTACTAACAATGTACGAGATATACAGTGGGAAGTGGGAACTATAGCTTGATTTGACTGGGAGTTTCTGAGCTATCATTGATGTGAAGCAGAGGTCAGTATACGCTGAATCAAACTTCTTGGCGGCTGTGAAGGGACAATCTTCGCGCAGCTGTTATGTGAGCTTCAGTCAGGATTGGGTTCTACGCAGCTTGTAGCTAATTTCACAGCCGCCGAAAAGTTTGAATCAGCCTATAGTCATCCTTAGGATGGGTGACCGTAGTTTCTGTGTGTTTCTTATCGATCAACGAAATGAAGTATACATAGCATAGTTTGACTAGATGTTTCTCTGCGATCGGCAAAGTTAAGCAATGTTTGGCACGGTCAGTCTTCGGATGGGTGACCGCGAGAGGCATTTAGAACTGAGCGCTGCCGTGGCTTCGTGGCTCCCGGTTGTTTTGACGGATCAGCGATTTAATAAATATAATTGAAATTGGCTGAGTCGTTTTAGAAAAATCAATAATCATGTCAAAAATACTAAGTACATCGATGATACATGATTCGAAGCAAACTATTCAAATTCTGTAGTAGGTATATCTACATTTTTACGAAAAATAATTTTATTTATACTTTAATTTAATAAATAATTCGAAGGGGTTCATAATTTGGGGTCTAAAATTCTCAAGCGAAGACCACGTACCAGCAAGCGTAACGTAGGACGACCACCCATAAAGTGGACGGATAACCTCATTTAGGATCGCGCTGCATACAAGCCGCTTCCAACCGGTCTTATTGGAGATCCATAGGGAAGGCATACGTCCAACAGTGGACGTGCCATGGCTGATGGATGGATGGAATAAATAATATAATTCGTAGCCGAGCGAAGCCGAGTCAAGCAGTAATTCATAAACTAAGCTCCAAAAATCTTGGAACAACGATTCAGATGCCTTTCACAGTAATATGAGGAGCAAACAATTAAATCAGTCTAAATATAGTTCGAGAACAGCCGCTCCTTTTTGCGTTTTACCAAATCAAAGGCCAAGACCGTGGCTTGCTTGGTACATATAATCTGTGTACGATCATATACTGTGAGACAGTACGCTGAATCACTGCATATTACGAGTATAACGCTAAGTCGCCTTTTTGCGTGTCTGTCTGTCTTCACTTATTTTCTAAACTAAATAACATATTGCAACAGCCATTTTCGAGAATATACCTATCTTCCCGCAGGTTTATAGCTATAATGAAGCCCAGCCGTGTCAAGCCGGACGGGCTTGACACGGCTGGGCTTCATTATAGCTATAAACCTGCGGGAAGATAGGTATATTCTCGAAAATGGCTGTTACTAGGCTACTAATGTCAAAATAAGGGCAAAGTTCTACTACCTACTACTTAAAAATTAAGAAGCCTGTATTAGAAACGTAATGTTATTAGAGCGCACAGAAAAGTTTCATAGGTTTTCACAAAAGTTTCATAAGTTTTCACAAAAGTTTCATAATTTGGAAAATCGAATTTAGGATCTATACGAATACCTACACAGATGAAATAAAGTTACCGCAGCCATTTAGCAATTAAAAAGGCAGTGGGCAAGATACATATTTCGAAGAATGGATCGAGACCACGTACCAGCGAGCGTAGCGTAGGATGTCCACCGATTAGGTGGACTGACGATATAATTAAAACCGCAGGAACGTGTTGGATACAGGCCGCTTGCAACCAGTTTTATTGTACGTCCATAGGAGAAGCCTATGTCCAAAGTGGACATCCGTCAGCTGATGCACGGTGTACAGTACAGACTGTTGGTACAGACCAAGACTGTCAAGTATCAAGACGCAGTGCATAAGGTTCTGTACAGTACAGAAACTTATGCACTGCATCCTCATCTATAGGTAACCCACACGTGGTGTACCAACGGCTCGCTCCCGAAATAATCCCGTAAACACACCATGTTCCAACTAACCCGAACACTTGGCCGTCTATAAATAGATAAATAACTATAACAGGCGGCTTGTTTTTGTGTTTTTTTGTTTTCCGTTTGGAGAAATGTGCAGAGGTTCTTGGCAACTTTTTGTGGAGTTTCGCTTCGAGACGGTTGCCCGTTGCTGTCTGGTTTTTTTTATAACGAGAAACGAGGATTTTGGTCGCTTTTAGAAGAGGTTTTAATCGTATGCCACGCTTGCCTATAACAAAGTTTTCTCCTCGAAATCTCACAATTTGACCAGAATAACCTCCTACAGTCTCTGATGATCAAATAATTTTTTTTTTGCAAAAAAATAGCTTGACCGATTTCACCCGTGTCCAGAATTCGCGAATATTTCGCACGGATCGATGTAGCATTTTTCACATTATTATTGATTTATCAAAAATGGCTCAGCCAATTTCGATAAAATTTAAATGGTGCCAATTTCGAAGTACACTATTTCCAATAAAAAAAGAATGATTAAAATCGGACTACGCATATATACGCATCAAAAAAACCTCCGGTTGGTTCGTCGGTTAAAAAGGAATTATATAAAAGTATCACTGAAATTATATTTGTTGTTAAAGCGCTTCTAAAACAAACGATAAGACGTAGTATAGCTATCAAAATAAGTTTTACATATTTTGTGATTTTTTCCTTTAAATATGAAAAAACGTCCCGCGACCAAAGAGTGAAACTTATTTTGATTATTAGAAATTACGACTTTTGTTTGTTTTAGAGAAGTAAGTAAGATAAGCGCTTTAGCGACAAAATAGTCTGATTAACTGAAACTTAAACATTTGTAGATTTACCGAGAAGTATACTGTATTTCTTGTTACCTATAACGACAAACATCGTTTATACAAAATATGAAGGCAAGTTTCGGTTTCACTAAATTGGCAACATTCACAACATCCATACATATAGATAGCCAGCATAGATAGATGATAGATATCATTACCGTGATACATACGTCTTCCATTTGAACGCATCGTGAATGCTATTAGATTCATAGAACAGTTTTTTTTTAACTTTATTGCCAAGAAAGGATTTTGTCAATTAACCCTTCTGTGGAACAGTTCTGCCGTGATTTCTGAGCTTCCAAACCATTGTTATTAATGAAGCCCGCTGATTAAGATCTTGTTTAATATTGATCAGAGTAGGTACCCTCATTCATTGACCTGGCGGTGGATCGCGACTTTGACAGGGGTCGGCCGGCGCCTGTCCGCCAGAGGGCGAAGGAAGGTTTATCAGACGCCTGGATTTATAGACCTGGATGAGATATTACGTATTTTGTAAAATGGAATATGTTCTTTTCAACTGGCAAGCGTAGCCCTGTGTGTGTGTGTGTGTGTGTGTGTGTGTGTGTGTGTGTGTGTGTGTGTGTGTGTGTGTGTGCGAAGCCGTGGTTGTCTAGTGGTAGTGACAACTGCCTTACAATCGTGAGGTCAAGGGTTCAAATCCCGGTCTCCGTACCAATGAGTTTTTTGGAATTTATAAACGGAATTTAACACTACTGGCTTTTCGGTGAAGGAAAACATCGTGAGGCAACCTGCATACGTCCGTAGAAAAAATTCGACGGCGTGTGTGACTCCACCAACCCTTATTGGGCCAGCGTGGTGGATATACCCCAATCACCCTTCGTGGATAGGCCTACGTCCTGCAGTGGACTATTACAACGGCTGGTACTAGTGTAGAGCACTCATAGCGTAGTTAGACTTGGTGTTTGTCAATGATCATCGAAGTTAAGCAACGTTCGGCACGGTCAGTCTTCGAATGGGTGACTGCGAGTGGCATTTACAACCAAGCGCTACCGTGGCTCGGATGACACGTTATATTTTGTGTCCCGGTTGGTTTAACCGTTTAGCTATGTCCAGAGGCTTTCAGGCTGCTTAAAAACTCTGCCACCCGACCTAAGTATACAAACTTAGGTAGGTAACTATTACATTAATTTGTAATACTTATATTTTATACATTTCCTACTAATATTATAAACGCGAAAGTTTGTGAGTTTGTGAGGATGGATGGATGGATGTTTGTTACCTACTCTTTCACGCAAAAACTACTGAACGGATTGAGATGAAACTTTGCAATAATATAACTTATATATCAGAATAACACATAGGCTATAAATTATAATGATATTGCGTAAATGTTCCATAGTATAACGATAAATGTTAAGAAATTAGGAAGAAATCTGCTATCTGCTAACTATTCTAGAGTGGGCTTTAAGAAATGTCAAAAAAAAAACAACTGTCGAATCGAACAACCGTCAAATCGTTTTTTTATTTTCCACCTCCTTTATTAAGGGTGGTAAGATAGGGTTTTGGGTTTGAAAGACGGAAAGTGACATAGTCTACTTTTTATCCCGGATAAATAAAGGGTTCCCATGGGATAGCACAAAAATCAAAATATCATGCGGGCGAAGCCGCGGGTAAAAACTACTTACGAATAATGTAAGTTCGTATAAGCCGGGCGGCTAGCCCTGGTGTCAGAGTTTTTAATGTCATTGATAAGTACGTAAAAGGGTTCACAGTATTTAAGTCCTCTGGCATGACTTGTAAAATACACTGTTCGCTTAATATAGCGAGAACATCCCAAAGCAATTCACGTCCATACGAGTAACTCTACAAATCTACATACCTACTTCATAGACATTTTCCCTTTTCTAGACGAATTTACATCTTTGTTCACGACCCAAAATAGGTATCCCAATTGCCTACTCGACCCTCATTCGGACACATCGCTATCTCTCTCTTGAAAACCGCAAATGAAAAGGGTAGAAGATTTCTCGTCAACTAAAAAGGTGAATGGTAAGGCAAGTCGGTTTAACTCGGTTTATTTGGATATTTGATAGTGAATTGAAGGAGAGTATAATAGGAGTTGGGCAGGGGTCATAGTTTAATAGGTAATGGTCCAAATCTGATGTTGATTGGCTTTACACCCTCTGTAAATAAACTGTTTTAGTATCACAAACAATAATGGCATATCCATTATTGTTTGTGATACTGAAACAGATTATAGCTGGTATAAATATGAAGAAAATCAGTGATTGTCAATTTCTCGCATATTATTTAATTTGGCTATTGGAGAAAATATCTTACCTTCGTTCTAATCATGAGTAGACAACTACTTGAGCGACCTAAAGCATAAACAGCTAAATGACAGCTTTTCGCTTTAATATGGCAGCACTATATTATGATTATGAGAAAAGAAGCAAACTACGATAGGTATATGCCAATAATGCATTTTAAAATGTCCACAAGTCGGAGTAGGTATCTCAAAAGGCAGAATGTCGGAGCCAATGGCTTCAGCCGAGCAAAAAAAAACCAGCTCAGCCCACAGACCTTTGTTGTGGTGGTCAGTGCCTCGCGCAAAACAAAAATAAGATAAAACGAACGGAACAGGTCTCGGCGGGCCCGGACCAGTCCAACAACTTTTGACCACTTTTCTGTTCCCAGTCCTTCACAAACTTACACTGGCAACCGCATTCTCCAACCTCCCATCCTATACCGAAGCAAGAAGCCCTACTTTCGCTTGACGACAATTTTCCAATCGAATAGTAGCAAGATATTGGGCTATGATTTAAACCATTTCGATTTCTTTAGGAATTTCGGGCAGCGGTCTATCGGGTGATGTAAGAAGCCTCTCGAGAATTGGGTTGATCTTTGTGACGAAACCAAATGACATTAGAGGGGTCGGAACAGGAAAAAGACCTAAAAGAGTTGCCGAGAGGTTTCTGAAAGCCTGCGTTAGATATAGCTTCGGGCTACTAGAGATGTAGGTACAAAACCTATTTTTTTGTTTCAAGCAGGTAGACGATTACCAAAATATTCAAATACCCTTGGGATTATCTACCTGAGAGCATTATGATGAGTCACTCTGGTGTTTAAAATGGAGCAAAAACCCCTGTAATGGCAGCGAAAGATCGTGGAAAGATCAGATATTTTTGAATACTGAAACATCACAAAGAACCATCATGATGAATTGCAAAATACGATATGACGTCGCAAATCTGACAAAAGAGCGGAATAGACACATATAAAACAGTCTGATACATCAAATAAATCCAGTAACCTAGCAGCCTGACATAATGTTAAACTTAGAATCGTATAATCATAAATTCAGAAATCTGGCATTTCCGGTTTTCTCACTATAATGACTCAGAATGATAATATTATTCAAAATATGTGAAAGAATCTAAATGCCACAGGTTAAAGAACGCGTGTTATTAAAAAAATAAGAGCTCATAACTCGTACGCCTATAAATAACGAGACATCAACCCGGGGTGCAGTAACCAGACATTCTTTCAAGGCCAACAAAACAACCAGAAAACATATGGTTGAAAAAAGATACTGGTAACACTGCCCCAAGCAACCACTTATGCCTGAGCCTGGTTAGCAACAAAGTTCCTTTATATAGGAGATCTTGGTTGTTCAGATGCTAAGTATCCTTAACCAGAAGGGTTGAACTCTGGAGCCGCAAGCGCTTCACGTGGGATGGGGTCTGCAATAGCTGGTGGAACAGTCACCCCAAGCAAAGGTCCCTTGTGGTCAGTGACCAACGCCGAGAATAACACAAGTACCTGGATATACGCTCAAGTAAGCTATAATGACGTCACGACACGGAGTTGCATCTCGATGTTGAGAACACTATTGTTGGAAAGTTTTGAAACAGTGCCATATGCAGTAAGTACAACTAGAATTGGCTACAAGTGAAACCAAAAATTTTACAAAAGTTTATCTTGGTGCAGTACCTGATTTTTACATTCTGTGTTATAAAAGAAATATAATGAAGATTTAAAAAGTGAAGTGCTGGTAGCAATCCTGTTTTAAAATGGATGTTTTATATTTCACTATTTTTTTGAATCGTTGAAAGAAACATGGCTAAAAAAATTACTGCTGTTGCATAGGTATTATTATAGTAAGTAGGTGTAATATTTAAAAAAAAAGATAGTTTTATATTTCTGGCGTTTGTCATTGTAAAAAAATAAATATTCATATTCTACTTTTTCGAAAAGATGTTTTGATTTCTAAAATGGATGTTTTATATTTCACTATATCTTTGGATCGTTGAAAGAAACATGGCTAAAAAAATTACTGCTGTTACATAGGTATTATTATGGTAGGTAGGTGTATATTTAAAAAAAAGATAGTTTTATATATCTGGCGTTTGTCATTGTAAAAAAATAAATATTCATATTCTACTTTTTCGAAAAGATGTTTAGATTTCTTGTGCAAAAACTTGTTTATTTCTTTTCTGGGACATCATATGAGATTGTCTAAATATGTAAATTTTAAATGTATTTTAATTTGCGCACAAGAAACAATGACTTGCAATTTTGCGATGATCTGTCTGTAGTAGTTTTAGTGGGTATTGCGACGTTTCGCCCCGCAAGCGGTTCGGCCCGCGGGGCGAATCGCCCATGAGACAGATCATCGCAAAATTACAATCCGTCAAAACGTCTACTATACCTATCTATGACCATAACAATTCGACCCATAACTCCTATCCTATTCCGAGTTCAATTGAATCAATTAATCAAAGATTTAATATCCTCGTCTATTTCACAAACACTTAGCGGCCCCCAAGTCGGTTACAGAGCTATTGGACCTTTTACTGTCCTCAACACCTTACCCCAATTACCAACTTTAAGCAGGATTACTACGGGCATTATCACTGAAAACTTTAGCTTCGGAACCCGATTCATCTCACGTTCAACAGCTTATTGTTATCAGGACGCTAGCAAGTACAGTCCCGAACAAACATGCTTAAGGTACTTAAAGGATTCGGAGTAATTTTAAAAGACTTGAATTCCAAGGACGTTGATTCAAGAATTGCTTAAATCTTGGGTATTATTTTTGAACTTTGTACGGCTCCGTATACTTAACTTTACGGATGACTTTTTCTCTCTTTTAGTAAAAATTATCCATTTCACACAGAACTTTAGTACCGCGCATGGCTATTTTAAAAGAAACGGGAAACTACAATAGGGGAAATCGTAAAATAATCCGTTAATTAAAGAAAAACTAACAAAAAAATTAAATAGTGTCACTGTCAAAGTGCTGTCTGTATAGGTGTATACGTTCCAAGCCGTTCGAAAGTAAAAATTATGCCCCTGAACTGGAATTGTGCTTACTTTTGGTATCAATGAGATAATTTTAGTTAGTAAAATATTTTCTATAATCTTTGACTGAAGTTTGCTTGCTTGTGACTAAAAGCTTAGTTATCATAGTAAGTACAGTTCCGAACAAACATGCTCAAGGTACTTAAAGGATTCGGAGCAAGACCGTAGTAATTTTAATAAGAGTTTTGAATTCCAAGGACGTTGATTCAAGAATTTCTTGAATCTGAACTGGCATTGTGCTTACTTTTGGGATCAGTGTGATAATTTCGGTTAATGAAATGTTTTCTGTGTTCTTTGACTGTAATTTGCTTTAGCTTTTGATGTAACTGTTGGTAACGTCAGTAGCTCATCTTTTGTATCACTGGAGTGTTAGTGCAAAATAAATCGAATTAATCTTTTATTTTATTCACAGGCGCCTTCCGTGTCTGTTAAAAATTACAAATACGAGTAACAAAGCGTACGTAAAAGGGCTCCAATTAGATAGTAAAGGTGAATAATTAAAATAAAAATATTAAATAAATATTAGGAGACATCTTACACACGGTGTTTGACTTCTAACTAAGCAAAGCTTGTCATATGGCTGCCAGAGACTGATATACTACAGATACATATTTTTAAATACATACTTATATAGATAATTAACAATAACAACCAGATACAGAGGAAACACCTACGGGTATGTTCATCACATAAATATTTGCCCTGGATGGGAATCGAACCCACGCCTCTTTGATCCAATAGTCTGGGTCACTAACCACTGAGCCACCGAGGCAGCCGGATTAGTTATAATTATATAATCTGTGATCTCTGTATGGAGGTTTATTTCTGGCTTATGGCTATTCGGGTAGGTTTGCATTAAATGGAAATAAAGTTGCTTATTGAGACCATCTGAAATACGCAGGATACTTCGGTGAACTTGCAAATTGTTTACTGAGAAAAAAAGAGAATTAAATTTGTATCTCATAAATAATAACTTATAACAAATTGATGAAAATATAATTTTATATATAAAAAAATGTATTTATTATACAAGTTAAGAATATGTAACGACTGAGAATAGAAAACATGAAAACCGAACTATGTTTCCCATGACCCTTAAAACGAAGACCGTACCACACAAATACGATAGTTATAGCACGATATTCAACTCTACGAGTAGGTACATCAACCTCAAAGCTTGCAACCTACAACTACCTGAACCTCTCCTGGAGGATTTATTACCCAACGAAATTAACCCGAAGATGTCTCGTAGAGATTTACAATGACGGAAATGAGGTATTTTTGAGGCCAGTTTAACTCCGATTTACGAGATCCTGCGGGAAGGTGCGCTCTTAAAGGGTTAATAAAGGAGTTAAGTCATGTAAGTAATATAAGGTATAAGGGCTGGCAACACTGTCACCATCTTACTGCAGGAGCTTTTAGCATTAAATTTAGTCAGGGTGTAAAAGTGAACTGAAATGTTTGCTTTCGTCCTGCTTTTTGCACCACTGTCCAAGGGTTTCTCAAGGAAGGTAATACATAATTTTGGAAGAGGTTTTTTTTTCATCCGTCTTTTTTACACATACTACAGCCTTGGCCAAAAGTTTTAGGCACCTTTAAAAAATCAAAATGCATGTTTACTACTTAACCAATAACTGAGTGTTTATCTTAAATGACTTACCGGGGTCATAAATAACTTCTTAGAATATTAAGCGGCTCTTTGTTAAGGTCATAAAACACTTGGTGACCGAAAACAAAGGACTCGGTTTTTATCGGTTCTTATCAGTCAATGTTTGGTCACTTGTGTTCTGGACTGTAACAAGTAAACAAGCTTTCATTTCTGTTGATGTTGTGGGCGGGTGCTCCTATCAGAAGGTTTTCCTGTAGTGAGTGAAACGCCAATATCCAAATAAGTAACTTCATCATTTATTAAAATCTAATTTCTTATGTCCTAACTTAACTATTTACCTATAAATATTCATGGCGCGAGCATCTTGTAATTTGAATCTGCAATCAGTGCAGTTGCGGAAGCGAGGCGTCCTATCTTCCGTCTCTGTCGCGAACTATAAAGATATAGGCAATTCGACGAGCTCGCCAGTATTGATTCTATGTCCAAAGCGAGTGCACGTCGCTCGTCGCTCCGCTCTAATCTTCGCGCGCTGCGTGTGCGCATCGCTTCGCCCCTCGCCAGTTGGCAGTCGCGCGCTCGGCGATGCACACGTGTATGCATGATGTTATGCTCCCACATCACCCCCGCTCAAAAAAATCGTACGGTGGGTCGGACGATTCTGCCACTTCGCGTGATATAGGGCTGCTTTGGTGGCGCGACAACTGGCTGGTCTTGAACTGTTGGTAAAACGACGCTTGTACTCGTAGTTGTCGATTTACTCGAGTCTTCGTCTTGCTCGTCGAGTAAATATGCAGGCTTGAGTCGGTCGATCGAGATTACAGTGGAGCGTAGTGGTAGCTGAATCTTGAAGTACTTTTCATGCTTCTCCAAGACAAGATAGGGTCCCTCGTACGGTGGCGTGAGCGGCTTCTTGACACAGTCGACTCGGACAAATACATGTGTGCAGGTTGACAGGTCTTTGTGTACGAACGGAGTGCGTGTCGATGTCTGCTGTTGTGCTGGCGCTAGCGACTTCATTGTTTGCGCCATCTTTTTAATGAGCTCTGCTGGTTCATCTGCGTTCTTTGTAGGCACGAAAAAATCAGCAGGCAGTCGTAGCGTCGCTCCGTATGTACACAAGGCAGGGCTCATGTTTGTCGCCTTATGTACTGCTGCGCGCAGGCCCAGTAAAACTGTGGGCAGCTCTTGGCTCCAATTGGCGCTAGCTCCTCTTGCCATCAGCGCGCTCTTCAGCGTACGGTGCCAGCGTTCTATTTGCCCATTTGACTGGGGATGGTAAGCAGTTGTGCGTATTCTGGCGACGCCCAGCTTCTTCATCAACTCGTGGAATAACGAGGATTCAAACTGGCGTCCTCTGTCCGTCGTCAGCCTCAATGGACAGCCGTATCTGCAGATCCAGTGCTCGTAGACTACTCTGGCTACGGTCTCTGCTGTGATGTTGCGCACTGGAACTGCTTCAGGCCACTTGGTGCGTCGATCGATCATGGTGACGATGTAGGTGTGTTCTTCTGATGGTACTAGCGCTCCTACGATATCGACGTGAAGATGCTCGAATCTTCCCGCTTCTTGGAATTGGCCCAGAGGTGCGATAGTGTGGCGCTGTATCTTGCTCTTCTGACAGCCAAGACAAGTTCTAGCCCATTTCGAAACATCGGCGTTCATATTCGGCCAAAAATATCGCTGCGCTACCTGTTTTCTTGAGTTACGTATGCCTGGGTGACTCAGTTCATGAAGCGCTTTGAAGGCAGCTTCTCGAAACGATGTAGGCAAGTACGGTCTCGGATCGCTTGTTGACATCTCGCAGTGTATGGGTTTGATAACGCCTGGCAAAGTTACGCGAGCAAACTTCAAGTTGTTTCTTGCTCGTAATAGTTTCAACTCGTCGTCTTGTTCTTGATAATCGGCGAGTTGTTGATAGTCGAGTGTAGAAGTGCAAGTAATTGTCTCAATTCTTGAGAGAGCGTCGGCGACTGGATTCATTGCTCCCTTCACGTACTGTATGTCTGAGCAAAACTGGCTGATGAACTGCAGTTGCCTCTCTCGTCGCGGTGTGTCACTGTTGCTCGGTGCTTTTGATAAGGCGTAAGTAAGTGGTCGATGGTCGGTATGAATAACCACTTCAGCTCCTTCTATATATCTTCTAAAGTGCTTGACAGCGGTGTACATCGCTAGAAGTTCGCGGTCGTACACGCTGTACTTTCTTTGTGCTTCACTCAGTGTCTTCGAGAAGAATGCTATTGGATGCCATGCTGAGTCTTGATACATCTGGACAACGCCACCGATACTTTTCTCTGAGGCGTCGGACATAATATGTAGCTTCGCTCCTGGTATAGGATGAGACAATGTCGTCGCTTGTTTGATGCTGTCACGACATTGTTTGAAAGCTTCTTCTGCTGCAGGAGTCCACGTGATTGGCGTTTTGTCTTTCTTTTTTGTATTGTGTAACAGCTTGTTGAGTTCTAACTGTTTCTCTGCTTGATGTGGCAACGCATCTCTGTAGAAATTGATCATCCCCAAAAATCTTCTCAATTCTTCTATTGTTTTTGGTTTGGGAAATGATGAGATGGCTTCTGTCTTCTCTTTCGGTGGTCGGATGCCGTCTGCAGACACGTGATAGCCGAGGAAATCTAATTCTTGCTTTCCGAGCTCGCATTTTTCAATGTTGATAGTGAGTCCAAATTCCATCAGGCGCTTGAATATCTGATGCAAATGGCGCTTATGACTTTCTTCATCTGGCGAAAACACGATGACATCATCAATATAGCAGAAAGTGAATTCGTCTAGGCCTCTGAGTACTTGGTGCATGAAGCGCTGGAACGTCTGAGCGGCGTTGCGTAGTCCAAACGTCATTGAAGTGAATTCAAACAGTCCGAATGGAGTAGTGATTGCAGTTTTCTGTGCGTCTTCTTTGCTTGCCATTGGAATCCAGTAATAGGCCTTCTTAATGTCTAATTTCGAGAAGATCTTCATGCCGTTCAATCTGAATGTGAAATCTTGAATTCTCGGAATTGCATAGCGATCAGGTGACGTCATCGCATTGAGTAAGCGATAATCACCGCAGATGCGTAGTTGTCCGTCCTTCTTCTTGACAATGTGCAGAGGATTGGCCCAGGAACTGTTAGATGGACGACAGACACCCATGTCCATCAAGCGCTCGAACTCTTTCTTTGCTTCTATATATTTTTCAGGCGTTAGTGGTCGCGGTCGGACGTGAACAGGTGGCCCAGTTGTTTCTAAGTGGTGCGTGACGTCATGTTGCGGCGGTTTCTTGAGCGACATCGGCCTCTGAATGTCTGGATACTGCTTTAGTATATCGCTGAACGGATGATTCATGTTGATGACATGTACTGCTGAGTCATTGCTGCGGATCGAAAGCGTCTTGATTGATAGCTTGGTCAGCCCGTCAATCAATCTCTGGCCCTTCAGGTCCACCAGAATATTGTGGTGTCGTAGAAAATCAGCTCCAATGATAGATCTTCTGACGTCAGCGATCACGAATGTCCACGAGAAATTGCGTCGTAAGCCCAAGTTCAGCTGGTAAGTTTTCTCGCCATATGTCCTTATTGTACTGCCGTTCGCTGCGTACAACTTGTAGTCGGTCGGGGAATGTCGCTGGTTCGGTTTGACAGCCAACACGGAGATCTCGGCGCCGGTATCGATGAGGTAACGTTCTCCGGTTTGGCGGTCAGTAACGCTCAGGCGGTTACTATGAATTGCTTCGACAACGGGTCCCGCCGAATCCGATGTCCTTTCTAGTTTTCCGACGTCTGTGATTGGCTCTTCCAGGAACACGGCGATTCGCACTTCTTGGCTCGGTTGCGGAATCTAAAATGGTAGCGACACAACCAATCTGCATCGCCAGGCTTCTGCGATTTGCTGTTGCTTCTGGACTTCGATCTTGACCGATTTCGGAAGTTACGCCGGCATACCTCTTGCGCTCGTAGATGTGCGATTTCAAGCGTAAGCTTCTCGAGTTGCTTCATCAGTACATCGATCTTGGCATCTTCTGCTGATCTGGCAACCACTTGCAGTCCTAGGCGCTGCATCGTTAATTCCACCCTTGAAGCAAACGTATCCCAGGTAAAATCGAAGCTTCAACTCGAACGGTTCTTAATTCGGGGTCACCAATGTGGGCGGGTGCTCCTATCAGAAGGTTTTCCTGTAGTGAGTGAAACGCCAATATCCAAATAAGTAACTTCATCATTTATTAAAATCTAATTTCTTATGTCCTAACTTAACTATTTACCTATAAATATTCATGGCGCGAGCATCTTGTAATTTGAATCTGCAATCAGTGCAGTTGCGGAAGCGAGGCGTCCTATCTTCCGTCTCTGTCGCGAACTATAAAGATATAGGCAATTCGACGAGCTCGCCAGTATTGATTCTATGTCCAAAGCGAGTGCACGTCGCTCGTCGCTCCGCTCTAATCTTCGCGCGCTGCGTGTGCGCATCGCTTCGCCCCTCGCCAGTTGGCAGTCGCGCGCTCGGCGATGCACACGTGTATGCATGATGTTATGCTCCCACAATGTGATTAAAATGACACCTAATTGTGTTAAAAATGCCAAAAAGGAGTGAAATAAGTTTAGAAAATAGAGTAAAAACACAGGGCGCCTAATACTTTTGGCCAAGGCTGTATTTCGATGTTGTTGAAGTTAACAACAATATCGGTTTGGTTCAGATATAATTCTCAATTTTTTTGAGAATTAAACATTCTGCGCCTTTATTTAATGAGAACTTAGAAAGCATAATTCTACAAAATATGCCCAATTCTTCTTTTGAGAGTCAAGTTTAAGAAATAGACTTAACTATAGGTGTGAAACAAATGCCAATTTTAAAAATTGGGTATTCTACTCCTAATCCGTCGTTTGTGTCATTCTCTAAAGTTCGTAGTTCAGCTGTAACATAACAGAAGTTGGTTCTGATATTTAAAAATTAAATGAAAAGTCTGTATTTTCTTATGTTGTCGCAAATAATTAAGCCAATGCGAAACGAGACGACGATAAAATGAGCAATATGAACATATTCAAAGTTTCCTTTGAAAACAGATCTGTTGAACTTCAAGACAGCAGGAAATCCTTTGTACTTACACCAGTTGGCGAGTTGGCTATTTTTAAAGTTGCCCCAAGGCATTAAGGTTCAAACTTTGCTGAAAGAAGACTTCGACGACATTACTGTGACTTCAAAAGCTCTGTGCAGTACAAAAGCATCGCGATAAGTGGCCGATAGCATTAAAAAGGACAGCCGAGAACCGAGTAGAAGTTGGTAGAAGTGAAGATCGTTTGACTGACTTTGTCAGTTACAATATAAGGTTGATTACACTGTGTGATAAAATTGGGATAGATTTCTATGTGGGTGTGGGCTTTTTACTTTTTAGGTTTTAAGTGGAATTAAATGTAACAAGAAATATAAAATTAGGTAGACTTTTTAGTCTAAAACATGATTGCTTTTGCTCGAAATTGGAATGTTAGGTGTTGATACTTTTTACCCGAGTGCGTAGCAAGTACAAAACTTACGATTAAACATATGTAAATAGTAATTTTAAAAATTTTATCTCACATCTTTTCCGAAATTAAGCTATGATAGCTAGTTATGTATAGTGGAGGACAAGTTTAGAGGAGTAATCTGCCGTCCACAAGCTATAACACCGTTAAGCCACAGGGGGTCATTTTTCACTTTTAAACACATTCTTATAGAGTTTAATATTATATATCGGTCACTGTAAGAATTATTTTTATATCGTTTATAGTTTAGAAGATAGAAATTGTGAAAACACCGCTACTGACATTCTTATTTCTACTTTACAAGTCAATAACGTCGTCATCCAACAGAACATAACTTAAATACCGCTATGATCCCTATTTATTTGAAAACATCATTATTCTACAAATAGTAGCTTACCTTTAAAGCCGTTTTTGCAAATAATTGTCTAAATCATAGTTAAAGTTCTTTATCTGTCTAGTCCCGGGTTTTCGCTGATACCCAAAAATTTGGTTTTGTGGTTTAACTGCTTTTAAGATTATAGACGGCAGTAATAATATTTAGTTTAGTGGAGGGGAGTGCAGTTTTAGACTGAAAGATTTCTAATTAGAATTCAAAGCCATTTTAGTAAGTCAAAGTGGCCGTAAGCAACCGAAGGGATCGTAAAACTCTAAGTGTAGCAGCGTAGGAAGTTATGATAACGTTAAATAAATAAGAATACTAATTTTAATTATTTGTAACAGTGCAGCCAATGTAAGCCGTGATGGTGTAGTGGTAGTGATAGCACCCGCCTTACAATCGTGAGGTCGAGGGTTTAAATCTCGGCTCCGTATCATTGAGTTTTTGGGACTTCTGTAAGTGTACTTCGATCACCTATACCTAGTGTGTATAGGTGATCGAAGTTCACACTATTGGCTTTTCGGCGAAGGAAAGCCTCGTGACTCGTGAGGCAACCTGCGCGCGTTAGGAGAAGAAATTCGACGGCATATGTGAATCCACCAACCCGAACTGGGCCAGCGTGGTGGATATGGATCAATCACCCTTTATTAGGCCTATGTTCAGCAGTGGACTATTAAACAAGCTGGCACCAGCCAATGTCAAATTATAGGTACATGGAAAGACAAAAGGAAGTTTCCTTTTATTTGCGCTACAATTATCCAGTCTCCAGAGAGCATTCCATAACTGGTTCCAAAGATGTCTTTAACCTGATCTGATGGACCTTGAACCCAATGGAAATAGTCCAACTACTAGCAAAAACGATTATTTTCTTCGCGGCGTTCTTAATAAAGCACCTGACAGCGAACTCGGCAGCGTCTGGTTTGCGTGCTATGACGCTCAAATAAATACAAAATTAGAAAGGTAGAGCTAAACAAAAACATTAACAGTATTTTGGAAGATACACAACGAAAAGAAGGGATTATTATTATATACTACGGGACTAATCGCGCACTAAAATTACGAGATAAATAAATACCTCAGTATGAGTCTACCCGTGACCACGATCGATTATTTATCTCGTAATTTTAGTGCGCGATTAGTCCCGTAGTGTGTAATAAAAATAAAAATAGGGAATAATATAGGTATACAATCAATATTATGTATTTGTATATCAATAAGAATATAATCATTAATGTTTGGATCGCTTAAAACTGAGAATTAGAGACGTGGCAATGGATTGTCACAATATATACCATGCACCTTGTAATAAAATATACACATTCAGTAATCAGTATGTTCAACAGTAAAAATTTAGTTAAATATAACCAACAAATAAAGAAATAACAGCTGCATAACATAATTATTAGAACATAGAATTTACTAATTTACAAACACATAAATCAATAGGGGTTTGTGCTAAGGGCCTTTATATTCAGAAGTGTGATAATGTAAGCTGAAATATAAACGAACTCCAGCCGTCAACATCTGCGTTCAACTATGAAAACCAGCACAGAGAAAAAAAACAATTAGGCATTCCTCCGACGTCATTTAAGCCGGGACGGGCGCAGTCCAGACGAAATTTGAATTTCAAAAACACAAAAGTTAAGCTCAGGGTTTTGAATTTTCAACAGAATTTACATATACAAATGAGTCATCTGCGCTCGTCACGGTGTCTGCGTCGGCTTTTTTATTTGACGTTGGACACGTCATTCGTTGGAGAGGGTAGATCGAAGCTCAAGCCAAGTGTGAATGAGATAGAACCTTGAATTACCGGTCAATATTTCAGCCTCCGTCCGTACTGTTATAGATCCGAAAGTATGTTTATTGGTTTTCTCGTTTGCTTGTTACTTTTTCATGCAGCGACAGATGTACTAATTTTTTGACATTCGCTTTTTTTGAGATTTGATAAAAGTCGTTGAATAAAAGTTGTTAGTTTTGATGTTCAGAATAAGCCCCTAAAAGGATGCTAATTGATTACCCTGTATAAATATAATAAAAGTAACATAGGTTAAATTAAAGGTTCATACGGAATAGCATAAAAGTTAAAATATGACGCGGGAGGATACGCGGGCAAGTCACATCAAAATGTAATTCGCAGAAAT
The DNA here is from genome assembly GCA_949316475.1 of Hypomecis punctinalis. Taxonomy (NCBI): domain Eukaryota; kingdom Metazoa; phylum Arthropoda; class Insecta; order Lepidoptera; family Geometridae; genus Hypomecis; species Hypomecis punctinalis. The sequence continues at coordinate 15,072,866 of OX438809.1, forward strand.
GTATTAAGATCCTCGATGTAAGCATATTGGGAATGTCATGTCGCAGGCGTCATACGTTCAATCTGCCTTGCGGAACGCTCGTAAATCCGTCATTACCGTTTTTACATCAATCCAAAGCAATGGAACTCCAAAATTGCTCACAATGGCGTTCACATTCGAAAATATCGTAAAACTGGGCATAAAGCTCGGGAAGTTGATTACCATTCGGAGCGAGATCTTTCAATGAAATCGAAAAAATCGTATATTTACATATACGTTGAATTTGAATGGACGGAAATGTGTTTGGCTCAATGGTTTCTAGTTAATTCGGACAGGAAGTAGGTACGGTCATATCCTTAAATGATATTTTGATTTTAGTGACATTGATAGATGTGTGACGAACTAAACCAATATTGCAGATATATTCTATACTAAACCAATATTTGACTACCTCGGTGGCTCAGTGGTTAGTGACCCTAACTTCTGGATCAAAGAGACGTGGGTTCGATCCCCACCCAGGGCAAATATTTATGTGATGAACATTAGTGTTTGCTCTGTGTCTGGGTGTTATTTAGTTACTATCTATATAAGTATGTATTTAAAAATAAGTATATGTAGTTTATCAGTCTCTGGCAGCCATATCACAAGCTTTGCTTAGTTTCAGAGTCCGTGTATAAGATGTCCCAAAATATTTATTTATATAGGCTGAATCAAAGTTATTATTATGGCGGCTGTGACGTTAGATACAAGCTGCGGATAACCCAATCCAGACTGAAGCCAGCTGCGCGAGGATTGGGTTATTCGCTGCTTGTAGCTAACATCACACCCGCCAAGAAGTTTGATTCGGCCTATATGCTACGTTTGGGATGAAAAAACATGACGGAGAGATCTATTAATATATCTTTTGTGATTTAAACATATGGGAATGTCTCGATGACACGTGGACGAGGTTGACCTTGCCACCGAGAAATATGGCACAAGGTTCATAAAAAAGTGCTCATTGGATACCGATACTAGCTGATTTTGATATGTAATTAAAGTATAGCAAAATCTGTACTCTGTACCAGCCTTTTTAGTAGTCCGCTGCAGGACGTAGGCCTACCCACGAAGGGTGATTGGGCCATATCCACCACGCGGGCCCAGTGCGGGTTGGTGGATTCACATACGCCATCGAATTTCTTCTACGGATATATGCAGGTTGCCTCACGATGTTTTCCTTCACCGAAAAGCCTGTGGTGTGAAATTCCGTACATAAATTCCAAAGAACTCATTGGTACGGGACCGGGGATTTGAACCCACGACCTCACGATTGTAAGGCGGGTGTCACTACCTCTTGACCACCACGGCTTATATATATTATAGCAATATAGACACACAGTATCGAAATAGTTTTTAGTTTATTCCGTAGATATAAAGAAGCAAATTTCCGAATGCAATGTAATATGCTTTTTAGACTCTGCTGTCCGTCTATCTGTCATCAGGCTGTATCTCATGAATTGTGGTAGCTAGAAAGCTCGAATTTTCACAGATGATGTATTTCTGTTGCCGCTATAACAACAAATACTAAAAATTAAATTAAAGGACATGTCCACAAAATGTATGGAGGCTGGTATAATAATAATCAAAAATTCTAACCACAACACTCGTTACATTTCGAGAAAGTTCATATTTTTCTGAGTCTATTACATCAATTAACACCAAAAAAGAGGCCTCCGTTTTTTTTTTAAATAATTTTGAATCTATTAAGATAAATAAATATATTTGGCTCAATAGGTAGTTTATCTCTAGCAAACCTGACTAAGTAACCTCCAAATTGCTGAATAGAAGCATTTTTACCAATTAGACACAGTTTATTTCGTGTTTTTTGTCACATTGTACCTACTAACTGGTCACCCTGGTAGGTAATAATTTTTAATTTTAGCAAATTAAGAGATGAATTTGGAAGAATCAGCTACGAATGCAAGTAAAATAGCGATAGAAGCACTTTATCATCGCTAAACTAGAAAAAGTAATAAGCTGTAATGTTATTTTTCATACAATTTGAATTTCACATTTTAAAAAAAATGGAGGGGTGAAAAAATCTAAATTAAAGATTTTTGGGAAGCCCATAAAACAAGCTTTCAAATGATGTATATATCATCTTGGTTCGATTTTCCTCTGAATAATATACCACTTGTGGACGTCTCCTTTATATTTAAGGGAGGCTCCCATATAACAAACCTGAATTTTTAACCGTTTTATGCTCGATATTAACAAAAGTAACAGGTAGAAGTTTGAAATATTCACAGATGTATATATCCACTTCAATAATAAATAGTTAAAATAAAATAAATATTTAGGGGGGGGGCGGGGTTTCCCATAAAGTACGGAACCCTTCGTCCGCGAGTCCGACTCGAACTTGGCCGATTATTCCTGTTTCCGATAATTTGAATAAAGCTGTATATTACTCATCGTCATCATATAATAATTATCAGCCGTAGGACATTCACAGCTGGACATAGGTTTCCCCTATGGATTTCTAATAAGATCTGTTGGAAGATCTGTTGATCCTTTTTATTTAATGCGCACCCCGTCCATTATTTATACGCTATCTATCCTCTCCATCCTAAGGTTGCCTGGCAGAGATCGCTATTAGCGATAAGGCCGCCCTTTGTTACACTGTTTTTGTATCTTTATTTCTTCTTATTATGCTTATTTCTTGGTGTGCAATAAAGCGTTTATCTATCTATAATTGGTCTACGTTGTCGCTGGACGTCCTACGCTGCGCTTGACGGTAATTGGTCTCCATTCAAGAACCTTACGGCTCCATCGCGACCATGCGTCCTACTGTGTACTATTATGTAAATGTTTATGTAATTAGGTTATTTTTCACAAAACACTAATTAATTTAAAATCTCTTTGAAATAACCATCCCAGTGGTACGCTTTTATCAACAAGGGGATGGAGTTACGAGTAAACTAAGGCCAGAATCAAAAATTAAGTTCCCAGAAAAAGGTCAAAAACTGCTTATTTCGCAGAATGAAGAGTAAATAAATATTAATAGGCACTTTTCTTGAAATCCCCGCGAACCTATCAAGTTAATCCTCAAAGAAACCACTGAATATTTTAAGGAAGGTATTTAAAATCATTTTATGAACCGCAGAAAACCGCCGAGTCCCAAATCTCGAATGTTTTAATATTAAATGAGCTAAAGGCATTGTTTGATATAAATACTTTTAAAATAAAATCTTTGGTTTACTTTTAATAATTATTTTAGGCCAACTTCATCACTACATATTATACATCAAAGTCCCTTTTGTGTGTGTCTATCTATATTTCGACTAAGTGTAAAGTTTGTGTAGTTAGGGCTTGTAGAGTTCTGGCGGTTAGAGTTAGCTGGTCCCTACATGATATCTGATAACTTTTTGTGACAGTCTTACAATTTTCGTGGTTTAAACATCGACAGTATTTTTTGATACTGTTAATGTGTTTAAATTCAAATATTTGCTAATTATACGAGTACTTTATGAGTCGGAAAGATTAAAGTTCAACCTTTTGTGAATCAACATTTTGCGAATTCAACATTATGAGCCGGAAGGTAATAAACTATTAAGAACATTTTTAGGGTTCCGTACCTCAAACGGAAAAAACGGAACCCTTATAGGATCACTTTGTTGTCCGTCTGTGTGTATGTCCAGACTCTTTATCTCGGGAACGCGTAAAGATATCGAATTGGAATTTAAACTGTATACGTATATTTATGGTCTCTTGCAGTTGTGTAAAAGAAAATGTTATCAGTTATCGTTTAAAAAAGTTAGAGCCGTTTATGTCGTAAAAAACCGCATATTTCGCACTCACAAATATCAAAACCTACAGGGTACTTCCCGTTGACATAGAACTATGAAATTCGGCGAGAAGCATTGTCTTAGAGTACACATATAGGAATAAATCTGAAAACTGTACATTTTTATTTAAATCACAAACAAATATGGCCTCAAAATTAACAAAATATGGGTTCAAAATTCAAAGTGAGTAAATCGTATCATGTAAGGCATCATATAAAAGAACATCATTAGCACATGCTAAAACAGGTTTTTAATTATTTTAACAACGTGTTTGTACGGTACCCTCGATGTGCGAGCCTGAATCGCACTTGTCCCATAGACGTATATATTACTGCGTAAGGACGAGGCCAACCGCGCGACTAAATGGGACCAGAACGCTGGCCCTAAAATTACAGTTTAGGGCCAACGAGACTCAGTTGACAGCGGTCCGTCGGCGAGAGTGAGCGTGTATTTTCTTGTCATAAAAATGCCTAGTTGTGTAGTTAAAGGTTGCAAAAATTACGATACGAAGGTTAAAAAAAACATGGGATATCGTATCATAACCTTATATTACTTTTGTTGTCATTAAGTTACTAATAAACAAATTATAAAGCGATAAATATTTTTTCTACGAATTCCATAATGGCGGCTATTGCGCGGCTGCTACTGAACGCGCGAAGTGAACGAAGTAACCTTGTACGGACGTAATTTTTATTTGTTTCATTGTTGTCTTAAGAACTTATTGCAAGTATTTTTTTTTTATTTTGGTATCTAGTAATATGTTTTTTATTCGATAAAAAACGACAAAAAGAGTACATAAAAAAAAGAAATATTGTAGAAGAAATTTTTTGCTTTTTCAATCGATATCTATCGGGTTAGAAATACATGTGGACCGAGAAATCAACATTTTGGATATTTCGTGGGGAGGGCGGGGGGAAACTAAGCTTGAGCCTCAAGTAGGATAAAGGTAAGGTACCATTCAAAAGTAGTGATTAAAAGACCCAAAACTCGCCAAAATCGTACAAGCCGTTTAGGCTCTAGAACGTCTAGAAGTAGGCGTTATAGAAACACACAAACATAATATACTTACATATTATATCCCAAAAACATTACCCACCTTCTTGATCAGTCGGGTAAAATAGATCATCGTTATGTACCTACCTATATGCCATTAGCCGCGTACCCACCTAGCGCACAGGCTCGCGCGGCAGCCTCGGTGTCCAGATCGCGAGCGTTGGCTCCCGAGGCAGCCTCAGTAGTTTTGTTCAATTTACGCGAGGCCGCCTCGCGAGGCTGGCTGAGCCATCATAAGTCCGCGAGTATTCGAAATGGACAGTCGTGTATTTTCAGCTGCAGCTATTTTCCTAGCTGCTTATTGTTTAAAAAAACGAAAACAGTCACGTATCAAGAAAAAACCTAGACGCTTCTGGATTAGAAAAATTTATGAGCGTCTGCCCATGATATCAATATTATAGATAGAGACAAACACGGTAATAGACAAAACTTGAAGTAGCTTCGCGCGCGAGCCAGAACATAACCGTTCCCACCTAACACACAGCGCTCACTGAGGCACCTTTGAGCGCGTCAAGTTTACCGACAACAGATGGCTCGGGGCCGAGCCGTGCTCAGCCGAGCAAACGCGCGCCCGAGGCAGCCCGAGGCACGTCCACACCAGCCGAGGCATATGGCTCGCGAGGCTGCCGCGCGAGCCTGTGCGCTAGGTGGGTACGCGGCTATTGACTTAATTTACTGACTATGCTAAAATGCAAAAAATAAAAACATGTACGCGCTCACAAGGTTACGTAGTCCACGTAATTAACGCGGCACTCACGTAGTTCGTATGAATTATCACAGATGTCGCAGTGTTTGCTTGTACTAAGAAGTTCTTTACAAAATGCTTAGACGGGCGCATCCTTCCTTTAGAAATCTTTGACTTGTCCGGTTTTTTCAGGACTTCTAGGACTTGTACAACATGTAAAATAATATCTTATGTGATTGTACCGGGTCAAACCAAGGACGGAAACGATACACCACAAAACCTTTTACCTTTTTAGGCGTGATTTCAAATATCATTGTAAAGGAACCATAGACGAGCCTTGTCTGTGGATTCTTCAAAACCATAACAAAGCGTTCTACGTTCAAATTCAAACTTGATTAATATTATCCCCGTGACAGGTCAAAAACCGTCACAGCGTCATCATGACAGTCTGGAAGGTTCTATTCATCGGCAAGTCCCTTACGATATCAATGTACTCTAAATTAATAAAGATAAAGTTCATTTTTAAACTAGAGCTAAAGTAGAGTGCATCGAAAAAAATATCGAGAAATAAACTCTTTATTTCTTAGTACATAAAGTCCATTTTGGCTCCAGTCTCTGATTCCGACAGCAATTCCATGGAAATGCCAGACGATTAATCTGAAATGGTTCTTATCAGAGGGGTCCAGGGAGGGTTTTGGTGTGAAAGTGAAGGAATGCCATGAAAGGATGCGTCGGAACGTAAAAAATACGGTTGAACACACGTGGGCGGTCGAATTCTATGGGGTATTAGACATACAGGGTGTCTTTATATCTCTAGACGACTTAGACATTCAAGCACTTGATAACTGAAGATTGCATAATAAAGACAGAAACGAATAAGGAGAAAATATTTACTACAAAGATAGTCGACACTTTGTACGAGTTAGGAAAATAGATTGTGGATGACTTAGTGTCAGAAAATATAATATGTACCTACCCAGTAATGGCAGCCGTAGTAAACTTGTGATCTTATCGAATGTTATTATAGTTTGTCTTTGTATGGTTAGATTGAGGATTAAATATTATCTTTTCAAGTCGTTTAAGAGAAAATATATCAGATCTGATGAAGAGCCAAGATTCTGATTTTATAGTCTACACGCCATACTCTACAAAAACCTTAACTTCACGAACTCTATGCTTTAGTCAAAATATGTGCTTTGGCCCTTTCGTAACTACAAGAACTATTTGTACAACAGAAATAAAGTATGTAATTATCAGTAGCGACAGCGAAACAGCTAAGTTACATATTTACTAAGGTGTAGAGTTGAAATTATGGTTTATACTTTATAGACACCCTGTATATAATATTTATAGGTAGATATACATCTTCACGGTTTCGTTGGAGGGTAGACCAGAGTCATTGATCTTGTGCATTGGAGGTGGAATCATCTATCATGGGAGATGTATGACGTGAAGAGTTCCTAGGGGCAGGGATATGTGTTTTGTTTGCTGTATTTATGGACACAATTTGTGATCACCATCATCATATCATCCGTCATTTAAAACTTAAAAACTCACTGTTACGGGGCCCGCATTTGAACCCACGACCTTAAGATTGTCACGATCTTTTACGGTGAAGTAACATGGCACATCGTGAGGCAACCTGCTTACGTTCATAGAAGAAATTCGATGGGGTAAATGAATTCAACCTGCACTGAGCCAGCGTGGTTAATTTGGCCCAATCACCCGTTGATGGTATGTCCAGCAGTAGACTATTAAAAGGCTGGTCCAGTACCTCACGATTGTTAGGGTGAGTGTTGTCCCACTAGCCCCCGTACCTACTAATGGATTTAATTATCAATTGAACTTCTTGGCGTTTGAACACGCGGCGAGTGATTGCGCAGTAGTAATAATATATTCATGTGTTAGCGGCGTAAGAGAGGCGATGTGCGCTTCAGTAAAAAAGGTTTTTTATTGAAGTCTGTGGTGCACAGCTTGTAGCTAACTTTACAGCCGCCAAGAAGTTTGGTTCGACCTATACCACCATTGTTAGTCAAGTAATCAACAGGGCTGGATTAGTAGTGAATAATTGAATCGTGCTTATTTTGGCGACGCCGACGTGTTATTTCATCGAGTTACGCTAATCCTTCAATTAAGATACCTGAGTACGCTCCCAGATAGAGTAGAAACAATCTACTTATAGTCGGGGAGCCAACGGCATCGTATCTGTAACGTGCTAAGGGATTGTCACATTTTCTGCGTTCTCCGTGACTCTTTAGAACACCAGCCGTATGGATTATTTTATAAAAAAGTAACCCACAGATTTCTGATGGTAAAATCAGAAATTTAGTAGGACTACCAACTAAACTAGGATACTAGAAAACTAGAATAGCCTTTGCAGATTTTACTAAGAATATCGAGCACTAGCGCATGAACCCATCTCGCAAGGCAGATCCCTGTGTCCGCGATATTCCAATCCGATAAAGGGTACCAAATGCGGTCGAAACTATAGTAGACCTCGTACCTGCCTTTAAAAGTAGAAAAAAATCATAGTAAAAAAATACCGGGTTGCACCCCGGGAGTTCCGGCAGAAGTAAAAACTTGAACATTAACGTTGTGCATTTTTTTAAATTTTGGAATGGTTAATGAATAATTTCGGACGAATTGCTTTATTTATCAGTTTAAAAGTACTATCATTGATGTGGCAAAGTACAAAATCACACACGCACACTCGCGCAAGCGCCTTGCGCCGCTTAAACGAAACTACAGGAGCAGGCATACATTTTCCCGCGCGGTAGAAAGAGAGGGAGATATTATTACGCCGCGCCGGCGGTCTACTCTCCCTCCGTCTTACGAATTTTCGATCATTTACGTGTTCTGACGCGAGTTTAACATTTTTTACCCATCTCAAAAAGTGCACAAGGCCGATAAAGAAGTTTTCACTTCAAAAAAATAATTATCGCCTTTGTATATTCTAAATAAATCGTTGCCTAATTTTCAGTAAGAAAATCATTTTTCTGCAGTTTTTATTTAGAAGATATTCGACCTAATTTCGCATTGCTCGTAACTAAACATGCCCCTGTCTCCCAGACTATCTCCGGTAGACAACTCATCAGATTACCCAATCTTCTACGCAATCGCTACACAATTATCCAATGCCACTCTTCTTACATATCACATTACTCGTGTCAAAGACAAGCAGCGATGTACTGTACACTGATTTGAAATTTCAACAACCCCTGTACATGACAGCGCTCCTTCAAAGGATTCTCACCCAGATCACCTATATTTGTCTTACGCGATAAAGGTTATTTTCCCTCGGTAACGTAGATAATGTTATTGAAATTTGAACAGTTTCGGTGATGTAACAGGTTCGTGTCGCAAAGGCTTTATCTTTGTTATTATGTAAGGTAATAGCTTCGTAATAATAATATGAGCAGGTATTCGTTATTTATGGAGCAAGTTAAGTAATTTTCCATATAGGCTGTTGAAACAATGGCATTTTAGCTTTTGGAGGCAGATATCGTAATGAAAGCGTTGGACAGTTTATGGTTCAGGAACTAAACTGGGTTTTTAAATCAAGAGAGAGGTGGAGTGAACGTCAAATATGGAACTTATGGAAGGGAGAAGAAAGATAGAGGTATCTTTCTTAGTTGTAACCAGTTGTGTAATTATTTATTGACATTACACGTACCTAGTCGTGGTTTAAAGGAATTTCGTGCCGAAAGCCATGTTAGCGTAGTGGGAAAACGCTTGCTTTACAAGCCTGAAGCGTGGATTAAAACCCGGTCCAGTACAAATTCGAGTTCTTTAAAAATTATTTACATATTTCCACACCACTGGCTTCAAACATAGTGAGGCAACTTGCATACGTGCGCAGAAGTAATGTGACGGAGTATGTGAATTCACCCACCCACACTGAGCTAGCATAGTTGATATGGCCCAATCGCCCTTTGAGGGTAAGCCTATGCTTTGCAGTGGACTAATAAGATTTACACTAGATCGACTTATACACCATCTTGTGACATCTATGGTATGAGTATTACCCATGAACACCTGCACTAATCCTAAACATGAGCGAGTGTACACGTTACGCAACTCTTTAAGGCACACGTGATTACTCTGTACCACTATAGATTACCTCTTTACAGATATACAATAACTACTCGTATACGTCTCGTTCGTTCCGTACGCTCTCATGATCGCACAATAATTTGATACATTTGTATCCATTTCATCTTACCGAGAATTTCATATATTCCTTATAAAAGTTTTTACTTATATGCTGGGTCGGATTTCTAGACGATTCTGAGAAAACATTAGCAAAACATAGCCTTATGTCTTACTCGGCGAGATGGATGGGCCACTGATGGTAAGCTTACCTGAAAAGAAACAAATATATTGTTAGTTGAAAGAATAATTATTTTTCGTAAAAAACAGCATGGCCGACTTCACCCGTGTACAGAATTCGCGAATATTTCGCACGGATCGATGTAGCATTTTTCACATTATTGTTGATTTATCAAAAAAAATGGGACCAACTTCGAAGTATACTCTTTCCAATAAAAAAAGAATTATCGAAATCGAACCACTATGTAAAAAGTTATGCGTGGTTACACATAAAAATATATATATATACGCGTCGAATTAAGTACCTTCTCCGGTGGTTCGTCGGTCAGAAATAGATTACATTCAAAAAGCTACATTTATGCTTCCACCAAAATTAATCGTACCTACTAGATCGTCTTCGAAGGCACGTTCTTTTATTTTATTCAGGTCGAAGCATTTTCTTATAATAACCTTGTTGGACAGGGGGTGAAAAAGAATGAGGACAGCGAGTATGTAAATATGAACGTCATTCGCGTTGTCACTATACAAGTACACATGCCACTGCTGCTGTTCGTTCGGTAGACGTATAAACGATGATTGTGCTATGATAAGCTTTACTAAAACTCTCGTAACCACAAAACCGTGAAAAAACAGTTGTCTCAGAAAATCCACTGGAGTCTAAACTTCTAGAGCATCTAACACTCCACCAAATAAAAAGCAGCTACGCCCAAAAACGTGAAGTTGTCGACCTGCCATAACAAACAAAGGCGGTTATCTCGAAGATTAGCAAGTCGGCTAGGCCCTAAACACACATCAGCGGTGGTCCTGGCCCCATACGAGTACAATAATCCTATCCGACCTCAACTCGTCTTTTGTACGTCGACAACAGTACCTTAACTTCGTATATAGGTACTACTAACTGGCTTGTATATCTCTAGCTTATTAAATAACCGCGTGTCAATGCAACATGACTTTTAACAAATAACCAACTAAACACTTACAATATCGACAAATAAAACAAAATTATCATCATAATATTGTAAGCAAGCTATGAAAGTCGTCCATATTTTATATGTGCTTCGCATCTATTCCAATAGTAGCACTCATAGCGTAGTCTGATTTTTTTTAGAGATCAAAGAAGTTAATCAACGTTCCGCACGGTCACTTTTAAGATGGGTGATCGCGGTAGCATTTATAAATGAGTGCTGCCGTGGCTCGGATAAAAGAGAAAAAACTGACACCAGATCTAGCCACCCGGCTTATTCGAATCTACTCGTTTTTGGAAAAAATTGCCTCCAGACACAACTCATACCACATCTTGCGTAGGTCTATAACCGTTTTAAGCTATACGATAAAGCATTTTTTTAACCCAGGAAATACTTTTATGGATACCACCAGCCTGGGGAGCCCCCGTCTACCCTAGTCAGCGGCTTGGCGGTATGCCCACTAAAAATCTGGGGTGTTTCTTGTTGCCTCTTGGCGCCTCTGCGTCATGTGTCGGGACTGCGGGCACGCTTCCGCACTCCGCGGAATACGACGAACCCTAACAATACGTCTCAAAATCACATTTTGTAGCAAGATCAAATACTGCCTGTAATTCCATCGTGCTGCTGCGGCCCTAAGCCCTACCCTGTGTTGTTTATTGGGCCATAACAAGGAACCCTGGGCTTTAGGATTAAGGAGGAAAGATTATCGCGAGGATTCTTAGGGATTTTCTTTCCCCTGTATAAACCTTAAATTATGGAAGGAATACCGACAAGAAATGAAATGACCTTCGTAATACGGTACTTTGGGTGTATTTTTATTTTTCATTAAGGGTGAAATTTCTGCAAAATGAGCTGCTATGTAGCTATGAACAGCTACACATATGAAATATGCGAGCGTCGCACGCAGTGCATGGTTTACGATTTAGGTATCACTATCCACAGCCTTCTTTATCCCACTGCTGGGTATAGGCCTCTCTCTTACAGAACCATCTGCCATTCGATTTAGGTATAGGCCGATTTAAAGGACATGTCTACAAAATGTATGGAGGCTGGTATAATAATAATCAAAAATTCTAACCCCACCACTCGTTCCATTTCGAGAAAGTTCATATTTTTCTGAGTCTATTACTTTAGTTAAAACCAAAAAAGAGCCCTCCGTTTTTTTTAATTAATTTTGAATCTATAATGATAAATAAATATATTTGGCTCAATAGGCAGTTTATCTCTAGCAACCCTGATTAAATAACCCCCAAATTGTTAAATAGAAGCATTTTTACCAATTAGACACAGTTTTTTAGTGTTTTCTTTGTCACATTGTACCTACTAACTGGTCACACTGGTAGGTTATAATTTTTAATTTTAGCAAATTAAGACATGAATGTGGAAGAATCAGCTACGAATGCAAGTAAAATAACGATAGAAGCATTTTATTATTGCTAAACTAGAAAAAATACAAAGCCGTATTATTATTTTTCATACAATTTACATTACACATTTAAAAAAAAAAAGGAGGGATAAAAAAATATAAATTAAATATTTTTGAGAAGCCCATAAATCAAGCTTTCAAATGATGTATATATCATCTTGGTTCGATTTTTCTCTGAATAATATACCACTTGTGGACGTCACCTTTAAAGTTATCTGTGAAGACTAGGCGAGCCGTTGCGCAGTAGGAAATTCATATGCAGCGGCGGTAAGGAGTGTGGATTTGCGTAGCTCTAGTCTTCGGGTAGATCATTCTCAGTTCAGTCATAGTCACAATCAACTCGTGGGTGGTATAGAATAGAGTATAGACTAAATCTAACGTAATGGCGTCTGTGACCTTTCGGCCGCGTATATAACCATATTTTGTAACTGGTTACAAAAGAAGAAAATTTTCTCTTCTGTCGTTACCCAGTTACAAACTAGTAAATATTTCAATGGAAATAGAAATATTTTTTAGTAAATAATTTTTCATCGTTTTCATTTTTTATTTATATTTCAATGGAAATAGAAATATTTTTTAATATTTTAATTTTAAATATTTTTTAATAAAAAACAGTGGTGGCCTAGATGTAGTGACACCTGCCTTATAATCGTGAGGTCGTAGGTTCAAGTCCCGGTCCCGTACCAATGAGTTCTTTGGAATTAATGTACGGAATTTCACACCACTGGCTTTTCGGTGAAGGAAAACATCGCGAGGCAACCTGCATATGTCCGTAGAAGAAATTCGATGGCATATGTGAATCCATCAACCCGCACTGGGCCAGCGTGGTGGATATGGCCCAATCACCCTTCGTGGGTAGGCCTACGTCCTGCAGTGGACTATTCAAAGGCTGATACAGTACAGTATACAGTAAATAATTTTTATTCCTAAGTCTGTAAGCATGATGCGACTCGTTGCGCAGTAACATTTTTTAAGGAATCGGGGATTAGGAGTGGGGGTTTTGTGCAGCATGTAACTAACTTCACAAACACCATTCACTTTGATTCTGTGCATATCTTAGGTATTCAACTAATCATCACAATTGCTAACAATACCAAAGTCACGTACTCTACTGACCTACATACCACTTAGTATGTAGATGACTAAGCCAAGCCAAGAAGCTTCAACTTATTATGGGAATACACGTTTAAGACGAAATTAATAATTAGCAACGTGATTAATTACTTGGTAGTACTCTGCGAGGATTAATTTTAGCTTAGCGAGGAAATGCAAGCTTTGGTAATTTTAGAATGTAAACATCGAGAATACATATTAATTTAAATTAATATTTTCGCGAGTCAAGCCCACGCGCCGTTTTGCTTGTCCGTGATTTGATTATTCATGGATTTTCAGAAAATTTAAAAATTATTACGAAGAATACTGCTAAAGATGTAGATGAAAATGGATATTTTTCATCCGATTCCCTAGACTTAGTCGATGTTCTTATTCTTAACTAGCAATGGATACACTTTTTTGATACAAATCTATCGAATGTGACTTAACAAAACAATCAGCTATGACAGTTAATCTGTTAATTTTAGGTTGATCAGAGACGCAGGTACATATTATATATTAATGATACATATTATATATTAGTTTATTTTAGCGAGTTGTATATCAAAATCGATCGGTAACACGCGTCAATAAAAAAATAAAATGTCTACGAATATGTATCGATAAAAATATCGCTAACTCACATCTAATCCTTGACAAAGAACTAATAAAAAACGTCGACAAAACACGTCGATAAAAACATCGATAAGATCCCATCCCTAATCTTGACAAAGAACAGGGACAGACTGTCATCCCTATTGTTTAACCCAGACGTTTATTTAAATATTCCGGATGGCTCAGAACGGCTCCAGACTCTTAATACAAAACGAAAAGAACCTTTTTAGAGTTCCGGCACCGAAATTAAAACCCTTTAAGAGTCAAGTACTAAGGTAAAAAAAAGAGGTAAAACCATAAAAAAAGTTTGTCGATGGTCAAAACCACAGAGATGCCAGAGGGATAATGTGGTCGATCAAGAAAATCTGAAGGAGATACATCGATTTAATATGGCACGAGTTAGAGAGAGACATGAAAAATATCTCGATTCGGTGGCTGTTGTCGGATTTTTAGACAAGGAACGTCAAATCCCAATACTTATTTGACAGTTTTGACAGCTGATTGGAAGATTTTCCATGCATTTTTGTGGTTGAGAATTGTTTTAAGTGACAACCGCAACATCAATCTGTTATATTTACAAATATCTGTGGTCAAAACATTTGTGTGATAAAATTGCCCTGATACTTTTATTATTTTTTACAGCAAAAAAGCATCACGCCCAAAACAAGTTTATAGTACGCTGTATATACAGCGTACTATAAACTTGTTTTTGGCAAAAATGTGTTTCTATTTATGCGCGGGGCATAAACGTTTTGTAAATTCAATAGTATGCATCTGTAAATTCAATTGTATGTATCCGTAAATTCAATGGTATGTATTTGTAAATTCAATGGTATGTATTTGTAAATTGTCTGCTGATTTGAAATAAATAAAATGAAAATAGCATTTCATAACGTACAATACATTAGGTATAATATTGAGCTTTAAAGATACAGACGCTTTGTTCATAGATTTTATTATAGTACAGATTTTAACGCAAGACGCAAAATGTCACTCTTCTGTCAAGTCTGTGGCATCGTAGCTCTAAAATAATTTTGTATTTAGTTTATCTACTAATGTAACCGGAAGATGAAGTGTGAATGCTCGACAGTGACACTATAACTAGAATATCATTTACTAACAAAGAGACAATTTCAAGAGAACATAAGACGGAACCCTCAAGGTATGATGAATTCTCACTTGATCATATTTCTTCTTTTTAGTTCGAAATCTGTGACAACGTGCAGCGTAGGCGGTGCTCACACGTTAATAAAACATGAACAAAAATTATGTATATTATCGATATATTTCTTCATTTTTTTCGATCATATTTGATTTTTATTTGAGTGTTATGCGAACTAGCCCGCATGCTAGTTGATAACTGGTGCTAGTAATCCTACTTCCTATCCTACTAATATTATAAACGTGAAAGTTTGTGAGGATGGATGGATGTATGGATGTTTGTTACTCTTTCATGCAAAAACTACTGAACGGATTGAGATGAAACTTAGCAATAATATAGCTTATATATCAGAATAACACATGGGCTATAAATTATAATGATACTAGTTTTTACCCGCGGCTTCGCCCGCATACGCAATATATCATTATAATTTATAGCCTATGTGTTATTCTGATATATAAGCTATATTATTGCAAAGTTTCATCTTAATCCGTTCAGTAGTTTTTGCGTGAAAGAGTAACAAACATCCATACATCCATCCATCCATCCATCCATCCATCCTCACAAACTTTCACGTTTATAATATTAGTAGGATATTGCGTATGCGGGCGAAGCCGCGGGTAAAAACTAGTTTGAAATAAACAAAAAATATTTTTCGTTAAAATTGGCATAACCGACTCCATCGGGTATTCGATTAGTTCGAATAGTTTGTAGGTACAATTGATTGATGTGTCATTCATGTAATAATTTTTACATTCTTGATTTTTCGAAAATGGCTCTGCCGATTGGCGTAATATTTACCTAGGTATATGGGTGGTCCCTCGGGAGTATACACTAACGAAATTTTTTGTTTTTTTAAATCGGTTCACAATTGGCCAACGTACATACAGAGGAACATACCTCCTCCTTTTTGAAAGTCGTCGAATGCCGTGGCGGTCCATACTGTAGAAAACTGTCCGTTATAAAAATTACGCCTGAGTAACGCCTGTAGTGGTTCCAATTAAAAATATGCGAAAACTGGGCTAGTTTCCACAATCAAATACCATTATTGCTACGATAAATTCATTGACAAAATAATAAGCCTATGATACAGAGGTCAGACAGAACCTTTGAACGATATTCCTATACACTATAGTATACAGGGTTATCTGCTTGTCCTGTACTAAGTCGAAAAAGAGTGATTACCATCATTATGAACAATTTTTACTATGGGGCCAATCCAGAATTCGAGAAAGAAATAGCTGTTCCATACAAAGCAACTCGGAATCAACAAAATGTATGAAATAGCTGTTTTTCGAATTATTCATCTGTTCCATCTCGAAATAATCAGCTGTTCCATACAAATTTGCAACTCAGAATCAACAAAATGTATGAAATAGCTGTTTTTCGAATTATTCATCTGTTCCATCTCGAAATAATCAGCTGTTCCATACAAATTTGCAACTCAGAATCAACAAAATGTATGAAATAGCTGTTTTTCGAATTTATCATCTGTTCCATCTTGAAATAATCAGCTTTTCCATACAAATTTGCAACTCGGAATCAACATAACGAAAAAACAGCAAATTTTTTTCTCGAATTCCGGGTTGGCCCAGTAGTAAAAGATGGTCTGAATCACCCCCTTTCGATACACCAGTTCTGGATAACCCTTAATGGTTCAAAGGTTGTAGAGTGTCAGGTCAAAGTTATCGACAACCTCATTTCACATCTCTAATTGCACGAAATAAAAGCAAGTTTTCGACTGCTCCGTTGGCAACAACAACTTCGCCCGCTCATTGCGACTTGAGATAACCTTTAACCCCATACATTTAGAGTTCAGAACCCCGCAGCCTCGTTCGGGGTATTGTCCCATTGTTATGGGGCAGACGGTATGTTTTGACAAAGAAGTTGACACGTGCGTATGTTTTTTTAGGAGACTGTTTGTATGGCCAGCGGGGATTTTGGTCAGCAACTCGACAAACACACTGAAGTAAAATTTGAATTGAAATTGTCTTACGTGTTTACATAAATCATTTGTCACTAACTAAATTGTGTCTACATCAAGTATGTACATATTCAGGATTGTTTAGAAAAGGTGTGTACTGAGCAGAGAGGGTTGGTTTAGTTTAGAGTTTAGACGATATATTCAGAAGAAAATCAGCTGTTTAATACATTATGCCGATTTTGAGTAGCTGCTGATTTGTTTTTTCTTAAAACTAGTTTATAATGATGATCTGAATTATCCTCTTTGGGTTAGTACACCCTTTCCATACAACCTTGTACAAGCACCTATATTTTTTTAGATTCATGTATATAAGTACCTAGGTGTTTCGTGTTAGGTACTAATTAAGTTTTGCGAACGAACTTTAAGAGTGCTTAACACTTTACAAAGAGGAGTTTTAGGCCAAATATCGTCTATGAACACGAGGCGAGTACTTGTGCAGTAGCGAAATCATATCATATGGTTTACCTGGAAGAGATCGCTTCCAGTGATAAGGCCGCCTTGTGTTACACTAGCATAAGCATTTCTTGTATTGTTCGTCTTACATTTTTGTGTACAATAGTGTTATCTATCTATCTATCATATCAGCAGCGCGGTAAAGCGTGGTGATTTGTAGCTAACTTCAGACGTCATTGAGTTTGATTCGACCTATACCACACGTCTTTCCTTCAACCTTCGTGGGTAGGCCTACGTCCTGCAGTGGACTATTAAGGTGACGCATTGATAAACTATTATTTCAAAAATTCTCCCTTCAATCGGACAAATTTTACGCGGTCGCGCTCGACAGCATCGCGCCAGAGCGGCGGGCGGCAGTGAGTTTTTAATTAATTACCTACTCATAATGTACCTAGTAGTACCTACACACTAAAAAAATTACTTCTCGGTCTGTTAAATAGAAAAGTATTGCTGGCTATTTTATTCGTAAAAAATAATGGGGTGTTGTCGCTGATAATTCTGAGCATTCGAATTATTAAACTTTTTTTGGTGAGAAATTTGTAAGTTTTTTTTTTAATAAAGCCGGTTACTTTTCAAGATTTTGTCCGGTTTATTAAATTTTTCAAGATATTCCCTTATCTATGATACTATTTAAATTTGAATCAATATCATTCGTCCTCTCACATAGCGCATTCAAAAGTATTCGTTTTCGTGTTTCTCGGCCAGATGCCTCGTTTTAAAAAGGCTGGTACAGTACAATACACAGTACACTCGACTTTACCGCTGACCGTTTAAGCCCCACCCATAATTTGTCCACACATACATAAATGTATGTAATTAATTAGCATGCAGTGTGCGCGACGTATAATAAATGTATGGTCGGTAGTATTTGGCTAGTGACAAAGAGTTGACGTCAATTCTTTGAGCGATAAATTAAATTAACTACCCCTTAATTACTAGGCTTATTTTAATTCGGTTTGTCTTATTGTGCTAATTGTTACCGCTGTCAAATAAAATGCGATATAGTGCTATACAGTTTTGCTTGGAGTGAGAGAGACCAATAGTTCCAAAATAATTGTCTTTTTTTACAATATTTTACCTGTAAGCTTAATAACAGGGCTTGAAACCGGTTTACCAGAATTAAAACGATAATAACCGGTTTCTCAGATATTTTCGTTCGGAGCGTAACCGCAAAAAGAGTATTTTAAAAACCTAAATTAACCGGTTTATTCAGCGACAGGCCCGCATCGCGCGGTACGTAAATAGTATAGGTACGGGGGCCGAGTAACAGACACGCGCAACTCGCTCCTTGCCCTCGCGTCATGTAGCCCATTGAATGCGTGTAGAAGGGGCGCGCGGGTAGAAAGAACTTTTCTAAGCCGGTTTATTCCGTTCTACCGATATGCGAACTTGATTTTATAAAAACCTTAAAATTACCCTCAATTAGAACGAAATCGAAAAATAACGTCATTGTGTACTTTAAGGCCTTAACCGGTTCGAAAATTAACCGGGTTTTCAGGCTTTGCTTGATACTAGTCTAAATGAAAATCGTTTTAAAAGAACCACTAAAACCATTTTATCAAACAAAATTATACAACCTTCATTATAAAACCTATTTATGAACTCTTTTGAGTTTTCTACTATTTAATTTGAATCTACACTGAAATTATGTAATAGTGATGTAGTACATGTAATACCTTTAGTACATGATACACAAATAACCTTTTTACGTTCAAAAAAGAAAATAAAAAAATCCGTAATTGCGAACTTTTCCATAGGTAGAAATAGAATATAAAATACTCTACTGTATGAGCAAAAAACCCCTAATTCAAAACTTCAAGGGTCGGCCAACCCTTTAGTACTAGTTGGCAACGGGACCTCCTGTCACGCACACGCCTCCAGAGGTCGCTTCTAGCATTGTGATTTAAATTTCGAATCCTCGCTTGAATTTAGAACGATATTTGAGGGTAGTTGGGAAACGTGTGAGTGGTTCTGACGGGTAGGAATTGGGATCCCGGGGAAAATCCTTCACGATTGACATTAGAATTTGAATGGGTAGTGTCCGATGGCAGACGATAATCAAATCGCATCACAGCTTTTACCTCAGGAAAAAAGACGTTTTTTAGATCAACTTTGCACTAAATTTCCGATCCAATTTTTTTTCTTGTAAGGTTTAGGATCACTTATTGAGCATAAAATCACAATATGCTGACAGATCCAGGTGGAGCTTCAAGCGCCATCTTGAAAAAAGGCTTTTGGCATATAGCTCGGAAACTATGCACTTGGGTGCAAAAGTCATGGAGACCATTATTGTAGAGAATAAAATTTCGAATCTTTTGTTTTCAGTATTTTTTTTGTAAAACTTACCGGTAACGATTTATGGCCCATTCATTGGACCAGTTTTTCTATAGCGGCCGACAACTCTTGAAATGTAAGAATAATCAATAAAACGATAGAAAAACCTGTTCATTAAATGGGTCATAAATTGTAAACTGTAAGTTTTACAAAAAAGTTTACTAGAAACAAAAGATGCAAAATTTTATTCTCTACGATAATGGTGTCTGACTTTTGACTGAGTTTTCGAGATTAGGCCAAAAACGTTTTTTCGAGATGGCGCTTGAAGCGCCACCTGGATCTGTTAGCATTTCTGTTAGTTTGTGATTTTACTGATTATCTTATGTTAGTTACATAACATACGATAATCAGTAAAAATCAGAAAACGCTATAAGCTGCTAGGCAAACTAGGGTGAAGCAGGTTCAAGTCCTGCGTTCAGGACAAATTTTGGAAAAGTTTATCACAAAAATTTACTCTTCAAAAACGCATCATAATTGTCCAAAAATGTATAGGTACAAATCGATTCATCGTTTCGTTTCGAAGTTACGATGTCACAGAGAAAACTACAACTTAGACTTTCATATATCTCATTCTTACACCATCACTTGCATCTATGAAAAAACTCTGACACCAGGGCTAGCAAGCCAGTATTTCCTTAATTCGCTTCTTATTTTTAAACGACTTCAAAAAAGGAGGTTCCCTACTTTTTTTTTATAAATATTTGGGGACATCTTACACACGGCCTCTGACCCCAAACTATGCAAAGCTTGTGATATTGCTGCCAGAGACAGATAATACATATACATATTTTTCATATATGACGTCATTTTTAGTTTATATTTTAACTAAATGTATTATCTGGGGTCGTTTACGTTTTCAGTTTTCAATTTAGTTATTAATAAATTGACTTGTAAATTGGATTCTCAAAAGAACTTGAAAGAACTAAACGAGTAACTTTGAGGGAAAATTACGTGTTTAACGCAGTTTTTTTGTAGGTACATGTATATCTTTAAATAACCAACCTACAATACATTTTTGTCGATAACCTTATGACAAGAAGGTAATCAAAGAATACATATTTAACATGACCTCATTTTGAAATAGCGAAAAAACGAAAGACCACTTTCGAACTGATGAAAATTTGTTACATATTTCATCATCTGTATCTGCAGTTTCGCAACTTTTGTTATACAAAATAAATATTTTAAGTATCTTGTTCAGTCATAAATCTCGGTATCTATTTTTATTTATATACAGATAGGTTTAGATAATTTATTTATAATTTAAGACATTTCTGTTGCTTACATGATAAAAATAACTTATTAATAACAATTATAAATAAATAAAAAATAACCATGGATTAGATCTACATATTTGCAGAAATATCAAAGATACCGGACATAGCCCAACGGATTAACAAGTTCAAGTGGCAGTGGGTAGGGAACATATTTCGGATAAAGGATGGCAGATGGAGTCGTAAAGTTATCGTCCACCTAAAGTCCACCTAAAGCACGAAACATACTATAGGACTCGGCTGACGGACGCGACTGACAGCCGCGACTTAGCATATGCACAGTCTTAAAACATCCGGTGTGCCAGATCGCTCTCGGACGTCCGAAGGTGACGTCCGCAACTTATGTCCGATAGTGTGCACGGCTCAGTGTACTTTCGTAGTCTAGATACCTATCAGTCGCGGCTGTCAGTCGCGTTCGTCAGCCGCGTCCGATAGTATGTTTCCGGCTTTACTCATTCGTCGAAACGTCCGAAAAGATTTCGTCCACGTGGACGATTTGATACCCTCCGATTTTACCTACTTTTTGTTGTCGATTCGTACGATGATGATTTTTTGTAGTCTGCTACCTAGATTGGCCAATGATATAGTCAAGACCGCAAGAACACGTAATAGTCGTATACCATTCTAATTTGTCCAAAAAAAAGAACTCTTTACCACAGATAATAAACATAATTCCGATTCCTGTAGATAAAGTCAACAACTTACTAACAAAATTATTTATATTTTCTATTATGAGCTAATATTTGTACTGGTACACTTGCGTAAGTTCTGTAATCGGACAAACTCTAAATAAACTTAGGACCGCATTTTTAATTTTATTAGTTTTTCTGTAGTTGATTTCTAAATATTACTTGAAAAGCGCGCAAGTCTACTTGCTCAATTCTTCACCGGACCTAGCTTACAGGCTTAGCCGAGTTTGAGGCCCCCTGGCAATTGTAACTAATGTATATTTGTTGGGGTAATAAATTATTTTTGTATTTGTAACTGGAAAAATAAGGTAAGCGGAACTCATTTGTAGAACTAGGAAAATATGTCATACCCAGTCAAAACAATAATTGGGCCCGCATTTCTCATTCCACACAAAAACCAGGCATAGACAAAATTGTTATCTGGAAATATTATCTAAATGAATACATTTTCATTACCTCAGGCTCCCCAGGGAAAACTAATTTTCTTCCTTTCTATACGGTAACGTTAATATTCCTAATTTCTCATCTATTGATGAATACACCCGTTTAGGGCTGTCACTAAGGTGAAAATATTATTTTTCGTTTCGGGACAATGCCTCAGTCAAGTCTAGGTTTAATAATGTGAGGCGATATATTTATAACATTTTGTGCCTTTTTTCTATTATCATGATAGTATAGGCTAAGCTTGTAGCTCACATCACAGGTGCTAAGATGTTTGATTCAGACTGTAAGAGAATAGTTAATGATACGATGTATTTTAATTGATAATTTACTTATATATTTACTTTTTACTTATTGTTATTTAATAGGTGTCTTCTAGGTCTACATGCTTTATCTTCGGCTACAACGTCGCTTTCCATCAGGCATGTTGGCCAAATGTAGCCCTATTTTGTTTATAAAAAAAAACTTATATAATCTCTGTGAGGAATGGAACAGCTGATTTTATTTTCATGATGGCGCAGTTGGTCCCATACAAAACGTAACAATCCTACTAATATTATAAACGCGAAAGTTTGTGAGGATGGATGTATGGATGTTTGTTACTCTTTCACGCAAAAACTACTGAACGGATTGAGATGAAACTTTGCAATAATATAGCTTATATATCAGAATAACACATAGGCTATAAATTATAATGATATATTGCGTATGCGGGCGAAGCCGCGGGTAAAAACTAGTAACAACATAATAGTTACATTAATTAGTATAACACATCTGATAGTACATGCACTTTGATCGTATTCTACGATCCATACTTTCTGCTCTAAAAAGATAGATATGATAAGTGCATATTATTTATGGTTAACATAACTACTTATAATCAGAAATGTTCTTTTTGTGATAAACACTTCAAAAATTGAAGCGTTCGCAGGATTTGAACCTGCATCTCTCTGGGATTCCGGCCCTGATGCTTTGTCCAAATTAAGCTAGAACGCTGTACTACGAACCCGCCAAATTAGTGAAGTACTTTATCATTTTACTACCAACTTCTACAGTGTTGGATGTACCTAGTGTGTGAAGCACAATAAAAAAAAATCATCTACTTATAATCAGGTTGACAATAGCTCTACCGAGACAAAGATCAACCGTCTGAAAAAATAATACGCTCAATTTTGAAAACTTTACTTGATTTAACATGACAGTTTTAAACTTAATAAAAATGTATGTTACTGTCTTAGATGATAGCGATCTATCAGACAGTTTAGAATTATCTTTAAAGCTGTAAAAATATTATGTTACATACCTACTTACAATTTAATTCGTAATATCAAATTAGATCGATAGATCTATATTTACTTACGATATACCCTTACGATATTGTTTTAAATATTTAACAGATAATAATTATTTTTTGCAAAAATTAGCATGACCGTCTTCACTCATGTACAGAATTCGCGAATATTTCACACAGATCGATGTAGCATTTTTCACATTATTGTTGATTTAAAAAAATGGCTCAGCCGATTTCAATAAATTTTAAATGGGAGCAATTTAGAAGTATACTCTTTTCGATAAAAATATAATTATTAAAATCAGACTACTATGAAAATAAAAGATAAGCCGTGGTGGTCTAGAGGTAGTGAGTAGTGACCCCCGCCTTACAATCGTGAGGTCGTGAGTTCGAATCCTCGGTCCCGTACCAATGATTTCTTTGGAATTAATGTGCGGAATTTCACACCACTGCCTTTTCGGTGAAGGAAAACATCGTGAGGCAACCTACATACGTCCGTAGAAGAAATTCGATGACATATGTGAATCCACCAATCAGCACTGGGCCAGCATGGTGGATATGGCCCAAATACCTTTCGTGGGTGCCTACGTCCTGCAGTGGACTATTAAAAGGCTGGTACAGTACAGTACAGTACTATGAAAAAGTTATGCGTGGTTATACATAAAAAAACAGTATATATATATATATATACGCGTCGAATTGAGTATCTCCTCCGGTTGCTTCGTCGGTCAAAAACCGAAAATATTTCTGCGATTGGAGGTGACATTTCAGTAAGAAAAGCGCGTCATTATAAAAAATAAACGCAAAGTTTCCAATTCTGTATCCGTTACTGACGAGCTGTCAACCCTAAACTGGTTCGGGATCGTTCCATTTCATTATTAAACCTTATTTCGTGTCATAAAAGTTTATTTTTAAGAGAAACTCTCAGCCTTTGATCTCTACGGGGTGGAGAGCTAACGCCGACATTAATTTGACCCACAAGTAATACTACATAGTAACTAGTAATCATAAAAGTACTTAATAAGAAAAAATCCTTAAAATGAAAAAACTAAATTTTCAAACAAACTAAATAATTGGGTATATCGTATGAGAAACTTATTTGACTAAAAAAAAACGGACAAGTGCGAGTCAGGCTCACATATCGAGGGTTCCGTACCAATCCAGAAAATTTCACAAAATTGGGAAGTAAGTTGCGAAAATCTCTATACTATAATCATCAACAAAAAGTTTTTTTCCTTCGCTTTTCTCGTCATACATTGAAAATTACACATTTGAGCTGTATGGAAAGAACTCAGCAAAATTAGAGTATGCTGTTAAGTGAGACGTTGCACCTTAAGGTGCGACGCCAGGTAACCGGAGAACACCGCAGTGCATTAGCGCTAATGTATTCAAAGATCGATGTCTGGTGCGAGCTGCGCCCATTTTTAGGGTTCCGTACCTCAAACGGAAAAAACGGAACCCTTATAGGATCACTTTGTTGTCCGTCTGTGTGTATGTCAAGACTCTTTATCTCGGGAACGCGTAGATATCGAGTTAAAATTTAAACTGTATACGTATGTCTATGATCTCTTGCAGTTGTGTAACAGAAAAACTTTTCAGTTATCGTTTAAAAAAGTTAGAGCCGTTTATGTCGTAAATAATAAATATTTCGACACTCACAAAAATCAAAACCTACAGGGTACTTCCCGTGGACATAGAACTATGAAATTTAGCAAGAAGCATTGTCTCAGAGATAAATCTGAAAACTGTAAATTTTAATTTATATCACAAAAAATAGGGCCTCAAAATTCACAAAATATGGGTTCAAAAATTCAAAGTGAGTAAAACGTATCATGCAAGGTATCATATGAAATAACTTCATTAGCACATGCTAAAACAGGTTTTTAATTATTTTAACAATGTGTAATTTTCGATGTATGACGAGAAACATGACCAAAAAAAACCTTTTTTGTCGATGGTTAGGTATAGTAACTATAGATTTTAACAACTTACTTCCCAATTTTGTGGATTTGTACGGAACCCTCGGTGTGCGAGCCTGACTCGCACTTATCTGGTTTTTTTTTAATGCAACTTTGATAAAATTGTTTTCGGAGTTGCCCCATTTTGTTTTAAGTTTCAGAGATGTTCTACAATCTGGCTAAATTGGTTATGGAAACAAGCGTGATGGCGTAACTAGTGTGGTTACGCGCCGCGGCTCCCAATACTATACGATACGAGACGAGCAAATTGTTCCCCACGAGCGCGTCTGCCCGAGGGAACCTAAATGCTGGTTGGTGTTTTCGTCTAAGGGAAACCACAGGATCACCGAAATCAAAACCTTTTCTTTTCTTCACAATCTTATATACAACTGTTTTTCTTGACAAGAAAGCGTCAAGCGCGAATCGCACTAATAATTTTGAATGTTTTGCCGAAAGAGTTTGCCTAATAAATAAAGAAGATCGTAATAGGTGCAGCCGTCGTGCACACAAATACTTGGAGTAGATACTAATTCGAATCTGGTTCGTCAAATGCAGCTAGAACTAATAGTAGACGTACAGTCAGCCACTCAAAAAAGCGCGTAACACCTGTGTTATACATATATTCAGTTTAAAAGATGTTCTACAAAGTTCTATGTAGCCTAACTACCTAAGCAGAGGGTAATGCTGGGAGTCTCAAAGCGAGAAGAGTAACCACCATCCTGCCATTTCAATTTGCCTACCGATGGGATAGGCAAATTGAAATGGCAGTGAAGAAAAAACTGAAGAATTCGAAAAGTTCTCGAGATGGAGATCACATACCGGCAAGCGCAGCATAGGACGTCCCCCACAAGTAGAACTGTTGACCGCATTAAGACCACAAAAAGTAGCCTAAAATTTTGGAAGAAACAAGAACTTAAATAGGCTATGTGGTATGTGGCTATAGGCGGTATGTGGTCTCTACTCGAGAATTATCGGTCGTCAGTGCGCGCTATATGCCATTTCAACTTGCCAATCCATCAGGTAATTAATTCTACGGATATCCCCATTTCTGATTCGAGAGCGACTACGAGCTTAGCCATCTCTCCATAGCTCAAAAATATACAGTCAAAATGGGCAGTTACACCGCTCAAACTCGGCGCCTCCACATCAACAAAGTTGTTCGACCGAAAGGCTCAAACCAACGCCCAAATAGACACCTCACCACTAAATACGAACGCCGTAAAGTTAAAGTAGGATTTTACACAACCATAACTCCGATCAAAGAGAGTAAAATGTCTCGAGCGGACGGAAAAAGTAATAAAATGTGGCCAGGAGCGCGGTAGGGATGGAATTTGACGATTATGTACTGGACTTGAAATCGTTCCGTAACGTTTTAACTCGATTCGTGCAAGTACGAAAATACGAAGTGTTTAAAAAAAATCGGCCTTAGATAAATAATTATAAAGGTATTCTAGAGATTTTTATATCCTCCCTTACTAATATTATAAATCCGAAAGTGCGGAGCACAGTAGGAATGGAATTTGACGATTACCGGACTCGTAATATCGTTTTAAATCGATTCGTGCAAGTAGCAAACTTGAAACATGTTTAAATTCGAATCCGACCAAAGACTCAGATATAAAGATTGATCCTTACTTCCTTACTAATTATTATAAATCCGAAATGCTGGAGCACGGTAGGGATGGAATTTGACGATTACTGGACTTGAAATATCGTTTTGACTCGATCATGCAAGTAGCAGGCTTGAAACATGTTTTATAAAAGATCGAATAAGAACGCTCGTGGTGCGATCCGACCAAAGACTCGTATATTATAAAGATTGATCCTTAATTCCTTACTAATATTATAAATCCGAAATGGTGGAGCACGGTAGCGTTGGAATTTGACGATTACTGGACTTGAAATATCGTTTTGACTCCATTCGTGCCAGCAGAGGACTTTAAACATGTTTAAAAAAAATCGAAAACGGCCATATATAAATAAAGGTTACTTACTTCCATACTAATATAATAAATCCGAAAATGTTGCTTTGTTTGTTACTCTTTTACGGAGCAACGAATCGACTTATTTTTTTGCATATCTTAGATATAGGTATATGTAGTTAAACGACGTAAAGTGTTTTAATCCCAGAAAGATTAAAAGATCATGGGGGAATCCGCGGGTAAAAGCTGTTAAGTATAAGTATATAATATTAAGTATAGTTTTGAGGGATTACTCATTCCAATATTTTTTATTTTATTTGAGAAACGTTTTACTTTTGACCTGAACCTGCTACTGAAATGTGGTTAGGATTGTTTGTGGTTCTGGTATATTGCTGTTGTGTTTATCTGGTCCAAAGAACTTTACCTTGATCTACTTTTGAAAATTATAAATCGAATAGAGATCTTACAACTCGAATCTTTTGAAATCGAAACCTTAGAAATAGAATTTGGAATGTTTTTTGAATACAGACCTACGTAATTCTAATTCTAAAGAACTTCGTTTGTCCTACAGTCTATGAAATTCTGAGTCCAAATATCGATTTATTATTTCATTTTACTAATTTAGATTGTCAACCTTAGTTTTTAATAAATAGTCGTAAGCTCGATAAAACTTTTAGCGTAATCATATCAAATGATAACAGTAGAGTCGCGAAAAATCGATTTTTCGATTCCGAAATGTTTGAATTGGTATCAATGAAAGGATGCGATAAGCCTGATAAACGTTTGCAAAATCGATGGCTCGAAGTGCGTTACAGTATAGAGAACTGTGTCAATAGTATACAGGATTATCTGCATACCCTATACTAAGCCGAAAGGGGGTGATTAATCACTTTATTCATAACATTCTGTTACAAGTTATATAAATTCAATTATAAACATCGCGTCTTGAATATTCTACAAATACATATAATTCGTACTTTTTACTATGTAAAATGTCATTTTTTTATCATTTAATAGACGTTCAATTCTCTCAACTCTTACTACGGGCCAACCCAAAATTCGAGCTGTTCCATACATTTTGCATGTCGAATCCGAGTTGCAGTTTTGTACGGAACAGCTGATTTTTTGTTTCGTGAATTTTGATTTGGCCCCATAGTAAAAGTTGTTCAGTTTTAATCACCCCCTTTTGGGTTAGAACTGGGTAAACAGATAACTCTGTATTTCATACATAATTAATCTAGGGGACGAAATTGTATTTAGTTTACCATCAATTTGTCCTAACACTTATTAACACTTTCTGATTAGTTTTATTGTTTTTAAATAAGGAAGTTTGTTAGGTCTGTTAGGTACAGACGATTGAGGTAAATTGACGTGAGAATATTAAAATTATACATTGTGTGAATCAATTATTATTGAAATACGGACTTTTCAATGAAAAACCATCACAATCGTGTGAAGCGTTACAATAATATTTAAACAGCTGTTTCATTACGTCGATTAATATTCACATTCGATTATCAGATTATTCAATCAAGTTTTACCTTCCGTTTACGCAACATTTTATGTCAAAATAACAACGCTTTGGCCAAACTAACCAATGAAGGTTATATATGCTTACGACCTTGTCTGAAACATGTGCGTAAACAAATATTACGATTCTCAATCAATATCTATTACATCAAAAAACATTTCACACACGTCACGTCGTTTCATGCTTTAAATCGATTAACTTGTCGATAAAATTCGACTTACCGATTCTTTCTTAACGATTATTTATCGACAACTCGATTACCGAATTAGTTCCCGCATCGCATCCCTATTTTAAGTTGCTTTATTCGTCGTCCAATTTATTTTGACTACGAAAATAGGCGGACGCTTCCGTTCTTAAGAAGGGTAAGGGCACGAACTGTTTATTCTGTACAGTAACTGCTCGTGGGGGATTCGGCCTGTCAAAATTAGCTTCTAGTTGATCGAGCTGACAGGGGAATGTTCGAGAAGTTATGACGGAAGAGTTTAAATGCGGGTTTACGTTGGCGCTGTGAAATGCGAGTTAGGAGGCGGATTTGTTTGTACGGGCATTATGGTACCATTTTCAATATATTTAAAACAAAATTTTCTTTTATAGACCAGAGTAGAACCTTTAAAAATAATAAAGAGTGAAAAAAAATAATAGTAGGATGAAACCCATTAGAAAAGGAGGGGAATATTATAAAAATAAAAGGAAAAATAATTTACGGGCGATCTGAGGTCGGGAAGGGGTTGGGAGGGGGGTTTTAAGAGGAAAAAACGGTTTTTCTCGATTTCCGGCAAAACTAAAAGTCCTATCGAAAAAAGTCAAATAGCAAAGTTGTAGGTAATAAAAAGATCTAAAACTTTTGTTTTGACACTTTTTTCACATAACCTCAAAATTTATGTGAAAAATCCAAAAAACCGAGTTTTTGGTTTTTTATTTTATTATCTTACAAAAATATTTTTTTTTTTAACGAAATTTGGTGAAAACTTACCTTTTTATGTCCCAAATACGCTGTAATTTATTTGATTGAAAATATTAATTTTTTTCACCTTATTTTGAATTAATATCGAAAAAACACCCTAATTTTCAATCGAAAATTCAACCGTCAAAATATCAGCTTTTTTCAAAAAGTTGGTATGTTTTCTATTTGTTGAAATCTCTACTTTCCGATGGTGAAAAAAAAAATATATGTTACTATAGTAAATCTTCTCAGAAAATGAAAGACTCATCAGGTTAAATTTGCATGCTTGCTTATACATATAATAGATTTATTAATGATACAAAATTCTATATTTATTTATATTTGAATTATTTATGAAGCACTATCTATATTTTATTTGTAATCTAAATTCAAAATATTTTTTTATGCTAGAAGTAAATGCAATAAGGGAGGGCGCTGTAAGCCGAAACACAGGCCACTGGCCTAGTTCGGCAACAGATATATAAATTAATTTTATCTTATTCTAGCTAATTAAGTAATAGAAATGAAATTTATTACTGAAATGTTTTAGAAATTTGAAATAAAGAATATTTATATAATATCATTTTACGGTATTTCTAATACATACATAGTTTAATGTTATCGAATTTTCATGTTGTTAGTTTAATGTTATTGTTGCTTGCTACCGGTTTTATTGAAGATCTACAAGAGAGGCCTATGTTCAGGATAATTCCTAAAGGGTGGCCTATGTCTATAGCTGATAATGATGGAACAAAACCAATAAAAGTACCAAGGCATCATAAATCTAAAGACAAGAAAACCTCACGATCGCTCGAAACTACCGAAACACAAATTTTAAAAGAATATACCGCGTGATTTAGAACCTGCACCCGGCCACCTGCCATGCGAATAAATTGTCCAGAGCGCCCATACTTAAATAAAGGCCTAGTCAAATTGAAGCCACATCAGGCGAAATGAAGTTAGAAATGTCTCAAGGCCTTTTGTCTTGACATTGAGATCTTGGATATAGAGACAAACGTGAATAAAGATCTGTTCGAAAATTGGGGTGAAAGACTGGTATGAACTCAAGTGAAAACTGCGCCAACAATGAAAGGTAAGACAAAACTGATTTGGGTGCTGTTCAAAGTATTTAACACTAATTTCTTAAACTTTGAGTCCTCGCAGAAATGTTATGATTCGCATACGCAAGATCGCGCTGGATGCAAGCCGGTTTTATTGGAGACCAAAAGAGGAGGGCCTATGTCCAGCAGTGAGCATCCTGTGGCTGAAACGACGACGAGAAATACAACGTATTTGAGTTGACAGGAGAACGTTTTACGTGTCTGTTCCATACATTTTCGAAGGCTTCTGGATGTCCTATGGTTGTCTAGTATAAGAATGTTGTAGGTTGTAGCATGCCAACTGCAGACGCGATATTAGAACAGAAGCTAAATGCGAATAAATTAAAAAAAAAATTATCTTTCCTAAAAGATATGGACTATCAAAACACTGAAAGCTTTATCTCTGTTCATTAAATTTCTTCTATTAATTATTAATGTTAAAAAACGATTCTAACTATGCTTATCATAGTTTTAATACGTTTTAATAGCTTATGCATGAATGTTTAAATTTAATTATTTTAAATATTTATTGTTAATATTGATTCAAGTTTCTTATTTATAATTATTTTAATCTAGTGCAACTATAGGGAGAAGCCACCGGATTCCGAGACACAGTTTTTAACTAGTTCGGAACCGGTGGATTAAATTCAATAGCATGTATATTTTGTGTCCTAATAAAGATTTTGAATATTTTGAATTTGAGAAACAACATCGCTTGGGCAGCGGCGAGTATGGCTCGAATCTGAATCGGCCTTTACATTGTATAACGCTAAAATAACATAACAGAACATGAGGTAATTTTCAATTTAATTTCGCGCAGCCAGAAAATACACGGGTGTTTCGGTATTTCCCAATTCGGGAAAGAAAATAACGCGTAGTTCGCGAGTAATTTAGCCAGAATTGTTGGAAATTTTTGCGCAATAGCAGCACCATTTTTGGAGGCCCCACATTTCATATCCACGGTAATGTGAGGGCATTAGTATTCCTGTTTCAGTAGCTGTTTTGATTAATTTCAAGATGTGACTCCATTTGATACAGTTAATTTGGAGCTGAAGTTTTCAGGGGAGACCACGTATAGACCGAATCAAAAGAGTTGGTAAACTTTTTATATGGGAGGCGGTCCTTGAAAACCGGCAGCGATGCGAGCTGTATTAATGTTTAGTGCCATATTTAAGAATATTATTTCACGCAAAAACATATTTTTGTGTATCGCCGTTTTATTATAATATCTCTTTTTTATTTCACTAAGTAGAAAATATTTAGACTGAACTGGTAATACTAAGAGGAGGTCTACGTAGTTTACGTATCAGACAGGAATCTTCAAACAACCAATAGCGGGCTGGTATTTTAGAGTTTGACATTTATTTATTTTTTAAAACATGGCGACCAGCCCTCTATTGGTTGTTCAATATTGACAATGTCATTTCCTTTTGCTGTTTCATAATGTCACTGTCAGGTTTTTTTTTCAATTTAGGCTTAATGCAGTTATTTGGTGTAGCACATAGTTCATTTTTCTAATGTTTTTAGAACCCATTTGAAAATTAAATGGCGATGAACAAAATTCTAAAAAATATGTGTTTGAAAAGATAATTATATAAGCTTTCTATTGGTATATATTTTGTTTCTGCAAGATTTCAAAAACCGCATCTTTTCCATATCCTTTCTTGGCGGCTGTGAAGTTAGCTACAGGCTGCGAGAAACTTTAATCTTCGCGCAGCTATGATGTGAGCTTTAGCCTGGATTGGGTTTCTCGCAGCTTGTAGCTAACATCACAGCCGCCAAGAAGTTTGATTCGGCATGTACTGGCAAGCGCTACGTGGGACAGCTCCCCACAAGGCGGTCAGATATGTTTGAGCTGGATAGAAACTGCTTCTTACTGGAAATAATATAGAGATGTCCTACGGCCCAGTCTTATAGGACTCGGCCAGTCTTTTGCGTTCGATTCTCCTGCATTGTTGTAGGGCTGGGTGATAGGTATCTGTCTGTCGTCCACATCGTATTACCTTATACAGGGTTATCCAGAACTGCTGTACTAAGTCGAAAGGAGGTGATTCAGACCCTCATTATAAACAACTTTGACTATGGAACCAACCCGAAATTAGAGAAAAATAAAACAGATGTTTCATACATTTTGGCGATTCAGAATTACAATGTTGTATGAAACAGCAGCTTTTTTCTCGAATTTTGGTTGGTCCCATAGTAAAAGTTGTTCATTACAAGGTTTTGGCTTAGTACAAGGTAAGCAGATAATCCTATATACATAGTATTATTATATCTACTTTCCTTATATTTTGCACTCTTTTAGCCCAGCTAGTCCAGCATGCGACCACGAAAAGCCACGAAGTGAACTCTTTTCGACGTGTGACAAAGTGACAGATATATACTTTGCCATATCGCTGTCTCGTTCTGACATGTCGAAAGAATTATTACTTCGTGCGCATCCAAGCCCGGATGAACACTTTGTCAGTGGACTTTATTTTCCGTGGGATTTCGAATATCCTAGGTCCTATTGTGTCAGTAGTAGTACATAGCACTAGTAGCATATGTAGTAAAGATTTATTTGATGTATTAGTTAAAAAATTACATTATATACTACAACTGTGTAAATAGGTACATTAGGACGTGCCAATGTCACATTATTGATACTATATTTACGACCGTTTTCCTGTTAATATCATTATGTTGTTATTACGTATTGATTTGTATAAGGAAGCTCCGGTTAATAGTTTGTCTTGGATTGTAATATTAAATTGTGAATTGAAACAAATATTTTAGCGCAAAAAAATTACAGATAGGCGCTTTAAAATATTTCTAAGAGGTTACAGTATTATAGTATCTATTTGTACTCCCATATATTGACTAAGGTGTAGAGTTTGTGTAGTAAGAGCTTGTAGTGTTAAATCCTATAAAGTTAGAAGCTTGGCTCTACATTAAATCTGATAACTTTTTCATAGTGTGAACCAAAGTCTCATCTTGGCCCCATGTTACCTACTTGAAAGTGATTTTTGTTTGATCTCGTTACTTTTTGTAGAATATTACAAGTACTTTTATCAATTTCAAAATCTCTACCACCGAAATTTGCGAAAGTTGCATACAAACTTCCGTCCCCCAGTTTTACAGTAGATTTTTATTTTATGCAATAGGGCTACTCCATTAACTCGCCGGCTTATTCCACAAAATATCATAAGTGATACCACTAGAACCTATATTAGTTTCAACGTGACTTTTTTCGGTTTAAATCTATATTATCATTGTAGAAACAATCTGTGATTCATGTGAAAATATGATTTTAGTGACATTTTAACTATTCCTAATATTATGTTATATTTGAAAATATGTGTATGAGAGATTACATATACTTCATAAACACTGATACAAAATTATTGAAGATGTTTTTTTTCTAATTTTGCTAACCACTCATATATTATGAACAAAAAAATCGATTATTTACACCAAAGTTCTGGTATTTTATTTCAAAAGTGTGTAAATATTGATTAAGGGGATTTGTAGACCTTTAGTCCAAAAATCCCCTGCGGCGTTGCGGAAGGGGATTAGTGGACAAAAAGTCCAAAAATCCTCTTCCACAAAATCGCAGGGGATTTATAGACAAAAATTCCACTTATCCCCTGCGCAGGGGATCATCTCAGGGGATTTGTGGAATAAGCCAACTCGCCTGATGGAAAGCGAAGTTGTAGCCGAAGATGAAGTATGTAGACCTTGAAGATACCTATATTCACTCTTGACTTGAAGACATCCAAATAAATAAATAAATAAATAATAATAAATATTTTGGGACATCTTACACACGGCCTCTGACCCCAAACTAAGCAAAGCTTGTGATATGGCTGCCAGAGACTGATATACTACATTTACTTATTTTTAAATACATACTTATATAGATAGTAAATTGTAATTGCCAGGAAACAATGGCGGAAGCAGGGCATTCCTATATATAATCTATATAAATATATAAATGAAACCCGTTTTCCGTTGTCACGACATAACATGAAAACGGCTTGACCGATTTGGCTTATTTTTTTTTTGTAGTTTTCTAATACTCTGTACAAGGTTCTTACGGAAAGCGAAACAAAGTTCGCCGGGTCCGCTAGTATATTATAGATATGTATATTTGCCGAATATTTGCTCTGCATACGTGACCGTTCCAAACTCGTCCGAACGGAAACTACGCAGAATTTCCAAGAGATC
The DNA here is from genome assembly GCA_949316475.1 of Hypomecis punctinalis. Taxonomy (NCBI): domain Eukaryota; kingdom Metazoa; phylum Arthropoda; class Insecta; order Lepidoptera; family Geometridae; genus Hypomecis; species Hypomecis punctinalis. The sequence continues at coordinate 15,108,122 of OX438809.1, forward strand.
GAGATCGGAGAACATTTTCCGGGTCAGGCACCCCATGCGTAGGTATAGAAGTCAACGCACGGTGCCTTTTCTTTTTATTTCGTTAGCAAATGCATCGGCCGGAGGAATTTACCCGGCGGGGTCAAAACTCCCACATTTTATAAGCCTTAATAATGTACTGCCGAGCGCATAAGTCAATGCCTTCCGGTTGGCAAGGTTCGGACTTGAAATTAAGATATGAGAATTGATGTCGTGGAAATATTCAGCTTTTTGTAAGAAATGTGCGAACGCTTTGTGCATGCGGTGTTAAAGGCATAATCATCAACATTATCAGCCGTAGGAACTAGGTACCTATCTACTTCTAGTTAATACTACTCTAGTTCTAGTTACTTATTAAGAGTGCGCCTAATGCCATGAAAAAAACAGATTTCACCCGCGCTTCTTGCATCGCCCGCTATCATCTATACTGCCTTGTTTCAGAGTCGAAAATCGCATGACACAGTTCACGATGATTTTGGCTTCGAGCGCCAGCTTACATTTTTAGGTGACATTTTATTTATTTATTCAAAATTTAAGCATATATTTAAAAAACTAATCGATTACTCTACTAGAATATTAGTATGGCTACGTATTTTGTCAAAAATAATATGGTATTGTCGCTGATAATTTCGAGCATTTGAAAAAAAAAAGGTTTTTTTTTATGATGGGAAGTTTTAATTTTTTTCTAAGGTAACCATATTATTTTCCAAAATTCTACGCGATTACTCTGCTACTATAGGTTCTTCCTTTCCTATAGTATTGTTTTAATATGGATATTTATATTCGTTACCTTTACACCACGACTTTAAAAAGTCGATTTTGGCATTAGGCGCCCCCTTAATTTACAAATTTAAACAGATTGATGCCGGGATATTTGTTAAGTAAGTTCGTAAAGGCCGGGTAGCTAGTCCTGGTGTCAGAGCTTTTAAGCCGCCTGAAGGCCTCTGACATGCTAAACGGTAAAAACAAGCAGAACCTACAATTTAACGTTTCAGCGGAAAATATGTAGTACACCACAAATGTGACGTAATACCAAAAAATCAGCTTTTAGAAAGTATTTGCATTTTGCTGCGCTTACCTCCTGGGCTATTAGGTCTCGTCTAAGGATTTCCAATAAGATTGGAAATCTGTCTTAGTAAAGGACTGCAGGCCTTGACTTCTATTAAATTTATAGATTACCAATACTTACTTATTGGAAAGTTATTAAAAGAGTGTCCTAATGATTATATTATTATTGTGATGGTCTTGTAACAGCATGAATTAGAAACGGCTTGCATCCAGCCAGCATGTTCTTGCTGTCTTTCTTGATTACAACATCGGTCTATCTTGTCGATGAGCGTCCTACGCTGCGAATGCCGGTGCGTGGTTTCCCTTCGAGTAGGTACTTTACGATTCTATCTTTCGTTTTACGAATTGTAAGTAACTTTGATGAATAAATAAATATGAGATAGCAAAATTAGCAAAATTATAAATTAATGTGGCATTGCTTAAGCGAGAAGGAATTTAGTAGCTAAAACGTCCAAACAAATCTTACGTCATAAAAAAGATGTTTATTTGTAAACAAGAAATATATTAGCAAATGTGGCAAATATCAGAAAACTTTGCTCCAGGCTGAAGGCTTACTCTTTTTAGCCAAGACGCTCCATCTTTTAAAATATGGTCACTCATTCCTACCTAACAATGATTACAACGAAAATTACACGCCACTTCTCAGCATTTTATTCATTTTTTCGATAACAAAGTAATCTAACACCCCACAAACGAAAGATGTTTATCAGGCATCCAATTCACCGTCAACCTGTTGAATAAAAATATTCAACCACTTTTGTGACCGACCATCCTTCGGCCGCCTAAATAACTGCGCACGAAATCCCCTTACCACAATAAATTCTAGAACCGTTCCTTCGCTGCTGCAAGGGAATTTAAATATGCTTTAATACGACAAGGTACTAAAGGCGTTTTACGTCATCTGACCACAATGATTCACCATAGGGTAGCTCAGGTAGACACCATAAAAAGAACAGGTAGGTGCGAAAGAGATGTGGGGGTGTTGTCTCGCTCTAGGCTGTTGAAAAAGGTGGTTATGTATTATGCCCTTTGTTTTATAAGGGTTGGTAGATATTAATATTAATAGAGGCTAGGATGGGATCTCTCGAGTAGAAATAGAAATATCTAGAAGAAATAAACTTAACAGTTGGGTTTATTGATAAGTTTGTTGATTCGATTAGCTATATTTATTATTTAGTGTAATAAGTGGTTTACGTACTTAGTGTAATTGGCAAGCGATCACGTAGAAATGAAAAAAATATATAGTTACATCAGCCTATTCTTTAACCGACTTCCAAAAAAGAGGAGGATCTATGTTAGTCTGTAATATTTTTGTGAATGTTCATCGATATCGATTAAAAAATATATTTTTTTGTTTGGTAGATCGTATTTGTTCAGATGTCTCTTTTAAGTCCCGGCTAAGCCGTTTTTGATAAAGTCCATGTAGAAATTACTACATTTTTTCACCCAATCATCATCTTATACTTATAACAGATACAAACAGACTGCACCGGTGCGACCTATGTGTTACGCAATGGCACCTCATTGAACCGTTCTGCGTAATGCCTAGGTGTTGTGTGACGCAACCAACCGCCACGTGGGTTCTATCTCGTTATCTAGTCTACCTCGCAATGCCATTAGGTAACCTACGCTTTGCTTTACTGTTGTCTCTACTTTCATTGGAGTAATGATGATGTTCTGTAAGCCGATTTCGGTCTGAAGAGGAGTGTGGAGTGACCACTGTTTTCGCGTTTTCTGTAGAACATCAAGAAAATTTAATACATTTTTGACAAAAAAGAGATAGTGCAAAAATATATCGAGCTTAGGCCATTACCTGGTCAATATTTAATTATTTGCCTTACTAGTTTTTACCCGCGGCTTCGCCCGCATGTTAGTTTGATTTTTGACGCAATATATGTAATTATAATTTATAGCCTATGTGTTATTCTGATATATAAGCTATATTATTGCAAAGTTTCATCTCAATCCGTTCAGTAGTTTTTGCGTGAGAGAGTAACAAACATCCATCGATCCTCACAAACTTTCGCGTTTATAATATTACTAATATTAACGCGAAAGTTTGTTTGGAACTATTTTCCTATTTTGTTTTTTAGTAAAAATCACAATTTACAGGAATTTCATATTTTCGGATCTTGTTACCTTTTGACATTGCTAGTAAAATATGGCGACGTGATGGCGGCCTTGAACAAAAATCAAATTAGAAAATACGAAATTCCATTGTAATTAAGCGTTAAACACCGATGTTTGTTTCTGGGAATTTGTTTACCATATTTTAAAGCTTTTTTTTTACTACTGTACAAAGTCTGAGCCCACTTTGCAAGTATATATGTATACGTTACGTCCGTAGTCTTATTTTTTTATATACGTTTTTGGATTCTTTATACTTTTCAGCGAAAGTTATGCGACATTTTAGATATTCAAAAAACTGTAAAAACTAAGACGAATAATTGAAGTCCTGATTACATGAAAAAAACCGGACACGAGAGTTCCGTACAAATCCAGAAAATTTAACAAAATTTGGAAGTAAGTTATTAAAATCTCTATACTATAACCATCGACAAAAAAGTTTTTTTTTTCACTTTTCTCGTCATACATCGAAAATTACACACATTACGTATTACACATTACGAACCAGGATTCATCACAGGGTGGTAAATCCAGGCTCGCAAGAAGACAAATCGTGTCTATTTTTAAAAGATTACAAATAGTGTTAATACCATATAATTTAAAATTTAAATCAGCCTTTTAAAATGCCAAAAGTTATTCGCGTAGGTACCTACATTTAATTGAGCTGTGAGTTGAGGTTGTGACCATTTTCGCGGTAGCTGATTACAATCGAGTACAGTGACCGTACACACTGCTAACTAATCTGTGACCGGGCCACTAATCCTCACGATTTCCATACAAACTGATACATTATTTGTAATGTACATTGTGACTACTACTTAGGGATCGTACATTAATACATTAATCACGTGAGGTCCAAAGGTGTAGTGAGAGAGATATCACGTGCATTTAGTATACGCTTCTATTTATTCAAAAAGGTTAAGTTCATTCGGGATTTAAACAACTTACTTCCCAATTTTGTGAAATTTACTGGATTTGTACGGAACCCTCGGTGTGCGAGCCTGACTCGCACTTGTCAGGTTTTTTTCTTTTGTCAATCAAACAAAAAATGACAAAGATAAACCTTGTCAAAGTTTGTGAGTGGGGGTCGTATACCCGGGTCGTGACGTCACCTCTCTTACAGAAGTCAATACATTTGTATGGCACTTGTGACGTCACACGGAACTTTGGTGGGCTATATCTTTATCAATTTATGTTTAACTAGTTTTTACCCGCGGCTTCGCCTGCATGATTTTGGACGCAATATCATTATAATTTATAGCCTATGTGTTATTCTGGTATATAAGCTATATTATTGCAAAGTTTCATCTCAATACGTTCAGTAGTTTTTGCGTGAAATAGTAACAAACATCCATCCATCCATACATCATCACAAACTTTCGCGTTTATAATATTAGTAGGATAGTAGGATTGTCAAATGAAAAAATTCGTGTCTAATACATTTTGAGTCTATATAACGGGCTAATTATATTTTTTAGGGTGTTATTGTAGAGATTTTATACAGCCAGATAGAGACTCATCTTAAAATCTTCTCGGCCGAGAACTAAACCTGCACTGCACACTGAAAAGACAGATGCACTACCCACCAAGCCAGGCTATTGACCTGAATCAAATAAGTACGTAAAACAAGTCAGTATACCACATAATCAGTACATGATCACAGCGTACCCAACAGCTAGTATGTAACCACTACAGCTTACGTATCAGTTAGTATACAACCACCACATCATACGTATCAGTTAGTACGTGATCACCACAGTTTACTGTCAGTTAGTGTGTGTCGTCATCGTAAAGATGGTTATTGTAAACAGAATAACTCGAGAGGGGCACCTCTGGGGGGTCAACGACCTTACGCGGAAAAATTGTTTATGACTGGAGATGAGACACTGTGAAGTGGTTTTGGTATAAAATTTGAATTTGGAACTCTTAAGCGTTTATGGATCGTTTGAGGGAGAGGAAGAATAAACTGTTGACGTTATCCCTTTCGCGCATGGAAGTAAATTAATCGAGGTGGCATCGAAAAATCAAGTGCGAGTCAGGCTCGAGCATCGAGGGTTCCGTACAAACACGTTGTTAAAATAATAAAAAATCTGTTTTAGCATGTGCTAATGAAGTTCTTTTGTATGATACCTTACATGATACGATTTACTCACTTTGAATTTTGAACCCATATTTTGTGAATTTTGAGGTCCTATTTTTTGTGATTTAAATAAAAATGTACAGTTCTCAGATTTATTCCTATATGTGTACTCTGAGACAATGCTTCTCGTCAAATTTCATAGTTCTAAGTCAACGGGAAGTACTCTGTAGGTTTTGATTTTTGTGAGTGCGAAATATGCGGTTTTTTACGACATAAACGGCTCTAACTTTTTCAAACGATATCTGAGAAGTTTTTCTTTTACACAACTGCAAGAAACCATAGATATACGTATACAGTTAAAATTTCAATTCGATCTTTGATTCTTTACGCGTTCCCGAGATAAAGAGTCTGGACATACACACAGACGGACAGTTGGACAACAAAGTGATCCTATAAGGGTTCCGTTTTTTTCGTTTGAGGTACGGAGCCCTAAAAACTAACAAATTCTTTACAGAAGGTATAGATTGAATCACACAAGTTGGTGGATGTGAAGTTTTTTTTTTTTTATTTCGAATAGGTTTGCGTTTGACTACACACTGCCACAAGCTGCATAATATCCAATCCTGACTGAAACACACATAAAGCTGAGCGTCGATTGTGTTTCGCGCAGTTTGTAGCTAACTTCACAACCGCCGACTTGTGTGATTCGGCCTATACCTATGTTATGATTACATTAAGCTGGCTCCTCACGATGCTATTCGGTGTTCGTGTACTTTTCGACGTTATTTGCACAGTATTCGTGGTCATAATATGTTAAAGTACATATACAAGATTATTTTTTGCAAAAATTAGCATGACCGACTTCACCCGTGTACAGAATTCGCGAATATTTCGCTCGGATCGATGGAGCTTTTGTCACATTATTGTTGATTTATCAAAAATGGCACAGCCGATTTAGATAAAACTTAAATGGGACCAATTTTGAAGTATACTCTTATACTCTATAAAGAATTAGTGAAATCGGGCCACTATGAAAAAAGTTACGCGTGGTTATACTTAAAAAAAAATATATACATAAATATATATACGCGTCGAATCGTATACCTCCTCCGGTGGTTCGTCGGTCAAAAATAAAGAACAACTGTACAAGTGTAAAATAAGTAACGTTTTGGTATTGACTGTAAAGTGACATGTTAAAAAAAAGAAATTGAAATTGAAACGATATCATCGTCCACATTCGTTCTTTACGTCCGAATAGGTAAACATAGGCGAATCCACTTCAAACTTTCACTTCAAAACTTTGGGCAAATATTATGACAAATACGGAAACATAAAAGCGATGGCGAGCCGTGGTGGCTTAGAGGTAGTGACATCCGCCTTACAATCGTGAGGTCGTGGGTTCAAATCCCGGTCCCGTATCAATGACTTCTTTGGAATTTATGTACAGAATTTAACACCACTGGCTTTTCGGTGAAGGAAAACATCGTGAGGCAACCTGCATGCGTCCGTAGAATAAATTCGATGGCGTATATGAATCCACCAACCCGCACTGGTCCAGCGTGGTAGATATGGCCCAATCACCCTTAGTGGGTAGGCCTACGTCCTGCAATGGACTATTAAAAAGGCTGCTACAAAAGCGATGTGTGAACCCAGTATTCGACTACCTAGTAATGTGCTAAAATCGCAAACTTTTACGAACAACATCAGTATAAGCTAAGCTGAATCAAAAATCTTGGCGGCTGTGAAGTTAGCCACAAGTTGCGCAACCTAATTTCTAGGTATATAAGAGTAAAATCGCAATTTCACTATGCCTAGTTACCTCACGTTGTTGTCATAACCGAAGTGGAGTCGTGGCAAAAAAATAATATCTGGAACTTTACCTGCAACAAAGGAGACCAAAGAATGATGTTAATTAATTGTATTCAACGCCTTACAGTATTTTACAATATACAGATATACAGGGTTATTTCTAATCAATTACCAACCTTTCAAGGGCTTATTCTGTACATCAAAACTAACAACTTTTGTTCTGCGACATTTGTCAAAACTCGAAAAAAAAACAGCTGTTCCATACATTTTGTCGAGGGTGAACGATATTTTTCTATGGAACTACAACTTTTTTTTTGAGAATTAATAAAAGTCGTAGAACAAAAGTTGTTAGCTTTGATGTACAGAATAAGCTCCTGAAAGGATGCTAATTGATTAGAAATAACCCTGTATATAATCGACATAAATATTTAAAACAAAATTCAGGACTCAGAAATGGTTCTAAAGATTGTGATGAAAGGTGCAGTATACAGGGTGTATTATGCTAAAATGATTGTGAGAATTTGATAAATCATAAAACCAGCCAAATGCGAGTCGGACTCGCGCACGTTCCCGATATCGGGCAAAAGGGGGGAAAAAATCACGTTTGTTTAAGTGTGGAAACCCCCTTAAATATTATTTTTATTGTTTTTAGTATTTGTTGTTATAGAGGCAGCAGAAATACATCATCTGTGAAAAGGACATGTCCACAAAATGTATGGAGGCTGGTATTATAATAATAAAAAATTCTAACCACAACACTCGTTACATTTCGAGAAAGTTCATATTTTTCTGAGTCTATTACAACAGTTAAAAAAAAGAGCCCTCTGATTTAAAAAAAAATAATTTTGAATATATTAGGATAAATAAATATATTTGGCTCAATAGGTAGTTTATCTCTAGCAACCCAGGTTAAGTAACCTCCATATTGTTAAATAAAAGCATTTTTACCAATTAGACACACTTTTAAAGTGTTTTTTGTACCTACCTACCACATTGTACCTACTAACTGGTCACACTGGTAGGTTATAATTTTTAATTTTAGCAAATTAACTGATGAATGTGGAAGAATCAGCTACGAATGCAAGTAAAATAACGATAGAAGCATTTTATCATCGCTAAACTAGAAAAAGTAGTAAGCTGTATTGTTATTTTTCATACAATTTATTTTTCACATTTAAAAAAAATTGAGGGGTGAAAAAATCTAAATTAAATATTTTTTGGGAAGCCCATAAAACAAGCTTTCAAATGATGTATATGTATATCATCTTGGTTCGATTTTTCTCTGAATAATATACCACTTGTGGACGTCACCTTTCGACTGTCTAGCTGTGTGACAGACAGACAGACGGGCGGACAACGGAGTCTTAGTAATAGGGTCCCGTTTTTCCTCTTTGTGCAGAGAATCCCAAAAATCAGCTATATAGTTTTAGGAAATAAATATAAAATTTTTCGACGCGTCGAAACATCGTTTAGTTTTTTACGGATTCCTAGTTGTAGCAATTTTGTAAAGGACAGTTGATTTTTAGGGTTCCGTACCCAAAGGGTAAACGGGACCCTAATAACGCTATTACTAAGACTCCGCTGTCCGCCCGTCTGTTTGTCTGTCACCACGCTGTATCTCATGAACGGTGATAGCTAGAACGTTGAAATTTTCACAGATGACATATTGCTGTTGCCGCTATAGCAACAAGTACTCAAACCAGAAAATAATAAATATTTAAGGGGGCTCCCATACAAGTTACGTGATTTTTTTGCTCGGTATTAACAACGGCAACAGGAAGATGCTAAAGGGGGCTTCCATACGGTACGGAACCTATGGGCGTGAGCCCGACTCGCACTTGACCTATTATTATCGAATTTAGCATGTGTTTGTTTTCTGTTCAAGAAAACGCGAGTTCAGATTTTTTTAACTTTAATTCGCGCTTTAGTATTATTGATATTCGCAGCAGATCGCTAGAACAACAAACAAATTAAACGCAACTATGCAATAATAACAGTCTCAAGAAACAGCATACGAAGTGATGACGTCAGTACAGACGTTTAAAATAAACCAAGTCACAATGCAGCTGACGTTGCGGAAAACATAATTGGAGCAAGGTCCAATTCTCATGATAATGCAAGTTCAGACATACCTACAGTTTTACTCATATCGCGCTGTAAATGCAAGGTTTATAGGTACGTTATTTTTAGGGTTCCGTACCTCAAAAGGAAAAAACGGAACCCTTATAGGATCACTTTGTTGTCCGTCTGTGTGTATGTCAAGACTCTTTATCTCTGGAACGCGTAAGGATATCGAGTTGAAATTTAAACTGTATACATATATCTATGGTTTCTTGCAGTTGTGTAAAAGAAATATGTACTTCCCAGCTTAGATAAATTAAATAATCAAAGCTTCCCAGTTATCGTTTAAAAAGTTACAGCCGTTTATGTCGTAAAAAACCGCATATTTCGACAGTCACAATAATCAAAACCTACAGAGTACTTCCACTTGACCTAGAACTATGAAATTTGGCGAGAAGCATTGTCTCAGAGAACAAATATAGGAAAAAATCTGAAAACTGTACATTTCTAATTAAATCACAAAAAAATAGGGCCTAAATACAAACAATTTTGGCCCAAAATTCAAAGTCAGTAAATCGTATCATATTATATCATAGGGGTATCATATAAGAGAGCTTCATTAGCACATGCCAAAACAGGTTTAACTTTCGATGTATGACGAGAAAAGTAAAAAAAATAATTTCGATGTTTATTTATTTATCCTATAGAAATTGCAACATTTCAATTTTGTGAAATACAGGATACATACAAGATTTGTATGGAACCCTCGGTGTGCGAGCCTGACTTACACTTGTCCGGTTTTTTTTTAACAAGCGAGCGAAAGTTCTTACATCCTTACTTCGTCAGGTCGTCACTAATTTTACAAATTCGAAAGTGAATTTGTTTGTCACTCTTTCACGCAAAAGTAATTAAAATCGTTTAGATCGTTTCTAGCGCTAGTGTCAGGTTTCTTACGTAGGTGCTTCTAAGAGGTCACCGATGTTAAGCAACGTTCGACGCGGTGGGTTTTCGGATGGGTGACCGTAGAGGACATTTACAACTGAGCGCTGCCGTGACTCAGATGACAAGTTAAATTATGGGCCTCAGTTTTTTTAACCGTTTAGCCATGTTAGAGGCCTTCAGGCGGCTTAAGAGGGCGCCTAATGCCAAAATCGACTTTTTAAAGACGTGGTGTAAAGATAACGAACATAAATATCCATATTAAAAAAATACTATAGAAAAGGAAAAACCTATAGTAGCAGAGTAATCGCGTAGAATTTTGGAAAATAATATGGTTACCTTAGAAAAAAAATAAAACTTGGCATAATAAAAAAAAAAAAATTTTTTCAAATTCTTGAAATTATCAGCGACAATACCACATTATTTTTGATAAATTACGTAGCCAGACTAATGTTCTAGTGGAGTAATTGATTAGTTTTTTTTTAAATATGCTTAAATTTTGAATAAACTAATAAAATGTCACCTAAAAATGTAAGCTGGCGCTCGAAGCCAAAATCATCGTGAACTGTGTCAAGCGATTTTCGACTCTAAACAAAGCAGCATAGATGATAGCGGGCGATGCAAGAAGCGCAGGTCAAATCTGTTTTTTTCATGGCATTAGGCGCACTCTTAAAAGCTTCTGACTCCCGAGCTGGCTATCCGGCCTATTCAAACTAACTTTATCACATGCTAGAGTGAGATATATATTAGTTTTTGTGTCGTATTCCAATAAATGGAGTAAAATTTGGTTCATGTTTAGCGAGATCTCTATTATCATTGAAACGTGTACCTATACTTAATAACTCTATACCTACTTATAACTGCTGCTGAGATGATGATGAATTCTTGGTATAGGCCAAATCGTATAAGTAGGCGGATGTGAAGTTACCTACAAACTGTGCAACCTCCAATCAACTCGCAGCTTCATGTGAGCTTCAGTCAGGATTGTATATTGCGCAGCTTGTAGCTAACTTCACATCCGCCGACTTGTGTGATTCGGCCTATAAAGTGTCGTCATATTCGAGTATGGAATCTAGAATAGGCAAAATTTGCGGGCAGATTACAGTATTCAAATCACAGAGTCTATAGAGAGGTATATCTTAACCAGTGCGCAAAACACTTATTTATATGTAGGAAAAAATCATACACCGAAAAAGAAGTGTTACTTAATACTTGCGTAGTAGGTAAAACAATTTACATTTCTGTGGCGTTATTGATATGTAACGCTAAATCGGCTACATATTTAGCATACTGTACTGTACCAGCCTTTTTAATAGTCCACTGCAGGACATAGGCCTACCCACGAAGGGTGATTGGGCCATATCCACCACGCTGTCCCAGTGCGGGTTGGTGGATTCACATACGCCATCGAAATTCTTCTACGGACGCATGCAGGTTGCCTCACGATGTTTTCCTTCACCGAAAAGCCCGTGGTGTGAAATTTCGTACATAAATTCCAAGGAATTCATTGGTACGGGACCGGATTTGAACCCACGACCTCACGATTGTAAGGCGGGTGTCTTTACCACAAGACCACCACGGCTTATACATATACATATTTAGAATGCAAGCAAGTAATTATAGGTATTGCGATCATGTTGACTAAAGAACTGACATACTGCAAAATACAGTGTTGTGTGAGCGCATATAAAGAAGTGATTTGTTGTGGTCTGGCAGCAATAATTGCGTATTTTATAAATAAAATGAATGGTATGACGCGGAGATCTGATTTTAAACAATTTCGTCCGAAATTAACTCCCGATTTGATCGAGACATGTCCTGTCTCGCGAAATCTGTGATACAAATGATTCACACAAGGCAAAATAACTGAAAACGTTGCGGTTGCGATGGCCTTAAATACTCGTAATTATAACACGAGTTAGCAGAAACATGTTTCATTGTTTATGTTCTATTAATATTTAATACTAAATGTACAGATGTGTCGAATCGAGTATGTCATCACAGAACATTTAGTATAAAATATTATTTTATAAAAATAAGTCAATAAAATCATGAAAACAATAATCTACGCTCGTAATTTCGTATAGCCGAGTTGCTAGCCCTGGTGTCAGAGTTTTTAATCCACCTGTAGGCCTCAACCAAAGAACAGGGACTCATAATTTGGCGATTTTAACGTGTCGCCCGAGCCACTATGAACTATGATTAAATGTCACATTGGCGACTCATCAATAAGGCGGGCCACAGAGTTACCAGAGCGATGTGGTCGATCGAGAAAATCTAGAGATGCATCGATTTAATATTGCACGAGTTAGAAAGATACATGAAAAATATCACGTTTCGATGTATTGTGCCGGATTTTTTGACGGCAGCTTTGCTTGATTTTCCATGCATTTTTGTGGTTGAAAATTGCTTCAAGCTCAGAAGAATGACAACAGAGAAGCCGTGGTGGTCCAGAGGTATTGACTCTCGCCTTGCAATCGTGAGGACGTGGGTTCAAATCCTGGTCCCGTACCAATGAGTTCTTTGGAATTTATGTACGGAATTTAACACCACTGGCTTTTTGGTGAAGGAAAACATCGTGAGGCAACCTGCATGCGTCCGTAGAAGAAATTCGATGGCGTAATGTGAATCCACCAACCCGCACTGGGCCAGCGTGGTGGATATGGCCCAATCACCCCTTCGTGGGTAGGCATACCGTCCTGCAGTGGACTATTAAAAAAGGCTGGTACAGTACAGAAGAATGACAAGTAATAGAAGTATTGCTAAATTTTACTCAAATAAAAAACTACGTTACAGCTGTCTTTTTCATATCTGGTTATACAGAATACACGAGAGTGAGTGGAATAAAAAAACGCAATGTCTGTCGCATACGTCAAAATCACCATTTGGAATGACTAAATTAGTTAAAATTTGGTTCCACTTGGTCTTTTGTCTTAATCGGAAATTTGAACTCCTAGTTCCAGTAAGAAGGTTCAAATCTCTGATCATTTTAACTTCCTACTTGAATTTGGACACCCGAGAAAGCTTAATGCTTGTTTGTGAAACCCTTCAAAATTACATAAGTTCGGGTGTAGGTAGTACATCTTTTCAAGCGACAACAGCATTATCAATCTGTCACTATTAGACATCTGCAGCGTAATTCTGTTAACCGATCTCGTTACTAAGGTGACACGTTCGAGTTTTGGCGGGAACGCGGAAAAGTCATGTCGCCTCATTATATTATTTTGTTAAACTTGTGTTTTATCAGTGATAATTAGTGAAAAGTTGTGGTATTTCGTTGATTATGAGCTGATTTACGTGCATGAGTGTAGGCAAGTGATATAATGTGACGTATCAGGTCGTTCCGTGTTGTCACCAAAACTCCATAGACGCCTCTAGTAAAGTATCCACTGTTTTACTGAGGTATGACTTGGACTATGTTTGGACTTGACCGCGACTTTATTGGACTATGACGTGACTACGACAGTGACTATGTTAATAAAATATCAAAATTATTAAAACTTAACACTACTCGACACTGGCAAATGCACAACAATGCGACGCCAAACAAAAGAAGAAGAAGAAGTGACACGTTCTTGAATCTCTCTCGTTTTTCTGACAGTTTTGAGCTGTCGGAACTGTCAAAAAAACGAGGTAGGTTCAAGAACGTATCACTTCAGTAAAGAGATCGGTTAACAGAATTGCTCCGCTGTTCACTTTCCATTAAAATTTATGGTGAATTCGTGCACGTTTAACAATGACCAAAATGTTCAGATCACCGCCTCTACATTATTTAGCTCTATGTGTCTAAGGTGTATCATCAACCGCATCATTTTGGTTAAATCCAGGAACCGACATTCATATCTTATTCTAAGAATATTCCTTACGTAATTTAATCTAAGACATTCCCATCAGTTTGCTATCTGTTCCGTAAGTGAATCAGCTACTGAATCATATTGTTTTAATTCGAAAACAATGAGATAAAGAATTTAATTTTCTTTACATAAGTATTCTGGCAGTCTCACTATTACGAAACTTAGATTTTAATTATGGGGTCGTCGTTAACGTGATATTTTTGAAGTTAATTTTGAATTCCTCCCATTGGTGAGATTTTAGCCAGCCCCCACTCCCTAGTCAAGTATTTTTTGTTACGAATTAGCAAATATAAGCAATACTTAATAATGTTATAAATTGTATTGGAATTCATTGGATTACATTAAGTTTGGAAACAGTTTCCATCTATCTGCATCAAGCAGTGGACGTCCTACGCTACGACTGATATGATGATTACTTCGAGCAAATATCTGATAGAGTCACAATCGTGCAAAAAAAAGTGTCCGAACCAAAACCGGGCAGGCTTTTTAGTTAGTCTTAAGGCGATTGCAAGCCGACTACAACACCGCGATATGCTATAGTGCTCGGTTACTTACAAGCACTAATTAAGGTGACATAACGTCGAGATTCGAGAAAACGGGTCACTGTGAATTATTTAATGTAAATATCTAACTCGGTTGTATGACGGCGCTCGGACATTTTTATACTACTTTCACTTAGGGACTGTGGCTTTTATATTTGCTCGAAGGATGATTATGATGATTTTTGACATAAAGTCTCGCTGCCGAGAAGAACTTTACCACGGGAAAGTTAAAAATACTTGGTTTTTATCAACACAATTTCACACAAGATTACAAATAGTACATTTCTAATACATTACATTATTTCTTTAGTACCTAATTAATTCCACATCTAACTTTCTACATTATATTCTAATCAAAATGTTACCGTCATTATTGTGAAATATGTCGAAACGCGAAACGCCTAATCAGCGCAACCGCAACGAAAATGTTAACACGTCTTTTGTCACTTGGCCTCCTTTAGCTTATCGAATGATAGTAATATACTTTATGCATGTATGTATTACATATATTTTGTAATAATGATATGTAGTAATCTTAAGTCAGGAGTAGTAGTCGTCACGACGTCGGCCAGTCCAATCATAGTCAAAATGAAACAAGAGCCACAAAAAAATAAGTATATGTACTTATATGTATACCTGATTGAATTAACTAAGAAGTATGTCACATTTATGTAGGTCGAACGTGTCCACTTCAAACGTGAGTGATATCTTTCTTACTTTAAATATAAGAATTATTGTTTATGGACATCAAACTTGACACAAAAATTAACTTATTATAATTATAATATAACTACTATGGACATCTTTTAAAACAATAATAATTACATACAGATTACAAAAATCAAATAATTATTTGTTATTAAATATCACTATTTAATAATAGCAATCAATCAAATAATAGCCTCAGAGAAAATAAAAAAATCCAGAGGGAACGTCGTTGAACAGTCAAGTGAAGCCGGTTTTTTATACATGTGTGAGTGCGTCGCTGTTGCGCCGCCATAGTTTGACTGACAAGCCAAGGCGTAGTTTCATAGTTACCTGGATGTGTGTGTAATTGTCTATACACGGCGAGGCGTAGTTTTGGTTGGCTTCACTTGTTTGTTCACAACATTCTCTCTTGATTTTTTTATTTGCTCTGAGATAATAGCAAACAATTATACACGATATAATAATATAATTCCGATTAAAAAAAACTTTTCACTTTTGATCATATTTTTAGTTATAATAAAATTCTGTCAATCGATAATTCATACGACAAGTTTGATATTTTCGCTTTAACATGGTCATGGTCATATATCTCCGTCTCAATCGCTATCAAGTAGGTGCTGTGACGATACGAGTTTTACATACACATTTGGTAAGAAGCTAGAAATAAATATGTTTAGTATTCTTGTAACATTACCGGAGTATATTCAGTATTCAATGGTATTGCTGTATATTGCAATTTATCAAACAATGTCTAGGAAACGGCACCGCGAATAGGGTCACGTAACCATTTGCGAAATTTCCGCCATCGAAGCTGTTATTTCGCAAAGAAACCCTCAAGGACTAGCATGGCTTTGGCGTGTAAACGTTGGATATTTTCATCAAAATACAATCGAGATTTATTTCATAACAGTTAATGATATGCAATCTTTAAAAAATTCAGAATTTTTAACCCCGAGGAAACTGGAGTAGATTGCAATAGTTAGAATGAAAAAGATGATTGATAAACGAAATAAGCAAAGATGTTGGAAATAATGTTCTTTATTGTACTTGTACCAGCCTTATCTTAATAGCCCACTGCAGGACGTCGGCCTACCCCCTAACGTGTTTTTATTTAAATTATTTTTATATCCTTATCCTTGCTAATATTATAAATCCGAAAATGTATTTGTTGGTTTGTTCCTCTTTCACGCAGCAACGGAGCAACGGATTGATTTGATTTTTGGCACGGACATAGTTTAAAAGACGGAAAGTGACATATGTTCCCATGGGATAGCACAAAATTAAAATACCACGCGAGCGAAGCCGCGAACAGAAGCTAGTTATTTTTAAAATTGTAAAACTTCTCTAGAATATGCGCAAGATACACGGATAAGACATATATAATATTTGACCCTTAACTACTTTAAAATGTTTTGAAAACATGTCAATTAATTATTTGCATTTATAATCGAATAATAAACATTTATTTGTTGTTATAGGCACGCTTTGTTTGGTAAATGATAAGGAGCAGAGGTGTGTCTTATTTGATTAATTATTATCACAACAAAAACACAAAGATCAAGCTGTTATCTCTTAGGTTAAAGCCGCGGGAATTCAACCATAGATAATTTAGTATTCATCATAAAATAAATATAAATGGTCATAGACCCCGACCACATGTTGAATGAATAATTTATTCGTAATTAAACGGTTGTTAGGAAAATTTTAACGCAAATGGCGTGTGTTATTGCATTTATTACATTTTGTAGACTTAAAAGGATTTCCTCGTGATAATATCTCGACTGGTGATAAAGACACGTCATTTTGTTATTTAAGAGGACAAAGGACATGAGAAAACATTGAGATTGTAGAAGTAACTGAGATAGAAATATATGCTGATATAACTCTTTTGTTCTACAAAAGAGGCAGTTATTACATTAAACTGCCATATTTTTATTGCTATCATAATATTAGATGAATTTATAAATTTGTAACGGTTTATAAAATAATGGTAAGTACTTTGTAAACGCTTCTGTTTCACAACAAATTCAACGGAAGATATTTAACTAGGTTAGTAACATTTATTAACGTCATCTGATAAAGGGCACAATGGACTAACGTCCCCACGTACGAGGGCAAAAAAAATTAACCGCTCTTTAAAACGTATATAAAACAAGATAGCAACCGCATAGTCATCCGTCGGACCCTCGGAAGAGATAAAAACAAATTATTTTATACTAGCCCATCACGTCCAAACTCGTCATGTGAACAAACAAAATTCTACATAATCGACCCACCCCATCTGACAATGAAACACGAAAAAAGCATAAAAACCGCTTTAATACCGCATCTTTATATCCATGATAAAACATTGCCCTCTCTAAATTGAGACATTTTATTATTAGAAATACGATTTTGACTGTCGTAAACGAACGTCGATTCGGAGTTATTATATCGAGGTTTACGATTTGAAATATCACAATACTGCGCAGAGTGGAGCAAAATTATATTCAATTACAAATTGCCTAGCGATCGCTGGAGACTCCACTCGGCTTACTTTTTTGTACATGTATCGCAAAACCTACCAAACCATCTCTTCATCTGTGGTAGCAAATGAAAATTAACAGACGGATTGTGATATTTACTGGAGAATCATAAGTCTCAAAGAAAAATTCCTTGAGTCTAAACTAGTAGGCAACGACAATCTAGTTACTCGTAAAACAATTATGTCCTCAGCTACTGCATTTTGTCCCACTGCGCAGTCTTCCGCTTTCCGCGTTGCCTTTGATTATAAGCCAATGTCAATGCCGTTCTCTTTCGCAAGGCCGACGCCACTGTCCGTGCTCTAAATTCGTCACTTGCGAAACAGTCTAGTCAATGACAAAATGTGTAATTAGATGGCAGCACATGCATGCAATAATGATTGACGTTTTATTAAAGCGTAAATTCGATTTAAGAGCTGCACAGAAAATTTTATTAATCGGCAGAATAAGCGGTAGTTTGTTCGAGGAACTGAGCTGCGCTAATGAACTGAAGCAGTTGCAGTACGTGTCTTGGGTTGAGTCACGTTTTTTTCGTCTGTGACGCAGCCCTGTCGCTGGCCGTGACATTTGTTTGTCTGACCGATTGTGCGGCCTTCGCTGTCGGTGTGGCGGTCATCAACTCCGAGCGTGAGTCTGTACGTTAGCTTACGCCGAGTTTTCACTAGCCGGAACATTCGCCGTCTCTCTCGCACTTGTACAAACAACAGAGATAAAGAACGTTTGTTCCTGCGGAGCTAAGGTTCTCTTAATCTTTTTAGTGGGGCCCCGTTCGGTGAATTTACGACTTTAATGCGGGCTACTAAAGCGTGAATTAGAACATGTCTGCGTTTATCTCGAGTGTTCGTTCTTATGTACTTTATCTGTGAACTTTAAGGTTTTCTTTATATCTTTGTCATTTTTTGGTCAGTCTTAAATTTTTATAATCGATCTCGAACTCAAACAGTTCAAAAACCGCCATTCAGAACACAAATAGTACACGTGAAACAGCTTGAATCGTGGTCATTGCCATGTAATAGAGGCACAATGGTTAAGAAATCATTAATGTGAAGTTTTGAAATAATGGTGGGCGGTAGAACGGAATTCTAGTCACAGAGTGTACCTACTAAATATTCTATGGGCACAGGAAACGTCTGACAATGTAGAATTGTAAACCTATCTGATCTGTGCTTGATAATGTTGAACAAAAAACGTTTTTGAGTGTTGAACAATAGCCATATCTAATTATTTAATATGTATAGGAAAACGTGACTCCATTTTACTTTTTTATGTTACGCCAAATTTGGCAACCAGTTATCCTTGTTTTATGGGAGACCATTGATTCCAGTTTTAATTGAGATATTATTTTATCGAAATAACGTCAGGAGGCCATTATTGGCAGAAATATTAATACTAGACGTTCCAGATTCATTTCCTATAAGTAGTACTTAGATTTATTCATTTTTTTATCGTTAAGGTATAAATCACATCCAATTTTGAGATACATTTTCAGAGAAGTTTTGTAAATGCACAGAACACACCTACGTAGTCTTTGAAAGTATGCTCGACAAAACAAGGATAAATGTGTTTTTTACTTCTTGTTTCGCTACGTCAGACTGTAGATTTGCTATACATAGATATATAAATAATAGTTTTTACCAAACTGCAAAGTTATAGCTTTGAATAAGCTAATACTTTCCAAAAAGTTCAATGACGATAGAATCAATATTTCGTAAGTTATCGTCGACAAACACAAATAAAACGGCTGCTTTGTTCTCTAAGACCTCGTCACTCTGTCAATAATAGATAAGGTTATGACTTTGGGATAATCCTAGCCGGATTGGATGATTTATCTGCTTTACAGTTAACAGGTAACTAATAATTCAAACAGCGCAAACGACACGTCTAAACTGGACCACACACATTACCAGTTACCGCATTAGCGAGCCAAACAAGAAGCCATTAACAACGGATTTAAACGCAAACTTGGGAACTGTTGAACTGTTTCAAATCGAACAGCACTATCGTTTACAGATACCGAGAAAGGTATGTTTGCGGAACAAGGATATGTAAGCAACATTATCAACAAGGTTAACGCTCACCGCTTACCTACCGAAGGCGGTTCAGATAGTTAAGAAATTCTCGACTACGCAACTACAGAGCTTCGTTTGAATATAGACTGCATTCAACTGTCAGCGTTTGAACGCACCATATTTATAACTTGGACGTGACAATATAAGTAAAAGATGATTCGTCACGCTATAAGCCCAAAAAACAAAGCCTCGAGTCAACGTTCTCACAGATCTGTTCAGAAGATTCTAGAAAGAAATGTGTACGTGACCGGATTTTGATAAAGCGGTCAGTGGAAGGAGCATGGCGTAGTTTTAATTTTAAACGTTACCATACGAAATGTTTACATTTCAAAAACTTGGCAACAGACTGGAGATACAAAAGTGCTTGCGTATATACTTCGATACGATACAAATAAATCAATGCTCAAACTCGACGTTGAGAACCAATCAAGAATTGATTAACCTATTTTACGTTCAGATACCCATTGAAATAGTTCACCGAGTTGAAAATTCATTGGAACGATATTCGATAACACGTAAAGGGCGTAGGAAGCTAAGTAAAGCGATGTTAAACGCGTAAACAATGATCAGAGGCCCGATCGAACAAAGAGCTGCGTATGACTAATTTTACCTCCACCCGTGACTCATTCCAGTACTAAATCAGTCCGAACGAGGCACGGGCATGAGAACTAACTTGCGTGGCGTTACGCTCCTTGAACAAAGAAAAAAGGGGATGTAGAGACATGGCCAATGACTATACTAACTCTGAGAATTTTTGTCTGCCTGCTATAATTTGATACGCCCTGCCTCTTGCCTGTCACTCATTCCAGTCACAATGAGGGGGTAATTAAAGTGAATGAGGGTTCTTCCTAAGCTGGTCGTTGGCGGGAATCGAAAAGGGGAAGGTGGATAGAAAAACGCGCTTCGGTGACTGATGATTCCGTTTCTCAGGTCTCGTAAATGTGATTAACTCATAGTTTCCAAAGCGTTGCATTCGTTAATTTTTTGTTAGTGGTAAAAAAGACAATTTTCCTACACTTTACAGCGCCGCTGTTTTTAAGAAACAGAGCATTTTCTCGATAATTTTTTGAGCAAGCGAACCTAAGCCCAATTATTCCATCAAGTTCAATCCCAAGCGAGTGTTCCTTTAGATGTTTAGAAGAATCATACTGAAATTGAAACGTCAAAGAGTCGGAAGGTATATTAGGAAAAAGGCCTTCGCTTTTAGAGAACTTGAAAGGGAATCAAAGGAGTTACTTGGCTTTTTGAAAGCCTGTTACAGACCTCCAAAAGTGCGTAGTTTTTAATTTTACAAATTATAATTTTTAAATAATTGTGCTACTCAGTTTTCAAAAATATCCTACTAATATTATAAACGCGAAAGTTTGTGCGGATGGATCGATGGATGGATGGATGTTTGTTACTCTTTCACGCAAAAACTACTGAACGGATTGAGATGAAACTTTGCAATAATATAGCTTATATACCAGAATAACACATAGGCTATAAATTATAATGATATTGCGTCAAAAATCTAAAATATAACGCGGGCGAAGCCGCGGATAAAAACTAGTAAGAAATATATTCATTCTACATTACTAGAAATATGTTCTACTAGTTTTGACCCGCGGCTTCGCCCGCATTCGCAATATATCATTATAATTTATAGCCTATGTGTTATTCTGATATATAAGCTATATTATTGCAAAGTTTCATCTCAATCCGTTCAGTAGTTTTTGCGTGTAAGAGTAACAAACATCCATACTTCCATCCTCACAAACTTTCACGTTTATAATATTAGTAGGATCTTACGCCCGCTTATATTTTGATATTTGTGTTATCCCATAAGTACATTTTATTTATCTAGAATAAAGAATACATGTTACTAGCCAACCTTTGAACTATAACCACGCCAAAAATCAACACAAAGTAACACACAGCAAACACACTTTTGGATTTATAAGTTGTCATATCAGTACAACAATTGTATGAATAAGACTGCTACTGCTAAGTTTCAGTGCATAAAAAAATTCATTCGTGTAAAACTGTGGTAATTCTATATTAGGCCCGTTGCTATGGCAACCGCTGTGCCGGCAGCCCTAATGTACAGCTAATTGAATGATTGCCCGTAATTGTTAGACTGGCCCTTTTATTAAACGCCCGAGGGTGGGGTTTGACGGCGACACAGCGCTGTCATGCGTGCAGTGATGCAGGACACTTTTTACTAAAACTATTTTTTATAGCTCAAAATAGGTTTGCGTTGACAACCCTATTGTTAATGGTAAGTGGAACTCGTACTTTGAAGTCTTTGTATTTTGGGTCTTTATCATAACAGTTCGGGTTCATCATTATCTATTTTTGGTAAAAAATTCATCATTAAAATTTTTGATTTAGTTAAAATTTCCGTATTTTCATTTAAATGTTACAGATATTTATATTACCGATTTTTTTCATCACAAGAACTGGTATGTACAGTGTAAGTTAACTTCAATAAAGTCTTTAAGTACCGCTAAATTAACACAGCAATAAGATCTCAAACTTGCTAATAAAATAATTGAACTACGTTAATTAGTATAATATATCGTACTTGGCTGTCGAGAAACAGCGGTAAATACCGATATGAGAATTTAAAAAAAACTCTTCAAATTACTTTTTATCTCTACACAAATCCCAAATCCCAATTACGAGGAGCACAATCACAATTACAATGAAGTAGGAACTGGGTGTTTAGGCTTCTTTCTGTTTTGTCGGTGTGTCCTATGCTACACTTGTCAGCGAGTAGTCTCCATTCGAGAACTTAACCCTATTAGACACCAATGCTTTATGCTTCTTATATTTCTTAAAAATGTATGTTTAACATTATTTTTATCGGAATAAGTAACCTACGAGTTAATACAGGGCGTCAGCTACCGCCATACTTAATTTTCTTCAATATTGGTCAAGCCGTTTAAGCGTGAAGAAGTAACAAATACACTCAAACTTTCGCCTATATTCTAGTCGATCGAAAAAACATGAAAGAAATGCATTGATTTAATATGGCACGAGTTAGAAAGAGACATGAAAAATATATCGATTCGGTGGATTATTCCGGGTTTTTTAGACGGTTAACATCAAATTCCAATACATATTTGTCAGTTTAGACAGCAGCTTGGAAAGATTTTTCATGCTTTTTTGTGATTGAGAACTGCCTTAAATGACAACAGCATTATCAATATGTTTTATAAAGATATCTGTATTAAATACATTATCTGTGATTAGTATGACATATGGAACTGAAACGTGGTCTTTTAATGTGGGCCTTATGAATAAGCTCAAGATAGCCCAACGTGCTATGGAGAGGGCTACGCTCTGTCTCTCTTCTAGATCGAATGAAATGAGGAGATCCGCAGACAAACCAAAGTTACCGACATAGTCCAACGGATTATCAAACTAAAGTAGCAATGGGCAGGGCACATAGTTCGAAGAACGGATGGCCGATGGGGCCGTTAAGTGCTCGAATGGAGACCACGGACCAGCAAGCGCAGCATAGGACGTCCACCGCCTAGTTAGACCGGATAGATGATATAATAAAGATCGCAAGAACGCGGAGGATGCAGGCCACTTCCAACCGGCGTAATTGGAAATCTATGGGGGAGGTATATCATATGCCCAGCAATAGACGTCCTACGGCTGATAGATAGTATGAAGTGTGATTTGTTTAGTCAAACCGTAGCAAGTCGATATTGTGATTTATTTTAAGCAAATCTCCACTACCGGATACAGAATTCGAATGAAGAATTCCCGACGCCACAGAATTTATACTTCCGTCCGGCTAACAAAGGAATGAATGGGGAAAATTGGAATCAATCCAAATTTCACGACTGAACCGCAACGTTTTTACAAACGTCTTGGCAAGATGGACATTAGTGCGTATTTACAAACGTGTGATAAGCTAATTTGAGCCGGGAAGTATTCTGTCAAGTTCACGGCTTTTTTTTTAAACGTGTCAATGAATTTCAGTTCTAACGTAAATAGTAGGTATTTACAATTTTTTTTCGTAAAATGGTAGGTAGGTAAGTGCTTCTTGCATTTTACAATCAAAAAAGACTGTTGTTGTTTACTGTGACTAAATTAATAAAATATTAACTGGATCGCGGTTTTACCACGTAAGTGGTCATCACCGATGAAAATATCGGTCAACACATAAAAATACATACAAAAGGTATTTCCATTTAGTATATGAAATCGGTTTATGACGTCGGGTAAAAGAAATACGTGCGACAATAGGTTTCTTAGCACAAAATGACGTAAACTATACTAAATTACAATTTAATATCAATGAAGGTAAATTTCACATTTAAGACAAAATCAAACTGGCGAAGAATCAATAAATCCTATGGAAAACTGAGACTGTATTATAGCACAAAAATCCTAGTTTAAAGCCGGAAACATACTATCGGAAGCGGCTGACGGACGCGACTGACAGCCGCGACTTAGCAATGTGCACAGTCTTAAAACATCCGGTGTGCCAGATCGCTCTCGGACGTCCGACCGCTCAAGGTCGTCCGAAGGTGACGTCCGCGACTTATGTCCGATAGTGTGCACGGCTCAGTGTACTTTCATAGTCTAGATACCTATCAGTCGCGGCTGTCAGTCGCGTCCGTAAGCCGCGTCCGATAGTATATTTTAAGCTTTACAAACCCTAGAATGCAATTTTCAAACAATTAAATAAAAACTTTTTAGTCTAATCCTGAATCACCTAGCAACAACATACTGCACCATTTTCTCAACTATCACCACAACATAACATCCAAAGAATATGAAGAAAGATTTCACAGAAGCGCAACCTTTGAACGTTACCGAATTATTGCCTACAAAGAGAAGATAATCAATCAAGTAGGTCGACAAGGGTTTTGCATTTAATTAAAGATAAGTTCAGAAGTGTAATGGCAACCCCGATACACTTTGAGAACTCCCACTTTTGAATAATTTACCAACGTTTAAGTTTAAAATTGGAATGTAAATAAGGGATAGAATGAAATAAAGTCAAACAAATTTGACTCAGTACTTTACAGGGCACGGCACTAAAAATAGCTGAGTAATCTTGTATTTTCATAAATATATAGTATAGCATAATTACATGCTTAATAAAACACAATACTATACCAATTTGATTGATTTTTTTACAACAATAGGATTTTTTTTATAAATTTTCAAACTAGGCAACCTATGTATGTATACATAGGTGCAGTTACATAAAATACAGTGCAGTAAAATAAATTACCGCTTGGATAAACATAATTTTGTTTTTATGGCAACAAATATGGTATGTATAAGTATTTTTAAATAAAGAATTGACAATTTTAAACATTTAATACCTATGTGAGTTTGAATATAGGTAATGTAATAGGTATTTTTTGTTAGACTGAATAATTAACCACATTCATACCTAAATCGAAATCAAGTGATAAGCCATAGTCATACCTACTTGTAAAATTAAACTAACGAATGATAAAATTATGTTGTATGATTTAGTAGGTAATGATTTTAAAAATCTAAATTAAATTGTAAGTAGGTCCCATAGTTTGATACTAACTAATCAGAACTCGTTTATTGAAACAGAAGATTTTTATGTAATATGTATAGATCCGTTGTCCAAATTAATTGATAAAAAAGGTTAAAATCTTTTAAATTATTTTATTTAGTCATATACATACATATTTAGCATTATTATTACAATAGTTAAATTGTACATTCAATTTAATTTTACTGTGTAACAAAGAATATCTACAATGTGTTTGTCTACCGGAGTCGAAGCCTTAAGCGGTGACATATAATAATATGGCAAATTTTGAATAACTTTTACTGTGGGGTTAACCCTGAAAACGCAAAAAAACAGCTTATCCATACTTTTTGTCGAGTCTATAAAAAATTGTATGGAACAACAGTTTTTTTTACGTTTTCAAAGTTGGTGGTCACAGGTCCCACAGCAAAAGTTGTTCTAAATTTGCCATATATGTCACCGCTTAAGGCTCTGACACCAGTAGATAAACACAATGTATATCTCTATCTAAATTGTACAAGCCTTGCTTAAAAATAATTTATGGATACAGAAGACCCTTAATGGTTCACTTAGAACATTAATAATAAAGACCTGATATCTATTTCAGGTCCTAGGTTCCTTTGTCCAAATTCTGTGACAAAAACTGGGTACCTAAGCATTTCCATTGAGTTAAATGCTATTAGATGTTATCACGTAGTTAGGGATTACAACTATAGATAGGTACCTACTTACTTTCATATCACAGATTTAATAATTTCAGTCTAGTAGGTATGTACCCAGTTAAAGAAGCTGAATGAACACTGTATACTTTTACTCGTATTATATTATATTCTATATTAATCAGTTGGAAGGCTTTGGCTAAAATAGAAATTGATTTTATTGAGATTAATATAAATTGGTATTAATATTATAAGGAGTGGTCGTTGCCCAGCAGTGGGACACAACAGGCTCATAAACAAACAAACAATATAAATGATAAACAAAATACAATAAATGTCTTTAGGTATTTTCGCTGACATTGGGAAAATGATACCTTAAATAGGTAGTTTAGAATGATATGTACATTTAGAAGATACATAATTAATTAATTATAATAACTGTATGAACTACCTGAACCTGTGTGAACTAATACTAAATAAGTACTATGTAGATAATACATAATGTATGAAATGTTACAATCAAATTGTAACACTAGATCTTTACATTTAGCAGAATTAGCTAGGTAGGTGCCTAGGTGATCAAGCAATTATCAGAACTGTATAGGTATTACTTATGTCCTCAAATACCTATCCAGTGAACCTAGGGAACAAAGCAAAAGCAGCGGTTGGAAACAAGAATGGTCAGTACTAGGTATAATTATCTATCATAGTTATATTCTTAGTACATATGTATAAGCAATGATATTTGGTACATGTAGGCAAGTACCTACCTATCTAGGTATTTACTAGCAGACTTCATATAACATGTAGGTGGCTAAATTATCACGACGTGGGTGGGCCGCTTATAATTTCACACCACATTTCTTAATGAAACGAGATATTTAAACTATATCCTGTACAAAGTGTACAATACAAACAATTATAAAGAATCACCGCTAGTTTGGGCGTAGGCACTAAATCATCGCCGCCATATCTGTGTCAGATCTGTCGTAAAACAAATCGATCTTTGGCCACAACAACAAAGTATAAAAATATCTTTTGTTTGAAAACAGACGGACCAAAATACATCTCACTGACGCTCGCTTCGAGTTATTCAAATCGCTTGAAGCAACAAGTACTAGCCGATATTCAGGCAATTTGAAAGGCTTCAAATCAAATGTCAAATAAAAGGTTATAACCATTATGTAAGGCACACGAGTTTATTCCACGCTCCGGCATGCAATACAATAGTTTAATTACATACGAGAACACGGATAAAGGTTACGTAAGTAACGAACCAGTTGCACAAAAAATAGCACCTACTTAAGCTCGGACATTGGGGTCAATGACACAAAAACGACTCCACTGTTTCCGTGCGACAGATACGTTGTAGGCATTTCAAATTCGTAATTAGTCATGCGAGACTGCGGGTAATCTATGGTCATGATTCCAAATTTGAAATTTAAAAACGTTTTCCAACCGGCCGGTATTGTTCAAACGGACGAATGAATATATCTTGTTCAAACATACCTGTGGCGGGTCGAATGAAGATCGTTCACCTTCCGACAATGTAAACCTTTGTTACCACACAACGTCAACGGCTCCCAATCAATTCCAACAGTTTATCTGGAAATAGAAACGACTTATTTCAATGTGGGTACCGCCATGATTCATACACGACGACTATTCGAGTATTAATAAACCCCTAAGCGGAGGGCTAGGAAAAAACGAAACACATGTCGTTCTATAACTACAGATGTAAACAAGGAACATGTGTTGTTGGAACGCCGCATTCGCCGGGATACTGACCGTTCACGTTTGATAAGATTCACGGTACACAACAATAGTCCACAAACACGTTATTAACAGCGTAGCACAGAGATTCGGTAGCGTCGGAACAAAACTAGTTTATTTTTCCGATCGGGTCGTGCGAAACGACGGACGTCTAATCCGTGCGGCGGTCGGCGCGAGACTGAACGACCGTGGCGCCCTCTCGCTCGGTCGGTCGCCCTGCGGCGCGCGTGTGTGCCTGCGTGCGCCTGTGTGGGTGCCGCCCTCCTGTTTCTCCCTGTTTCATTTATTTTTCGAGGGTGTAGGTGTGCGGGTGCATCCGTCAAGTGGGCCTGTGTGCGTGTCAAAGAATCAGTTTAGTTAGGTATAGAAGGATAAATCGCTTTTTTGAACGCTAGTCTTTAATAAACGGCCGTGAACCGACCGTCAGCGGCGGTCATTGCCACGGGCGTGTAAAAATATTCACGTCATATCGTATTGTATATTTGTGTGAAATCAAATAATTACCCATCTGCGGCGGTAGGTAGGTAGGTACCTAGGTATAAGTAGGCAGGTGTCCTATGGATGGTGCGTCACTGTTTGCTTGCGCAACTAATATACTAGTAGGTATAGGTAGATAGGTATTTTAATTTTTATTGTAGTGTCATAAACTTAGCCCATGAAAATATTTTTTGGTGTTCCGACTGTTCTGAGGTTTACGTACCAACCTACGGACCTACTATTGTTTATAAATACCTATGTATTTTGAAAACTGTTTTAACTAACATGTGTTTTATCCTTTTAATAGGAAAAACAAACACATACATGTACATATACAAATTAGGTAGGTACTAATCACAATACATTGGTATTTAATTTTTTAACTATAATTCGTAACCGTAGACTAGAATAAGAGATAGACGAACATAACTAGACACAGAATCGAAAACCTAGATGGGCCAGCAAGTACACCCAAACCCAACTACTTAGTAGCTTAATTTTATTAATGTTAGTAACATTCAATAACATAGAATAAACAAGGCAACTATCCGCAGAGGGTTGGAACTACATAACTTACCTACGTTATACTAAGTGAAAACAAAATGCGGACAAGTTAGGCCTATGTGGGGTTACCATAATTCTCAATTTATCTACATTTTCCTAGAATGTAGCGATTGACTTTTTGTTTCTCGGTTAATGACATTCAAACTGTGCTGCGACCATGGATGTATACCTAATCGTAAGATACATCCAGGGCTGCGGCTACAGGAATTTTATCAATGTCAGTGACTGGAAGAGAGTTGTCAATATTATTTCTTTTTCCTCTTTTCTGTCTCCTTTAGTTATTTCTTTGTTAGAAATGCTTCACCAGTCTGTAGGTACTAATGATACGATGTTAATTCAATTCATTTATTACAATAATTCAAGTCTACAATCTGTTTACCTCTATTGCAACCCTGTACGTCAAGAACATCATTATAAACAACTTTTACTATGATACAACCAGAAATTCAAGAAAAAAAACACCTGTTTCAGGCTGTTTCATTCATTTCGTCGATTCCAAGTTTCAATTTTGTATGAAACAGCTTAGTTTTTCTTGAATTTTAGGTTGGTGCCATGGTGGCGTGTCACTAGATATATTTTTGCAAATGTCCAGATTTTCCTAGTACTAGATGGTGACCCTACAGTGTGTTTATTTTAGGCCGCAAGGCCGGTCACCAAGTGGCTAAATACTAAGTAGACAATGTTTTGTTCAAACATGTCCCTTGAACTTGAGAATTAATTTTACTCGGTAAGTAATTGCAATGAATCCTTAAACTTTTTTTAGAAACCTTAGGTACTTTATACGGCACTTAGTTCTATACAGGGTTATCTGCTTGCTCTGAACTAAGCCGAAAGGGGGGTAATTATGGCCATCATTACGAACACTTTCTACCTGGAAGTAAATAAAAAAGCTGTGCCGTACAAAATTGCAATTTTGTTGCTCATTGCTCGGAATCGACAAAATGAATGCAACCGTCTCAGAGCAAATAAAAAAATCAAGAGAAAATGTTGTGAACAAACAAGTGAAGCCAACCAAAACTACGCCTCGCCGTGTACAGACAATTACACACACATCCGCCGTCAAACTATGGCGGCGCAACAGCGACGCACTCACACATGTATAAAAAACCGGCTTCACTTGACTGTTCAACGACGTTCCCTCTGGATTTTTTTATTTTCTCTGAGGCAACCGTCTGAAACATGTGATTTTTAAAAGTTGTTCATAATTTAATATGTATAATATGAATCACCTTTTCGTCTAAGTATCAGCTCAAGGCCTTGAAATCGGTAGACCAGCGTGGTTTTCGGCTTATAGGTGATGAAAAATGAGTTGCAAAAAAAACGCCTGGAGCATCGCCGTAGGGTTGCGAGTCTATCCATTATCTATAGGATTCATTTCGGAGAGTGTGAATCTGAGTAACACGAACTTATCCTACCATTCCCTTTTTACCACAGGACAAGTAGAAAGACGCCACATTAACACCCTTACACTGTCGATTTTCCTTCGATACTTACGAAGCGGTTTCTCAACATTTCTACCGCCATGCGCCAGGGAATGGAACAGTCTTTCTGCTTTCGTGATCCTGTTTCCTAAGAGATTTAATCTAAAGCTTTTCAAGATCAGAGTGAATGGGTGTCTTCTAGGTTTGCGTGCTTCATCTTCGACCACAAGTCTCACTTACCATCAGGCGAGTTGGTAGTCAAGCGCGGACTTATTCGCATTAAAAAAAACAGTAGTTCTGAATAACCCTGTACAAAATATAAGCCTATTAAAACTAGCCATGTAATGTAACACAGGACCACGGCACAAATTGATGTGCTACAGACATGACTATGTAAATACAGGGTGGAGAGCTGACGCCGACATTAAATGTATCACATTATTGACGTTCTGTTTTAAAGCCTTCGACATATTTGGAATTCAATAATTAAAATAATTTCTTAGTTATGTACAATTTTCTAAAACATCATTTTGAGCAACTTGTATCTAAACAGCGATTCGAGCTAATTGGATTAGTGTAATGTCAAAATGTATGAATTAATCCCTTATAAAGCATGATATCTACTTATTTTATTTATTATTTACTGCCTCGGTGGCTCAGTGGTTAGTGACTCTGACTTCTGGATCAAAGAAGCGTTTATTTGATGATTTTTATGTGATAAATTTAGGTGTTTGCTCTGTGTCTGGGTGTTATTTAGGTACTATCTATACAAGTATAAATTAAAAATATGTAGTATATCAGTCTCTGGCAGCCATATCACATGCTATGCTTAGTTTGGGGTCAGATACGGTGTGAAAGATGTCCCTTGATATTTAATATTATATTAAGTTTTTTGCAAATTTTATTCTTTTAATTTAAGGATTTTTTTGTAATTGTTTTTATGATTACTGGTTACTAGTAGTCTAGTACTACTTGCGGGTCAAATTAATGTCGGCGTCAGCTCTCCACCCTGTATAAATCGAGGGACGAGATTTCATTACAGACCAGCGTCATGCCGTCTGGCTGCACAGTGACGGGAGGGGTGATGGGGAGGATTTAGAGGGGGGATAGGTACAGGGCAATCAATGGCTTACCTATCTATATACACATAAAATGGAAATGATGTCAATATCTTAATGCAATAAAATTAGTAATAGTGCATAAACACACACATAATTTAGGCTCTATTTTACAAGCTAGATAAATATCTAATCGCGATGTCGAGGTGGGCTCCATAGTAAAATTTGTTCATAACACGTTCATATCAATCTATGCCTCTGAAAGTGCTTGCACTTACTTGTAGCAAAACAACAGCCTGCCCCATACCTATAGCTAGAAGCGTACATACAACAGCTATAGCATAGATCTCTATAGCCGTAGCCAGACTCGAATATACGACAGCTATAGCATAGATCTCTATAGCCGTAGCCAGACTCGAATATACGACAGCTATAGCATAGATCTCTATAGCCGTAGCCAGACTCGAATATACAACAGCTACAGCATAGATCTCTATAGCCGTAGCCAGACTCTAATATACGACAGCTATAGCATAGATCTCTATAGCCATAGCCAGACGCGTACATACGACAGCTAAAACATAAACGTCTACAGGGTTATTTCTAATCAATTAGCATCCTTCTAGGGGCTTATTCTGTACATCAAAACTAATAAATTTTGTTCTACGACTTTCGTCAAAACTCAAAAAAAAATTTTGTAGTTCCATAGAAAAATTTAGTTTACCTGCGGCAAAATGTATGGAACAGCTGATTTTTTTTGAGTTTTGACGAAAGTCGTAGAATAAAAGTTGTTAGTGAAAAAGTTGTTGTTTTTTGTTGTTGATGCACAGAATAATCCCCTCGAAGGATGCTAATTGATTAGAAATAACCCTGTAAAGCTAGCTCGCTTCTATACCTATAGCCAAACGCATACGTACGACAGCTATAGCACAGATTTTCTATAGCCATACATACATAGTAGTATACGTACGACAAATATAGCATAGCTCTATAGATATAGCTTCCTACAGACGAGCACGGTAGACGGCGAGACTATAATGAAATCACGACGCGGTGGTAAAAGCGACAGTCACCACAACCACGATTCCAGTTCGTATAGATAGTGAACACTACACTGCAACGGCTCGACACGACAGTATTATAATTATTTTACACCAAAAACGGCATAACCAACTTCGACCGTCTGTACAACTACCTACTATACAGGGTTATTTCTAATCAATTAGCATCCTTCTAGGGGCTTATTCTGTACATCAAAACTAACGACTTTTGTTCTGAGACTTTTGTCAAAACAAAAATATCGGTGTTCTATAGAAAAATATCTTTCAGCCGCGACCAAATGTATGGAACAGCTGATTTTTATTTGAGTTTTGACAAAAGTCGCATAACAGAAGTTGTTAGTATTGATGTACAGAATGAACCCCTAAAACGATGCTAATTGATTGGAAATAACCCTGTATATCGATGATACATTATTAACTTAAAAAACATTTCATAAACTATAACTATTAAAATTTACCTACTTAAAATAAAAACTAATAATAAACACTATAACTTATATTACTAAAATAAAAATAAAACTAATAACTATTAACTACAATAGGATACAAAAAGATACAATACTACTTTATATGCTAAAAGGACCTACACTACTACTACATAGAAAGCAATTGGATCATCCACAGACCCATGAAGGTCTAAAGATAATCCAAATGCTCAAGCCCAGTGCCAGTTAGCAGCGTGCCCAGCATGCTGGCAGCATTGCAACGCTGAATGGCAATCAATGCTTATAGGTACGTTGAGCCAAATAAACACCAGCATTTTGGTCACCAATCAATATATCATCATTATAGATATAGTCTGACCGATTAACTGACTCCTCTCCTAGGCGGGTACAGGGGCGCGTGGGTAGACGACAAAGAATACTGAGACATGTGCGGGCGGCGCGGCTGGTCCTACCGCGCAGGCGACGACTAAGTTAAGCGGTCGGACTAGTAATAGTATTTCTCACATTATTTTTATTGCCTTTTTTTTTAAATTAACTGCCACTAAATACAAGACATCCATAATCTAACACTACATAAACTACTATTACTTAACAAGCTATTGGATCATCCACAGACCCTTGAAGGTCTAAAGATAATCCAAGTGCTCAAGCCCACTGCCAGTTAGCAGCGTGCCCAGCATGCTGGCAGCATTGCCACGCTGAATGGCAATGCTTATACCTTGAGCCAAATAAACACCAGCATTTTGGTCATTTTCTCACATTCTTGTTGATTTTTCGATTGAAATGGGACTTTTGAAGTATGATCAACAAGCAAAAAAAAATCATCCAAATCGGCTCATATACAAAGTCATGGGTAATAAACGCAAAACTTTTAATGGCGGGTCTAATACATCTAGACAAATAACTTTTATTCTAGGACTGGGAGAAAATTACGACGAAAAAATCAGCTTTTTCATACAAAATATTCGTCAACGCGCGGCAAAATGTATGGAGAAGCGAATTTTTTGCCAATTTTCAAAAGTCGTAGTACAATAATTGTTTGTTTAGATGTACTAGACCTGCTCTTAAAAGGTTTTACGTTTAATACCTGTGACCCTGTATAATTATAGCGGAGTAATCGCGTAACAAACATACAAAAAAATATACCGCAGGAACAAGCTGGCTGCAAGTCGATTCCAACCGACATTGCGCTGCTCATAATGATGATAATACTTTGAATCGAATGTGATACGACCCAGACGGATGTCGGGCCGGTATTTTGTGCAGGGTCCTTTATAAAGCAGACTCCAGACTATAGATGGCCGTAGAATGTCCTTTGTTGTCGGACTCGTTCAAATGATTTTCAATTCTGTAAAATTATTATACCTGTGGACTAACAAGGGACGAAGCACTTTATCGCTCGTTCAGACATTTGAGTTTTTACCGACTTCCAAAAAGGAGGAGGTACTGTTCGTCTGTTTGTATTTTTTTGTGTGTGTTCATCGATATTTTCGACAATTGCGAACCGATTAAAACATTTTTTTTATTTAGGGTTATGCTCCCATTTAAATTTTATAGATATCGGCTGAGCCGTTTTTGATAAATCAACAATAATGTACATGGATGTCACATCGATTCGTGCAAACTATTCGAATTCTAAATAAATAAATATTTTGGGACATCTTACACACGGCCTCTGACCCCAAACTAAGCAAAGCTTGTGATATGGCTGCCAGAGACTGATATACTACATATACTTATCTTTAAATACATACTTATATAGATAGTAACTAAATAACACCCAGACACAGAGCAAACACTTATGTTCATCACATAAATATTTGCCCTGGTGGGGATCGAACCCACGCCTCTTTGATCCAGAAGTTAGGGTCACTAACCACTGAGCCACCGAGGCAGTCATTTCGAGGCAATTCTGTACACGTTGCAAGTCGATGTTAGCGAAAAATAATTATTAATATTTTAATTGCAATATTTTTAGTTATTCCTAGTTTTTGTATGAAACCCTAAAAATAAAGGAGTTACTACAGTAAGCCCGATTATAGAGGCGCCAGCGTAAATTTAATAGCAACGTAAAAAGCGTTCTCTCTATCAAATGCCTAAAGTGAAAAAGAAACAGAACTATGTTATTTAGCTAATATAATTACGATGGCGCCTCTGTAATAGGGCTTAGTGTCTACTTTAATGTCTAGTCAATAGTCATAGAACTGGTACTTGACACAAAGATTACGCATTAAGGCCTGTTTACACTTTGATTAGTGATTAGTGCAAGTGGTAAGTGAGTCACACACTCGCACTAATCAATCGGTGTCCACATGTGTTTCCTACTAATTACTCAACACTTGCACTAATCACTAATTAAAGTGTAAACAGGCCTATACTATACTAAATATAGTACCTAGTATCTAGACCACCTCGGCTATAGCCGAGGTGGTCTAGAGGTAGTGAAACCCGCCTTACAATCGTGAGGTTGTGGGTTCAAATCCTCGGTCTCGTACCAATGAGTTCTTTGGAATTCATCTACGGAATTTCACACCACTGGCTTTTCGGTGAAGGAAAACATCGTGAGGCAACCTGCATACGCCAGTAGAAGAAATTCGATGGCTTATGTGAATCCACCAACCCGCACTGGGCCAGCGTGGTGGATGTGGCCTAATCACCCGTCGTGGGTAGGCCTACGTCCTGCAGTGGACTGTTGAAAAGGCTGATACAGGCCTACACTTACGACAATTCTAGCTACAGAGGCTTAGGCACGAATTTGCATTGTAGGCAAGCGAATACTACCTATATAATTGTTTTCGAGTAGAATAACAAAATATGAGTAATTTTGTTAGTTCTTCCTTCGTTACTTCCAGCCCCCCTACCGCCTAAGCAATAGTAATCGTTTATGACTTCATTTTAGTCATTTGGCACCGCCTATGTGACGTTAGCCATCAATTGCTTTGTGCGGATTGCGAAAGCAATCGTTGAATGAACAACTTTGATGGCTAACGTCACATAGGCGGTGCCAAATGACTAAAATGAAGTCATAAACGATTGCTATTACGATTGCTATTGCTTTAGGCGGTAGGGGGGCAGGACCGCTGTGCAAAAATGTATGACGCCTACTATAACTACTATAGTTTTCATTTACGTGTTAACTCATACTAATCCTACAGAAATCACATTATTGTTTTACGTATAGGTCTGTTGCAGGAACGAGCGTGGCCATCAGGCTATGGGCACAGATTAGATCATACTTACTACCGTAACTATAGGTTTATAGCTCCGGGTATATCTATCGATCCTTTGATGTGGCGATGGACCATTTAATGGCCTGGGGTCAACTGGGGAGGCATTTGAAGCCAGTTAAATGGTATAAGAGCCGTGGTAGAGTAGTGGTAGCAACAATCGCTGTACAATGATGAGATTGCGGGATTAAATCCCGGTCCCGTTTGAATCTTTGAAATTTATGTAAAGTACCTAACAATTTTCAGATTTCAGACCACTGGCTTTTTCGTGAAGAAAAATGTTGCACCTGTATACGACAGTGGAAGGAATTCGGTGGCGTATCACAATCCACCAACCTACACTGAGCCTGCGTGGTGGATATGGCCCTATTATTTTTCGTGGATAGGCTTAAGTTCAGTAGTAGGATATTGAGAGCCCATTACAGTGCAGTACACAGATTATGGATTTCATAGACCGAATCAAATTTCTTGGCGGGTATGAAATTAGTTACAAGCTGCGTACATCCCCTCTCTTGCGCCACTAACCCATGAATATATTGCAACTGTGCAACACTGGCCTGTTCACAGCCGCCAAGAAGTATTATTCGGCCTATAAACAAATTAAATTTAGTACGATAGTATGGATACGACCACAGAACAGAAGAACTAAGTTAGAATGGCGGTGTAGACAATTTTCAATGAAATCCGCTGTCGCTAGGTAAGTGTTGCGAGTGTAAAATAACTGCAGTCACTGTGCAGTTTTCCTTAGCGTCAGGGACATTTTTTTTATTTATAATAGAGCGTAGAATACTTTTTGTCACATTACCAAGATTCGATTTGTCCACAAGTTCAGACGTCGTGTGCAAGTTATTTTCTCTCTTCTTTTAGTTTAGTTTGGTTTAGTTTGTTCGGATGCAAGGAACGAGCGTATTGGTATCTATGGGTTTATAGCTCCGGGTATCTCTCTATCGATCCTTTGATGTGGCGACGGACTAATTAACGGCTCGGGGTGGCATTTGTAGCTAGATAAATGGTAAAAGCATTATTAAATGTTTATAAACTTGTTTTGTCACAGGGCTACCCTGTTAATATGCAAAAAATGCCTAAAGAAACAGTGAGCCCGATTACAGAGGCGCCAGCGTAAATTAAATAGCAGCGTAAAAGGCGTTCTCTCTATCGAATGCCTAACGTGAAAAAGAAACAGAACTATGCTATTTAGCTAATTTAGTTACGCTGGCGCCTCTGTAATCGGGCTTAGTGTTTTCACAAAATTCCCAAGATTTTTGCCAAAATATTATTTATTAAATCGTCCTACAATATAGGTATGAAACTACTAGCTGACGAACTTCATTTCACGCAATATCTTTATAAATGTGTTATATACAGGGTTATTTCTAATCAATTAGCATCCTTCTAGGGGCTTATTCTGTACATCAAAACTAACAACTTTTGTTCTACGACTTTCATCAAAACCTAAAAAAAATGTTTGTTGTTCCATAGAAAAATATAGTTCACTCGCGACAAAATGTATGGAACAGCTGATTTTTTTTTTGTGTTTTGACTAAAGTCGTAGAACAAAAGTTGTTAGTTTTGATGTACAGAATAAGCCCCTAGAAGGATGCTAATTGATTAGAAATAACCCTGTATAGGTATATATGTGTTATATGCCTATGTGTTATTCTGATGTAAGAATTATTATTGAAAATCAATATGAATAAATCCAAATTCAAACTTGCCGTGTCCTCAAACCAAATAGAAAATCAAGACAGAACGTCGTGAACAGACAAGTGAAGCCGGTTTTTTATGGTGAGTGTGTCAGTGTTGCGCCGCCATAGTTCGACTGACGATCCAAGGCGTAGTTTCCTTGTACGTGTATGTGCGTGTAATTGTGTATGTACACGGCGAGGCGTAGTTTGCCGACCTCACTTGTTTTGTTCAAAACATTCCGTCATTATTTTTTTATTTGGTCTGAGGCTGTGTCTATTTATTTTTATCCCTACCATCGAAAACCTAAACCGAGTCTGACACACGCAAATCAAAGCTTTGAGCCCGAATTTAATTTGTATCTAGAAGTACTCGTATCGGTAAGTAGGCTTTTTGACCGACGAACCACCGGAGGAGGTATACAATTCGATGCGAGTATTTTTTTTTTAAATGTATAACCACGAATAACTTTTTTCATAGTAGTCCGATTTCAATAATTCTTTTTTTATTGGAAAGAATATACTTTGAAGGTGGTCTCATTTAAATTTTATCGAAATTGGCTGAGCCATTAATGATAAATCAATAATAATGTGAAAAATGTTACATCGATCCCTGTATAATATTTGCGTTCTAGCGATGCGCTTCGGCTTCGCACAGGTGTATTATATGTACATGTACACATTTCTCTTGAATTACTCTATCTATTGAAACAAACTGCATCAAAATCCGTTGCGTAGTTTTAAAGATATAAGCATACATGGGGACAGACAGCGGAAAGCCACTTTGTTTTATACTATGTAATGATTCCGTAGACGGGTGAAGTCGGTCATGCTATTTTTTGCAAAAAATAATTATTGTATGACAATTAATTAACTAAGCAAAGTCCCGCAAGGTCAGTATTTGGGTTGACGGCGGGTGGCATTTTCCAATTGAGCGCTACCGTGGTTCGGACGACACGTTAAATTGCAGGTCCCGATTTTTTTAACCGTTTAGCCAAGCCACTCGGCCTATACGAACTTACATACTTTTAATTAATTACTAGGTATAATACCGGATCTGTTTTCATAAAATCAATGACCCAGACGCATAGATCAAACACCTAGCCCCACAGACGAAACACCCCGCGTCGCGACTAAATTTAGTACCTACGAGCGACCTCCGATCCTCAACCCCTGCCAGCGGTCATGGGTTAGCGCGCAGACTTACGAATCTCTCCAATTGTTAAATCTGGGATTAGTAGCGAATGTCTCGACTCTACACTTCGAGCAAATATCAATAGAGGCACAATCGTGCAAAAAAGTATCCGAGCCAAAACTCTGCCCAAGCTACATAGTGGGCAGGCTTTTTAGTTAGCCAGCCGGCTACAACGCCGCGCGATGCTAAAGTGCTCGGTTACAAGCACTAATTAGGTGACATAACGTCGAGATTCGAAATAACAGGTAATTGTGAATTATTTAACGTAAATATCTGAGTCCTACGTCGTTTCGCCCCGCAAGCGGTTCGGCCTGCCTGTTTTGAAGGTCCCCATTCGCCCCGCATTGTTTGGAGCGGGCCGAATGGGGACCTTCAAAAAGAGTCTTGGGCGATTCGCCCCGCGATTCACTTTTTTATCTGTACATTTAAGTATAAAAGTAGTCAATGGAAAAAATAAACAATTTCATCCTAAGTCCGTATGTATGACGGCGCCGGGCGGCGCTCGGATATTTTTTTACTACTTTCACTGAGGGATTGAGGCTCTGTGGATATTTGCTCGAAGACTCTACATAATTTATTAAGTATTTACTGAAATTATGCTACTGTTGAAATTATGCCATGGTGGTCTAGCAGTAGTGACATCCGCTTTACAATCGTGAGGTCGTGGGCTTATATCGCGGTCCCGTAGCAATGAGTTCTTCGGAATTTATGGACTTACGGAATTTAACACCACTGGCTTTTCGGCGAAGGAAAACATCGCTAGGCAACCTGCATACGTCTTTAGAAGAAATTATATGACGTATTTGAATCCACCAACCCGTACTGGGGTAGAGTAATTACCCTTCGTGAGTAGGCCTACAACTTGCAGTGGACTAGAATTTAACACCACTGGCTTTTCGGCGAAGGAAAACATCACGAGGCAACCTGCATACGTCCGTAGAAGAAATTCGATGACGTATATGAATCCACCAACCCATACTGGGGTAGAGTAATTACCCTTCGTGGGTAGGCCTACAACTTGCAGTGGACTATTAAAAGGCTAATACAGTACATTACATGGTAAGTACTGCTGCAACTGCTTCTTAACGCGTCAATTATACCATTGCGTCAAATTTTACGGTTAAAACGTCGGTCACACAAGATAACGACATAATTAGCGCGATAATTAACGCGTTAATTATGTCGTTCTGGACACGCAGACGCAGATGGAGCAGTGGTGTTACACTAGTAAGCTATATTGCTGTCGCTGTTGTTTTAACGCTTCACAAAGTACTTTTTCTTGAATACGTTTTTCTTCAAGATTTAATTTGGTAGGTAAACTTGTTTGAAAACGTTAATCTCTACACAATTTTGCTAACTTGCGTGTTCTATCAAAACGACTAAGTCTACGAGAGAAAAATACTGAGAGAATATAAAATTGCAATAAAATTCTTTGCCCAATTGACATTTCAATAACACAGCGAATTTATATAAATTGGGCAGTAAAAGTTGTGGGTTGTGGAAAAATAATCTTAGTTTTCTTGTATACGTTTTTTTAAAGATTTATACTTCTTACTTATTCAAACTTTTCTTTATTACATTGCTAAATCTTGAATATTTCGATTGCTTACAGCTCCTTTCACTAGGGCCCCAATTTTACTTATTACTTATATTGGCAGGTAAACTTGTTTGAAAACGTTAATCTCCACACAATTTTGCTAACTTGCGTGTTCTATCAAAACCACTAAGTCTACGAGAGAAAAATACTGAGAGAATATAAAATTGCAATAAAATTCTTTGCCCAATTGACATTTCAATAACACAGCGAATTTATATAAATTGGGCAGTAAAAGTTGTGGGTTGTGGAAAAATAAGATTCAAAGAAAGTTAATAGTTTCTTTGTGCATTTACGGTTCTAAATAGCAAAGTAATAGGTATATATTTCTACTAGTTTTTACCCGCGGCTTCGCCCGCATACGCAATATATCATTATAATTTATAGCCTATGTGTTATTCTGATATATAAGCCATATAATTGCAAAGTTTCATCTCAATCCGTTTAGTAGTTTTTGCGTGAATGAGTAACAAACATCCATACATCCATCCATCCATCCATCCTCACAAACTTTCGCGTTTATAATATTAGTAGGATAGGATATTTCGGCGCACTCATATTTATAGGGTAGTTCCATTTTTCACAATATTCTTATATTATCTTATATATGAAAATTCATTAAATATTTGTCGAACTATGGAGAGGTTATGCTCAAGAGTATGTATCTCTGCAATCTGCAAGATCGAATCAGAAACAAATTAATCCATAGAGAAATCAAAGCAACTAACAGCACAGTGTATTGACAAGTTGAGATGGCAGTCGGTAGAGCACATAGAACATTTAACAACAATCAATAATACAGTTTTAGCTTGTGGAGAATAGAGAATATATCTAATGTTAATCAAGGAAAAAAACTCACTTAATCAAACTCAATTAGTTCAATGCAACAAAAACTTATTTCAAAATCAATTCAAATAGTTTGCCCACACTTCGAACAGTGAAACAGAACTAACAGTAAAATTGAAATACTCGTAATTACGATTATGTTAATACACGAAGGAATGCGTAAGGTCTTTTGTGATGTATCTCATACGAACTAATAAGTTTTTATTGTGAATAATTGATAGAACTAAATATGATAAACGATTGTGTCAGAAATTGCGACCGTAGCGCCGCTATTAAACTGTATAAGTTGGCTATGCCTATCATTATACATGCATAGAATAAATTAACCGCTCTGTTTATTTTTTATACTATGGTCCTTGACCGTACGTGGGATGAACAGGCTAAGGACCTTAACACACGGTCCGCGGACCTCGCGGCGGACCGCGGTCGATAATTTTACTGAGAGAAAGGGATGATAATTTTATTATGCTTATTTTCTTATTTAGTCACTTTCGTTAGAATTTGGTCTGTTACGTGGTCCGCGGACCGTGTGCTAGGTTCTAAAATATTTTAATATTAGCACCGACCTGGCATTTTTTCGAGTGCTTCCACTCTGCCCCACCAAAGCGCACTGGTTGGGCAGATTCCACTTCTTCATTTTTCGGAGGTCTTGCTACTGCAACTTCAATTAGGGAAAGCAACCTTAGAGTGTTTGCAATACTCCCTTTTGTTCCACATATTCTGATATTCTTTTTTGGTATGACAACACAGCAACACGCGCAATTCCGCCATTGGCATTATTACAATGCGCTTAGGCACGTCTCAGAGGTTTTAACGGCAAGTTTGAAATAAATACAAACATAACACATATCGTGGTGGTTTATTAAAAAAGGCCGGTAACTAAACCGCGTGAGCAGCTAGTAACGACCATTTCACAGAAATGAACTAAAATTACCGCTGAATTAGTTCAACAACCAAATTAGTGTCCGATGTTCAAAACCGCACCAACCAAAGCAAATGTTCATTGTTATTTATTGAGCTTTATTGATTAACAATAACGTTTGTTATTTAATTCATGTTGCATGTCGAAGGGGATCTTTGAAGATGTGCGGAATGCTTAGTAATATTTATATTGCTCTGTAGTCTGCGCATACTCGGTGATCTCAATTCCGAGTGCACACCTCCCCGTGGTGCCCTGGTAACATATGTGTGCGGACATAAAACTCAATCATTTGTTTTCGCACACATAAGGCTAACGTGCTAGGAAGCACTGGCCAGCGTGGCGTTTTATGGCTAA
Organism: Hypomecis punctinalis; assembly: GCA_949316475.1. Classification (NCBI taxonomy): domain Eukaryota; kingdom Metazoa; phylum Arthropoda; class Insecta; order Lepidoptera; family Geometridae; genus Hypomecis; species Hypomecis punctinalis. The sequence goes on from OX438809.1 coordinate 15,150,719, forward strand.
ATCCCTCTCCTTATGAACAGTCAAAAAGCAGATAAGCGTACTATAGACCACCAGCCCGATGGGTCGATGACAACAGGCCCATCGCTGGTCAGGCGTGGATGAGATTGGCCCAAGATAGGGAAGAATGGCACATAAGACAAGAGGTCTATACCCAGCAGTGGGTCGACACAGGCTGATGATGATGATGTTTTATACTAAGGACCCAATCAAACTTAATAGCGTCTGTGAAGTCAGCTACAAGCTGCACAAATCCTCACTCCTCATCGCCGCTAACATAATGAATTCGCTACTGCGCAATGACTCGCCTAGTGTTCACAGACGCCATTAAGTTTGATTCGGTCCATATTATAGTTGATTTTGTTTACAATATTTTACATCTAAACCAGCAATCCCTGTGAATCCACCAACCCACACTAAGCCAGCTTGGTGGACATGGCCTAATCGTCATTCGAGGATAGTCCTATGTTTAGTAGTTGGCTATTGAAAAACCGGTACAGTAAAACTTCAGCGCAGCTATAAATAGTAAAATAGTTATAGTAACCGTTTTAGTTAATTTATTTGGAAATGAACCAGAATTACCACAGAATTAATTCAAAAACCAAATTAGTTGCCAAATGTTTTCCAAACCGCAGAAGGTAACCAAACTGTAAGGCAATAGTTATTTGTTATGCAAGAGTGCAAAGTTGCTTTTTAACCGCGTGCTCTATTTTGATGACCTAGCAAGCGAAGGATTCTAAAATTAGAATCCTGAGCGTCAACGAGGGAATCAAAGGAGCACAAGGTTAAAAATCTTTGCACTCGAGTGCAACACGTAACTTTTCATCCCACCTCAGCGAGGAAATGACTAAAGTCGTACTGTTTCAAATACTTCTCGCGTGATTGTTGAGAATCATACATAGATCCATCGACTTTTATCACTTCACTATGATTATAAAAATAATAGTGAAGTGATAAAAATAGGGTTGACTGGATGCAAGTCGCTTATGATTGGTCTGATTTGAAATCCACTGGGGTTCAGCAATGGACGTCATACGACGGCTACAAACAGTAGATTTTTCTCGAGCTTTCACGATTGGTTCCATATTAAAAGTTATTTATTTATATTCTACAAATAAGGTTGTATTTTATCGTTAGTGTCCGAACAGCGGACCGCAAAGCAAAAACAAATCTCTAAAGCAGGGTACAGACTAAAGAAATGTAACACACAATGAAAGACTTTGCCGTCCACATTGTCTCAATGTATCACGCAATGTAACAAGATTCCTATAGTGTGGACGCCTTGCGCGCGCGTACTGTGCACACTATAGATCAGTAAAAATAGAATTTAACTATGCACTAAAATTTCGACCCAATTTTTTTCAATGAGGTTTTCGGTCGTTTTATTGATTAATATAACATTTCAATTGTTATCGGCCGCGATAGAAACACCGGTTCATTAAATGGGCCATAAATCGTAAACGGTAAGTTTTACAAAAAAGTTTACTAAAAACAAAAGGTGCAAAATTGTATTTTCTACAATAATGGTCAAACTTATTTTTTTACTTTATGTGCATAGTTTCCGAGATATCGGCCAAAAACGTTTTATCAAGATGGCGCTAGCAGCTCCACCTAGATCTGTCAGCATTTTGTGATTCTATGTTTAGTAAGTGAGCCTAAACCTTATAAAAAAAATTGGATCGGAAATTTAGTGCATAGATGACCAAAAAAAAGCTCTTTTTACTGAGGTACTACGCGCTTGAACTGAGCATTTCAACTCGAGCGTACAAGCGTACGTACAAAATTTAGTGCAAAGTTGACCAAAAAAACGACTCTTTTTACTGAGGTACTACGCGCTCGAACTGAGCATTTCAACTAGAGCGTACAAGCGTACGTACAATGCATGTTACGTAACACAAGTCTGTACCCGGCTTAACAGTCACCAAGCGTACGTCCAGGTAGATAATCAACAAATTCAATAATAATTAATCTCTGAAATGTGGCGATAGTATTAGGAGGCGCGACTGAACGCAGTAATTGAACTTTTTAACCGACTTCAAAAAAAAGGAGGTTCTCAATGATTTTTTTGTTTGTTACGCGATTACTCCAATTATGAACCTATTTTAACGATTCTTTTTTAAAGTAGATATTTATTCAGAGGTGATCCTATTTAAATTTTATTGAAATCGGCTGAGCCATTTTTGAAAAATCAACAACAGTGATGACAACAGATGTTACTACATCGATGACACATCGATCCGCGCGATCTATTCGAATTCTGTACACGGTTGAAGTTGGTTATGCCATTTTTGGCGAAAAATAATAATATAATTGTCAAGAGATTTATTTACTTACATATTATTATTCATAATTATCAGCCGTAGGAGTATCCATAGTTAGACGTAATAGTAGATTATGTACCTACCAAGAGAACCAAGTGGTGTCTTACGTCACGGGCGACAATTGGACCCTGAGCGTAGCGAGGGAATTATTTAGAGTCCTGAGTGAAGCGAGGGGTTCAAGTCGCCCTAGACGAAGACAAACTTGGTTCTAGATGTCTATACTCTACTTTTCATACAGCCTGCGAGAAAATAAAACCTCAAGAATATTAGTAATACCATAGACTAACCTCCTCAAGTGTAGCAGTAACCAACCTTGAGTAGCTTAGTTTATGGTAATACTTACGTCATAAATTCACTAAGTGTAGGTACTCATTAGGCAACGGTATTGTTCACAATAAATTAAAACAAATAAGAATGTACCTACGATTTTTCATAGAATTACACACAATTTATAATAAAACAGAGAATGTAAATACTACAATGAGAAAAAATAAGACCATGGCAGGCTCGATTATCATAGCCTAGCACGTGAATTGCAAAGAGGTTTTATTCTGTGAAGTCGAGTAGTACCTCCTTACAATGCCAGTTTCCGTGCAATGTAAAGAGGTTATATTCGATTTTGCAAAATTAAACCTTTTACGGCTTTCGCCGAAACCGGTCTACTGGGGACCTTCTAGCGTACGCCACACACATCTGGAGTGAGGTCATGGAGAAGCACGGGGAGGCGTTGGCTGTCTCTTTGGACATTTCCAAGGCTTTTGATAGGGTCTGGCACGAGAGCCTTATTGGCAAGCTTCCATCTTACGGCCTGCCTGCTGATTTCTGCACATGGATATCAGATTTCTTGAGGAATCGGTCGATACGAGTTGTCGTTGATGGCTGCTCGTCAGACCAAATGGCTATCAATGCCGGTGTTCCTCAGGGGTCTGTGCTCTCTGCGACACTCTTCCTACTGCATATCAACGATCTGCTTAAGCCCGGGATCTTTGGGTACGCAGATGACAGTACAGTCGTGGAGAGCTACACATCCGATGCAAGAACCAGCGGGCCACAGATCGAGTTATACAGAGAGGCTATGGTTGAACGGCTCAACTTGAGTCTGCAGGCGGTATCCGACTGGGGTGATGCTAACCTGGTCAAGTTTAATGCCACAAAGACTCAGGGCTGTCTGTTTTCGGCCAAAAAGAGACCCTTTCAATTGTCTCCCGCTTTCCGTGATGTCTCTGTTCCGGTAACTGACAGCTTGGAACTATTAGGCGTTACACTCTCATCTTCTCTTAACTTTGGCTCTTACATAGAGTCCAAAGCTCAATTAGCCTCCAAAAAACTTGGTGTTCTCTCTAAGGTGAGACGGTATTTCACACCTGAGCAACTGCTTTGTCTTTATAAAGCACAAGTCAGGTCTTGCATGGAATACTGCTCTCACCTTTGGGATGGCTCTGCCAAATATCAACTGGAGGCTCTGGAGTCGATTGAGAGGCGAGCCAAGAGGCTGATTGACAACGACACCTTGACTAAGACGCAGCTGCAAAGTCTTGAGCATCGTCGCAAGGTAGCGTGTTTGTCGGTCTTTTACCGGATACACTTCGGAGAGTGCGCCCAGGAGTTGCACAATCTAGTCCCCCCTGCCCCTTTTTTCTATCGTACGGCTAGACGGACGCGACCAAAGCGCCACCCTTTTATGGTGGACATTCCGCGCGTTAGAACCAAGCGTTTCGAATCCTCATTCCTCATACGAACAGCCGGAATGTGGAATGCTTTGCCTGGGTCTGTCTTTCCGTTAAAGTACAACGTGAGTGTCTTCAAATCCCAAGTAAATAGGTATCTTCTAGGTAAGCGTGCTACACCCTAGACCGCACATCTGCTTAACATCAGGCAGTGTGTAGTCAAACGCAAACCTATTCGAAATAAAAAAAAAAAAAAAAAAAACCTCTTTACGATGTCCTTAAATGTTCTAAATTGAGAAATTTTCATACGAATAAAGCCGGAAGCATACTATCGGACGCGGCTTACGGACGCGACTGACAGATTCAGATTCAGATTCAGATTGTTTATTAACCTTATAACAATGATCGTTATATTAGGCAACTCAGTTACAATAATTATTCATAACGCTTAAAAGAAATTATGCAATCTAACTTACCATACTAAGTCCAATAAAATCAAAATAATAATAGTGTTCAAAAATTAAATCAATTAATGTCAAAAAACAATACATTAGGTAAAATAATAATTACTGAAAAATATAAAATTTAAACATGTCAAAATTAAAAATAAATGGTCCATATGTAAAGAAATATTACTAAAATTCAAACAAAGATTCAGTCAGTGTCATTTTCATGAAGTCATTTAGATTGTAAAATACATTATTAATAAAAAATGCTTTAATTTTTATTTTAAAGTCAAGATAAGATAAATTTCTGATGGCAACTGGCAACTTATTATACATAAATAATTTATTATATACGCCTTGCTTTTGAACTTTGCTGAGTCTTACTCTGGGCAGAACTAGTCTATCTTTATTTCTTAGATTTCTGTTAAGGGTATCCATTAGTCTGGGATATTTTTTCTCTCTTTCATTATGAATCTCGAGTAAACTTTTATAAATATATAGAGATATGACTGTCATTATCTTATTTCCTAAAAAATATTTTTTGGCAGACATTCCTTTTTTAACTCCGTTTATAATTCTTATAGATCGTTTCTGACATTTAAGTAGATCCTTGATGTCTACACCATTACCCCACGTAGTTATGGCATAACTCAATAATGAATGCACATACGCATAGTAAACTGATATAAGAGATTTTTTATCCAAAAGTGGCTTTAATTTAAAAAGGGCATAATTCGCACTAGATATTTTTCTACAGATTTTATTTATATGTTCTCTGTGACTTATGGTATAGTCTATAGTATACCCAAGGAACACATGTTCCGTTTTAAGTCCTGTATTGTTTCCCTTCTTGGCTTGGTATTTCATTATTACGCTTTTATCTGCGTTTAAAATTATACCATTAGCTTCAAACCACTCGCGAAGCGCAGTCATTGCTGCCGATATTTTTTTATCGAGATGATCTTTATTTTTATCAGTCAATCCAACGTGCGTATCATCAGCAAATAGATTTACAGTAGCCCAATCGGGTAGACAGCTCGCGAGATCATTTATATAATAGAGAAACAGGAGAGGCCCCAGCACTGAACCTTGAGGAACTCCTATATTAACGGTACCTACTGACGAGTTATGTTCGTTCACATTAACAGTCTGCGTTCTGCCATTAAGGTAAGATTTAATCATTTCCAATTCTTTTCCATCAAACCCATAATACTCTAATTTTAATATCAATATGTCATGACGTAAGCAATCAAAAGCTTTGGATAGGTCGCAAAAAATACTAGCGCATTTCTGCGACTCATCCAACCCCTCCAATATACAATATATAACTTCTCTTATTGCCATCTCTGTGGACCTATTTCTACGGAAACCGAATTGTTTTGGAGTAAATAATTTATTATTTTCAAAATATTCTACGATCTTCTTTTTTAAAATAGCTTCTATTATTTTTGATATTACAGGCAGTATACATATCGGCCTGTAGTTACTCAAGTCTGATTTTTCTCCTTTTTTATGTAATGGGATGACACGACCAGCTTTCAAAGAGTCCGGGAAAATACCTTCTTCTATACACGAATTAATGACCAAACAAAGTAAATTCAATAGGTAGTCATTGTCTATAATGAGATCTCGCATTGTTTTGGAACTCAAGCCGTATACATCCAATGATTTCTTCCCCTTCATTTCTTTCACTGTGCGTCGTAAATCTGCTATACTAACTGAATCTAATTTAAATTTAATTTTCGGTCTATCCATTTTTTGCAAATATTCGTTACATGTTTCTTTATTAATGTTTGTATGTCTTGTAAGGTTATGTGCTATGTTCAAAAAAAAGTTATTAAATAAATTAGCTATAATTGCCTCGTCTCGTACATTGCTACCATTATTCCTAATATAGTCGATATTATTGTGTTTTTTACTAGTATTTTTTGTTAACTGTTCATTAATTATTTTCCATGATTCTTTTATTTTATTTTTAGAAACCTTGATTCTGTTCGCATAATATAATTTTCTAGTTGATCTTAAAACTTTTCGAAATATTTTTTTATATTTTTTTATTTTTAATTTTCTCTCTTTGCTAGGTATTAAATCTTGAGTCAATTGCATTTTCTCTAAGTTATTTTTTGATATTGTTATGCCTGTAGTGGTTAATTTTTGCAGTTTGTTTTTAGGATTTATCTTTTTTTTCGGAAATGCTATATTATAATAATGAATTATGGCTTCCTGTAATACATTCATTTTTTCATTGGCAGATTTGGCACTAAGAATATCATTATATAATTTATCATAATCAGTAAACAAGAGGTAATGAAAATAGTTGCAGTTGCTCTCAGAAAAGGTTCTCGTAAAAATGGCCTGATCTTTAGTTTTCTTTTCATTTGATCTACTGGTTACTAAGTTAAGCATAATGACATTATGATCTGACAATTTTTCATCTAACACATCGCCTTTGCAGGTTTCAAAATTAACTATGAAATTATCAATACATGTTGAACTAGCACCTTGCGTTCTAGTAGGTTTGTCAAGAGTACATTTAAAATTATCACAGCGGCTATCTAGACTATGGAAGTATACTTAGCCGTGCACACTATCGGACATAAGTCGCGAACGTCACCTTCAGACGACCTTGAGCGTTCGGACGTCCGAGAGCGATCTGGCACACCGGATGGCTTAAAACTGTGCACATTGCTAAGTCGCGGCGGTCAGTCGCGTCCGTGAGCCGCGTCCGATAGTTTGTTTCCGGCTGTAGACGTTAAAAATTTAAATCATTTTACTCCCTATGGAGTTTCATACAACATTATTGACCTGTCATAGACCTCGAGATTGTGTCAGGATAATAATGACTTGTTTTACGTTGCGATTCTACGACATATCATGGGTCATTTTCGAGCAGGTGGTATGAAAAATTATTTTACGGATTTTCAATAAGACCGGTTGAAAGCAGCTTGCATTCAGCGTGTTCCTACGGTCATGAACAGATCATCAGTCCACGGTGGACGTCCTACGCAGCACGAGTTCTAATAAGCACTTATATAATGGTTAATTTACTCAAGACTGTAATTTTAAAGCCAGCTGAACATGCAAGTTTTTATTTCGTCGTAAAATATTCCCATTCAACATTGATTTGAAAACAATGAATTTATAATTAGCAAACCCTTTCTTACCTAACTACGGAGCATAATAAGATAGTATTTTGGATAAACTATATTTTTTAAAACAACGATAAATCAACTAAAACAATGACAAAATTCTAAAAACAACGAAAAATCAACTAAAACAATGACAAAATTCTAAAGTTGAACTCCTGTATGCTAAAATATGGAAAATGATTTTCGAGGTAAAACCGCTTAATTTAGCTCATACATGCAGCAATTTAAACCTAAATGATCTAATCGTATCGATATCGATGGACTCAATTATTATTATCGTGGCGCATTACTGGTGGGATCGGTTTTATAACTGAACTATTAATGTTGTTCACTTAGACCTCGATGGTGTAAAACAGTATCAGTTAATAAAAAAAATTGTTGATCCATAGAAAAATTTAGTTCACCCGCGACAAAATGTATGGAACAGCTGTTTTTTTTTTTGAGTTTTGACGAAAGTCGTAGAACAAAAGTTATTGAATAATAATAATATTTTGGGACATCTTACACACGGCCTCTGACCCCAAACTAAGCAAAGCTTGTGATATGGCTGCCAGAGACTGATAATACTACGTATACTTATTTTTAAATACATACTTATATAGATAGTAACTAAATAATACTAGTTTTGATGTACAGAATAAGCCCCTAGAAGGATGCTAATTGATTAGAAACAACCCTGTATATATTTGCTTGTTGACCGAAGCGATGCGAAGGTCTTTGCTTTATGTCGACGGTTTTGCTTTCTTCTGTCCGGATGTCGATTTTTGTCTACAGGTCACATTTTTCAACGAATTCCGACGAATTTTGGTACACAGGTTCTATTTATAATGATTTTTTGTCGTCGATGATTTTTGACTGGGATAGGTATTTCCCTCGAGCCGATTTCAATAATATCCGACAAGATAGTTTAGTATAGAAAACCTAACAAGGTTATTATATTTTGAATATTTTGATAGCCATTTCCGATAAATCAACAATAATGTGAAAAATGCTAGGTACATTCGATGTAGCTATATACCGTGCGAAATATTAGCGAATTCTGTACACGGTTGAAGTTGGTCATGCCATTTTTTGCAAAAAATAATTATCTAGCAAGAGAAAGAACGGGTTTATCCATTTCCCTTTAGTTTCTTTTCAAACCCTTTTTTGTGTCCTCCACTCACAAAAAAAGTGATAGAATTCGAAAAGGCCTATCAAATCATTAAAACCTTAGGCATAGCAAATAGTAGATTGTATCATAAGGGAGCAAAATAATATTTTTAAGGCGAGGGCGCTTTTTTGAATCCAGGGCGAATTGACGGATTCTTTAGTAGAATCCTGAACGTAGCGAGGGATTCAAAGTACGTCGCCCGAGCCAAAAATACATTTTGCGCCCGAGTGGTACACTCTACTTTTCATCACCTCTATGAGAAAATAAAAGGCGCCTTATATTTATTATTATTTAATAAAACGTAGAGTAACAACTAAATTGAAATTAAATGGTATCTAATAATAAAACAAATAAAAACTTAAGTATATTTACATTCATTTTCTTGGCGCTGAACACTAACATTACAAATACTTCCAAATTCAAAGATCATTCCGTCGCACTTATTTGTTCCAAATTCAAAAAGTACGCGGCAAAGAGAATTCCTGCGCACTTATAAAGTTCCTTATGGAAAACACCAACTTTGGGCGCACTTAAAGGCGAACCAAGTAGTCCTTTTCGAATCGATGTGATGAAAATTCACTGACAGCCTAGATTATAAATTCTAGATGACAGTAGGTAAGCAAGGTTTTCAATCTATTCAGGAGAGCGATGTCCAGCAATGGGCGGCCTACTACTGGCATGTTGATAAAGATAAACCTTACGTACTGCTTATATTACTTCTTTTAACAGTATAAACAAGTTTAGTACCACCCGCATAACAATAAAATCGTTAGCCACCCGCGGGTGGCGCAGGAAGTGCAGGGCTCCGAGACATCATAACCGATGCATAAAAACCACTCATGCAGATACAAAAAAAACCTTCTCGTAATCTTCCATACAAACGTATTACGCTTTTCTTCGTGAAAATGATTCTAGATCATTTTCAGGAAGAAAAGTTAATTTAGAAGTTCAGACACTTTGAGACAAAAATTTAGAAGTTCAGACACTTGGAGACAAATGGAGGAGGTACTATGTTGGTCTGTATGATTTTTTTTGTGTATGTTCATCGATATTCTCGCCACGATTTAAAAAAAAAATTTTTAGTTCGAAAGAATGTATTTCCGAGGTCCCATTCTAATTCTATCCCGTTTTTGATAAATCGAAAAAAATGTACACGGATATCACATCGATTCGTGCAAATTATTTGGATTCTGTACACGGTGGAAGTCGGTTTTGCTATTTTCTGCGAAAAATAATTATCGTTTTTTTTTCATTAATTAATAATAATAAACAAAATATAACGCTTCAAAATCACATAAATATCACCACCATGCCAAGTCATCCGTAGAACTTCCAATATGGAGATTCAAGTAGACTAAAATTAAATAGAGACCGCAGGAGGCCAATGTCCAACAGAGAATCTCAGACATTTTTTTAACAGAATAACTCCGCGCTTAACCACCAACTTACCTAAATTGGTAAACGCCTCTGAAGTATACCCTTATAAAATAAAAAAGTATTTTAATCAGTTCACAATTGATGAAAATATAGATGAACATACATAAAAAAAATACATTCAGACGGACATATACAAGGTTATTTCTAATCAGTTAGCATCCTTTTAGGGGCTTATTCTGTACATCAAAACTACTTAACAACTTTTGTTCTGCGACTTTTGTCAAAACTCAAAAAAAAATTCGTTCTTCCATAGAAAAATATCGTTCACCCGCGACAAAATGTATGGAACAGCTGATTTTTTTTGAGTTTTGACAAAAATCGCAGAACAAAAGTTGTTAGTTTGGATTTACCTACAGAAAAAGTCCCTAAAAGGATGCTAATTGATTAGAAATAACCCTGTATAGTACCTCCTTTTTGGAAGTTGGTAAAACTCAATGTCTCGATAAGACGTGTCGATGTTTTCGATCTTTATCATTGGTTGAACTTTACTCTCTCCTGTGATTGGTCATTATTAGTGTTTCGATGTAATTTCACCGCAACAACAAGACCAGTTATGCCAGTTATAAAATTGCTTAAAATGTTGAAGTTATCGTAAAACTTCAACATTTTAAGCAATTTTATAACTGGCAACTCTTTACATTGGCCTAAAGCTCAATAAATATAAAGTTCCACATTTAAATCCTCGTTCGAAATCAATAATTTTCATTGGTCGAACTTTACTCACTCCTGTGGTTGGTCGTTTGATAGTGTGTCGATGTAATTTAAATTTTCAGCGCAACAACAGTACCTATACGATAGCTACAACATTTTAAAAAATTCTAAAACTGGCAACTTTTCACACTGGCCGAAAGCTCAAAAAATATAAAGTTCGACATTCAAATTCTCGTTCGAAATTCGAAACAATGGTCCCGCCAGGCGGCGCACCCTCGTTCCACGCGAGCGCGCGTCAGTCCAGTGGTCATTCACGCTCGAACTGTCGTGTTGTGCACACGTTGCACTACAAAGGGTGAAAATGCTAAATACTAGCAATTTTTATACATTTTATCGAGAGGCATTAAACTATTCGTATGGAACAACCAATTTTTAGGGTTCCGTACCACAAACAGAAAAAAAAACGGTACCATAAGGGTTCCGTCACTTTGTTGTCCGTCTGGGTAAGAGTCTTGACATACAGACTCTTTATCTCGGGAACGCGTAAAGATATCGAGTTGAAATTTAAACTGTATACGTATTTCTATGGTCTCTTGTAAAAGAAAAACTTCTCAGTTATCGTTTAAAAAAGTTAGAGCCATTTATTTCGTAAAAAACCGCATATTTAGACACTCACAAAAATCTAAAACTTCAGGGTACTTCCCATTGACATAGGACTATGAAATTTGGCGAGAAGTATTGTCTACACACACATCCTACTAATATTTATAAACGTGAAAGTTTGTGAGGATGGATGGATGGATGGATGTATGGATGTTTGTTACTCTTTCACGCAAAAACTTGAGATGAAACTTTGCAATAATATAGCTTCTATATCAGAATAACACATAGGCTAAAAATTATAATGATATATTGCGTATGCGGGCGAAGCCGCGGGTAAAAACTTTTATAAGAATAAATCTAAAAACTGTAAATTTTTATTTAAATCACAAAATATGGGTTCGAAATTCAAAGTGAGTAAACCGTATCATGTAAGGTATCATATAAAAGAGCTTCATTAGCACATGCTAAAACAGGGTTTTTAATTATTTTAACAATGTGTAATTTTCGACGATGACGAGAAAAGAAAAAAAATTTTTTTTTGATGATTACAGTAGAGAGATTTTAACAACTTACTCCCCAATTTTGTGAAATTTTCTGGATTTGTACGGAACCCTCGGTATGCGAGCCTGACTCGCACTTGTCCGGTTTATTTATAAACACAAAATACGCAAATAATGTTTAAATTTAACGGGACTTGGGGACCATCATCATCATCGTCATTAGCTTAATGAGCATACGCGCGTGGGTTATTTTGTGGGCGAGGACATATAACTGCTTGTAACACTATGTCACGGCCTGTTTTAGTCTCAAATCACTTTCCTGGTCAAAGTCCTTAGTAATAACACTATCACATTATAACAATCCGAAACTGTAATGCGTAAGCGATCCGCCGAGCACGAGATGCCCTTTTCGGGACCCGCTCCACTGTACGTGGATACAAGTCCGCCCGTGGTTCTCGTAACACTGCTGGCTGGGCGTTCCGCTAGAGTGGTTCATCACTCTCAATGCACTAGATGGCGCTATAGTCAATACCCCGATACGGCCATACTGACATTCGCTCGACCTCGAGCGATTTGTATCCATTTATGTGGGTTTCTGCAGCTATTCATTATCAATCACATCTTTGTCAGTCTTAACAACCGAATTATTTGACGTCACGCCACACATGCATAACTTATACTTACTTTACACACATATCCATACACACACACATAATATACTTTCTCTGAGTATCGTCGGTTATCCGCTTCAATAGTTAAAGCTTTAATTCTATAGTTTCACACATTATTTAAACTCATCATTTCATTCACTGCACTGAAATGTATAGTATTCTAGCAACCATACCGTTAACAATCACACAATCTTTTGCTTCAACCAAACATCTACTTTCAACAGGATGACTTCGTCACATAAATGCGATACAACTTGCAAGTGTAACCAGCATCTAATAGATCAATATCGCATCATGTGCCACGTCTCAGCAATACACTGCAAAGCAATCTATCAAGTCAGATAAGAAGAATCGATCATTTTAAACTGCTCGGCCATACTGATTTAATCTAAGTATGTAATGCAAAATCGACAGATGAGCAAAAACTTAGCGCAACGTGCTTAAAGTAACATTATTTTTTACGTTTACGTTGCCAACGTTTAAACGTTACGTTACCAAGAACTCTTCGTGAAAGAGTTATCACACTTCAACAGCCTTACCGGGTCAAACGTCATAAATGAAGACAATATCTCTCTCTACGCGATCCTGTATGACACATTTTGACAGTTGACAAATTGTCTCTTTGTGGAGGCAACAGGTACCCTCTCAACCCACAGAAACCACTTTTCCACCGTTGGACTGAACATCTCCCTCGATCGACAAGAGCTACATTTCTACAGATGGATGGGAACAAACGTCACTCTACGAAAACGATACTTCTCCCTCGATCCACAGGAACCACATTTCCACAGTTGGATGGGAACAAATGTCACTCCACGAAGACGATACCTCTCCCTCGATCCACAGGAACTACATTTCCACAGTTGGATGGGAACACTCTCCCTCGATCCACAGAAACCACATTTCCACAGTTGGATGGGAACACTCTCCCTCGATCCACAGGAACCACATTTCCACAGTTGGATGGGAACAAATCTCACTCTACGAAGACGATACCTCTCCCTCGATCCACAGGAACTACATTTCCACAGTTGGATGGGAACACTCTCCCTCGATCCACAGGAACCACATTTCCACAGTTGGATGGGAACACTCTCCCTCGATCCACAGGAACCACATTTCCACAGTTGGATGGGAACAAATCTCACTCTACGAAGACGATACTTCTCCCTCGATCCACAGGAACCACATTTCCACAGTTGGATGGGAACAAATCTCACTCTACGAAGACGATACCTCTCCCTCGATCCACAGGAACCACATTTCCACAGTTGGATGGGAACAGATGACTCTCTATGAAGACGATACCTCTCCCTCGATCCACAGGAACCACATTTCCACAGTTGGATGGAGGAAACAAATATCTCTCCACGAAGACGACATCTATCTCTCGATCCACAGGACCACATCTCCACAGTTGGATAAGAACAAATGTCACTCTATGAAGACGACACCTTTCCCTCGATCTACAGGAACCACGTTTCCACAGATAGATGGAAGGAACGAATACATCTCCACGAAGACGACATCTATCTCTTGATCCACAGGACCACATTTCCACAGTTGGATCAGATATCTCCCTCGATCTACAGGAACCACGTTTCCACAGTTAGATCGGTACGGCTGCCTCAGCGTGGAGGCAACATCTCATATTAACGGCTGCCTCAGCGTGGAGGCAACTTCTCATATTAACGGCTGCCTCGGCGTGGAGGCAACATTTCATATTAACGGCTGCCTCAGCGTGGAGGCAACATCTCATTTTAACGGCTGCCTCAGCGTGGAGGCAACATCTCTTCTGCTGTCGTCCCTAAAAAAATAATTAAATAAAATAAGTGCCCAAAGTACGCAGCTGCAATTTAGTCAGCGCTGTAGTAATACGTCACCAATAAATAATCAAAATTAACAGGCATTTCTTTGATAAAAATCACTGTAAAAGAGAAACAGAAATGGTTCTTATTTTTGTCAGAGATCATATGATTCACGTTCAAATCATCACACGCCGTCGTGATGCCACTCGCCTAAACACATGAGTTCGGCGCTTATAAGCGCCAGTTCTTCCACGACTGTACAGCTTTTTTTTAATGATTAGCCAAAAGACTTATTCGCGCAAATCTAGCAATCTTTTGTTAAGAATCTAGTAAAAATCTCCAACTCCCAGGTCCAGTGAATTCCCAACAGCATGCGCTACGTAGGTACGTACTGGTGCCTACTATAGCTGCCCACAATGTTTTTCGATGCTTACAGCAATCCCCTTCCGCAACTTTCCGTTTACCTAAGAATAATACAGTAACTACGCGTAGCGCACCCGCCGATGGCAGAAATCTTCATTTACTACTTCAATCGCCAATAAGAAAGATGCGTCGCTTCATAGTAGCAAAAATTACAATGCCTTTTGAATTTATGACGTGATAACAAAATGAGCAAACACTTACCAACAAGCGATAATTAACAAACCCCGATTAACAGCAAATAAATAGTGTTCTTCAATGGTTTGTTATCCAGTAGCAAAAGAAAATGGTAATAACATCGAAAATGATTTAATTTACTTTCAATTTTAGAAAACCTTTTATTGTAAGTACACACACAATACTTGTTACGCTTTCTCACTGTCTAATCGAAGAAATGAAAATAATAAAATTATTAATTTTTCCCATACCTTATCTTTTCTGTTAAATAATTATTAATGCCATGAAAATTCTCATTAAACAAAAGCTGCTGAATTGCATGAACTATTTTGTTAAAATACGGTAAGAAATAATTTTAAAAACAGGTTTCACATTAATAGTAATCAACGACAACTTCGTACCCTCCTTGCAGCATTAACGTAACTACTATGGAACGGACCCGGCGTCAGACTGAAATAAGAGGCATCATTGCCATAATCATAAGGTTCAAAATATATGCCACATACACCAAGGCCTTCGAAATCTGCTCGCAACACCGCTGCGATATCGGTGCGTCATCCTATCACGAGCGTCACCCATGCCAAGCTATGACGCTGGCCACACAACAGCCCCTACACGCTCCCGACTTCATCCCGCTGCCATCGTGTGTCACAACCCTACACCCCACAACCCCAGAGCTTATCCACCGTCCTTCACAAACTCTCGTCGGCCGACGACGATTCGCGCACCCGTTTCGCCCGAAACAGAACTAAAAATATGAAATGTTTATTTTTATTTTATTCCCCTCAAAAACACGTAAAATGCGCACTTATCCTCAAATTATCTTCCGTTCATTGCGATATCATTCGTAGAACCGACACGAGTTTACCGGATTTCGAAGCTTTGTCGTCGGGTGTGTCCGGTGTTTGCGTGTTTTAGCAAGTAGGTACATTATTATTAGAATACCTTCTCTCCGGTGTCGTACAGATCGGGATACTCATTGGCTATTTGTCGCTACCCACTTCTCAGGTGTTAAAATATTGGCTTAAATAGATGTAGGTGACCAATTCATGATGATATATACCGATTAACATAAATATTAATCGGTTCCGAGAAAATCTCAGATCGTACATGTAATCAGACTGATTCCTGTATAAAAAAATAAGAAAATTATAATATAAAAAGTATACGAGACGAAACACCTATGCTGGTATACACCACTACTCACTGCGAATCAGTAAAAGCGTATGTCGACTATCGATAAGGTATCAAAATAATTTCTTACAGGATTTTCAGCCACTGCGGCACCAAAAATTGTATTCTTTCTCTCAGTGCCGTATGAGAGAGATAAATGTTTAAAATTACTTCCCGCTTCAAGTTAATTTCAGTAGTAAAAATAAAATAAAAACATTGGAGGTCAACGAAGTCCCTTACGCACTGAGTGGTTAAACAACGTCACGAGTTCTAATACTTATCAAACGCACAGGCTGTACGCCTTTTGAAAATGGCCACGCAGCTAACGTGTTAATGCTTACGAGGTCGTTTATGCATTTCCGTCAGAGATAAAATTTAATCTGATTAGCTATAAGGGCTACGCATTGGTTGGACACTGCCCAGTTCACGGCCAACCCCACACCCACCGACCGGCGACCTGCATGATTCGGCCTATATGAATGAGCCATTAATTTCACTAACAAATTAGTTTGCAACTAGAAATTGGTTTTAAAAAAGTAAGTCACCCCCTTCCGACATTCATCAGACGAAAAAAAACATACGTTGGCCAAAATTTAACCTGTCCAGTTCACGCACTCCCAGAACAATCCCGATCTATCCAGAGTGCGTAAACGCACCCTAGAAGCAATTATCTTGTTTTCTTGTTTACGGTTTGATTTATCGCTTTGAATAATATCACTATGTCATTTAACATTGTTGTACCTGTGAAAACAGACACTCACATTCTCTGGATGCACAATAGCACAGAAGCACAGATTTTTTTTTCAATACCTACCTAATTATAGTCTTATTAGGTACAACAATCGCTCTATCAAATTAATCAAGGAACACCAAAAGTCAAAATAAAATGGAACAAGCTCACCCGGGTCTGTCAGTACTTCTCGATGTTTTCGTGTCTCAAATTATAGCATAGCTCAGTGCGCGCACTGGATTGCGCCGCAGCAGCTCGGTGACGATGCGACGACACGCTGCAGCGTCTCCAACCGACGCGCTGCAGCAACAATTTGAGTGCTACTCGTCTAGTAGCTCATTGTAGAACTAGAATTCCACGCATATTGAACCGAAACACTTCACTGATATTACATCCGTGCTGTCATTGTAAAACTACTTAGAATTCCACGCACATTGAACCAAAACACTTCACTGGTATTACATCCCTGCTGTTCAAATTGATCAAAATAAAGTACGATTTTATTTCTCCTCAATCTGCCTAAGTCACAGCAGAATAATAACAACTTCACACACTCCAAAGCTAACAATACCCTCTTTTCTTTGGATACGCTTGCTTTATTAACAATCCATTCTTCAACACATTAATTTACAACCTCCTTTTGATGAGAGCATCTGTTCAATGCTCATGCTCCGAACTTGAAATCTGATAAATTATAGCAGAAGTTGTTTCACGATATCTTTGCGATGAGAGGCAAATTGATTTCATCTTATTGAAATGCGGGTAGATTTAAAATTAGTGTAGAACGGTTGCGGTACTTTATCCTTGCATTTTAATGATTAAATTTCGTCCTCAAGGATTTGCCCTTGCGATCCCACTTCTGATAACGGGACTTGGGGACCATCATCATCATCGTCATTAGCTTAATGAGCATACGCGCGTGGGTTATTTTGTGGGCGAGGACATATAACTGCTTGTAACACTATGTCACGGCCTGTTTTAGTCTCAAATCACTTTCCTGGTCAAAGTCCTTAGTAATAACACTATCACATTATAACAATCCGAAACTGTAATGCGTAAGCGATCCGCCGAGCACGAGATGCCCTTTTCGGGACCCGCTCCACTGTACGTGGATACAAGTCCGCCCGTGGTTCTCGTAACACTGCTGGCTGGGCGTTCCGCTAGAGTGGTTCATCACTCTCAATGCACTAGATGGCGCTATAGTCAATACCCCGATAAATTAAATAAAATGTAAATATTGATATTTTAGAAAAATACAAGATTTTTGAGATAAAATAGATTTTAAAGTAAATAATAAACCAAGTTTTACAATTTAGTCAACTAGCCTATTAGAAGTATGATATTTTTTCTTCTCTTACTTCTCTTATACATATCTATATCTTACACATATTTATCTTACATATGTATATCTTACCTAGGTAGGTACTGAGAAAAGTTAGGTTTTTGCAACAATACGATTTGCCTCATCATACTACAAATACACCATTGAAATATACACCACTGAGAGTCAATATAAATATGACACTTTGCAAAGGAAAATCTTGGGTTACCCGCAGCCTAACAGTTTGCAGCTAACAGAGCATCACAGCCGCCAAAAAGTTTGATTGGGCCCATACCAAACGGTTTCTAGCTACATATGTCTAGTATCGATACAATCTGTTTTTTTACACGTGTGTCTATTCGTCACACACATTCCAGAACGTCACAACTGTAATATTTTAATACCATCCCAATAAAACTACCTGACCTAACACAACAAGCAAATGACACCAATCTCAACCTTACCCCATTACAATAAGACACAAAAGAAAACACCAAAAAAATTACGATTACAATTTTTCGTGCGAAATTGAACCTTGTTTCCAGTGAATAAGGTGTCAGATGATTTATGAAGCCATGGGTTTAGGGAGGCATGCGACATCCTGAGTTATGAACCGTGAAGGCATAGTTTATTATAAAAGTTTTAAGGGCTTTGAGAAAATGCTCTCGTGTCTTCGAAGTATGTGGTTCCGTTACGACATTAGACGAATTTAAACACCTTTGTCACTTTAATGAGATTTCTTCGTTCGTTTTAGTCATAGCATGCCCACTCATTATTTTATACAGGGTTATTTCTAATCAATTAGCATTCTTTTAGGGGCTTATTCTGTACATCAAATCTAACAACTTTTGTTCTGCGACTTGTGTCAAAACTCGAAAAAAAAATCAGCTGCTCCATACATTTTGTCGAGGGTGAACAATATTTTTTCTGGCTCATCATTATTTTTTATTTTTATGGATAGAATAAGCCCCTATCATTAATTATTTCAGCCATAGGACGTCCACTGCTGGACATAGGAATAAGCCCCTATAAGGATGCTAATTGATTAGAAATAACCCTGTATAGGCCCCGCACTGTACCACGTACATTATTATTATTATTATATGTAAGTATCTTCTTTGATAATGGTACTTTTACTATAAAGTAGCCCGGAAAACGAGAAAAGAATCAGCTCCATACAAAACTGCAACTCGGAATCGACAAGATGTATGAAACAGCAGAATTTTTTCTTGCCTTTTTTGGACCCTTAGTAAAAGTTGTTCAAAATGATGGTCAGAATCACCCCCTTTCGGCTTAGTACATCAGTTCTGAATAACCCTATACAGAGTTATTTCTAGCATCCTTTTAGGGGCCTATTCTGTACATCAAAACTAACAACTTTTGTTCTGCAACTGAAAAAACTAAAAAATAAAATTGTTGTTCCATAGAAAAATATCGTTCTCCAGCAACAAAATGTATGGAGCAGCTGTTTTTTTTTGAGTTTTGACAAAAGTAAGACGATAAGCCCTTAAAAGGATGCTAATTGATTAGGAATAACCCTGTATACGAACTTACAATGGTTACGGCACGTAATAGCTTGCTTTAATTTGAAAGGACACAGGAAGGCGCTACGATCGAGTGGTTTTAAATTTAGTTTTGCTTAGGGAGAGCACCGGTAGTGTGAATGTGGATATGTCTTGGTAAAAAAATACACGAGAAACTGCTGCTTATATTCTATAAATAAAAGGGGAAAAAAGTTATTCGATAATAGTACATTATGGTACATGTGTGTAATGTTGGTGAATACCGCTGAGGTGCCATTGAGACCAGAGCCGTAGGCGATTGTCTTAAGAGAGCCGAGGACGGTAATCATCAATACACACGTGTAGCATACGACGTTTTTCAACACACTTGTTAATAGCATCTGGGCCGGAATCCCAGAGAGATGCAGGTTCAAATCCTGCGAACGCGTCAATTTTTGAAATATTTATCACAAAAAGAAAGTTTGACACTTGTGAATAAATAATACTAAAAAAATATTTTCAACGGAGAAAACGAGTTGTGAAAAATGTTTCGAAATGGCGGAAAAAATTAATCAGTTTTTCAATGCGCGCGCGATGGCAATTGGCCAATTCGCCATAGACTACAAAAGAATGAGGTTTCTTGTTTTGGCTTTTCGCGGATAGCGTTTTAGTCACGTACAAAATGGGGAATTTCAAGTTTTCTTTAGTGATTACAGAAAAACAAAAGTTATATTTGAGTGAAAGTTTTATTTAATTATCACGTACAAGTTGAAATTAAACCCGATTACAGAGGCGCCATCCTAATTATAATAGCTAAATAGCATAGTTCTTCTTCACTTTATGCATTCGATAGAGAGAACGCTTTTACGCTGCTATTAAATTTACGCTGGCGCCTTTGTAATCGGGCTTATTATCTATTTAAAAAAGTTGCATGAAATGAGCAAGCAATAGGTATATTAATTTATTTGTACCTACTATTGTATCGAAACTTTTTAAGAACAAAAGAACTCAACCAATAAATTAAAAAATAAAAAGTCTATACTATAATATATAACTCACTTGTGAATAATAGTAATGAAAAGTCACAGTTCGATTATAGGTGTCATTATGTGCCTAATTGCGGTGAAATTAGAGCCACTTTATGAGCAATGTGTTGAAAAATATTATATTCGTAGAAATAGTTGCTGAATAACAATAATTTGTTAGAGTAGGTGTTGGTTGATACTTTTGAATTTACTTTAGGAACAATTTATTTATTGGTACTTACCTAACGTATAGTTATAGAATAATGTAACAATAGTATGCTTAAAACTAATAGGTAAATAATATATAATTCATATAATATTTACCTGTAGAAATTACCTAGAAGATGAAATTAGAATGACAGCTGGTCCTACTGGAAAAGAGCCGCCCAAGATAGACTTCATTGGAATAATCTAGAGGAGGCTTTTTGCGAAAGGCACTCTGAAATAAGAGATATCGTTTAAATCTAGGTTATAATTTAAATTAACGCACCGCTGCCATCGCGAGCGCTACGCGCCGCAGCCCGCAGTGCATAGCGAGACGGCTACGCGTGCTAGCACTCGCCAACTTGAAAAAGGTCGCCGAATGCGACCGAAACTATAGTCGTTACGACTATAAAAAAAAAAGTACACGAGAGTTTAGTCCCGTTATGTATAGTATAAAATGTGTGAAAACCACGTTAATTTCCATAGTAAAAAAAGAGTTATATTCTATCTATGTGGAGAGTTTTTCCAATAAATGATGTTTATCATCACTAACACCTTAACACCTGTTTATAAGTAAATATGAAAAACAAATATTTTTCTCAAAGAGTGATGAAATAATAACAGATGTCACCGAGGTGCAAAATAATATTTTCACATCGGGCAATGCACTTTTATAAATGGTCACCCTCAAAGCGGTTTTATAGTTGCTGTAAAAATATAATCCTTATTAATATTAAATCCGAAAGTATATTTTGGTTTGTTTTTCTTTTATGCAACAACAGAGCATGTGGGACGTCCGATAAATACACTTTCTTTGACTTTGTTAGGGTTCCGTAGTAAAACGAGGAACCCTTATAACTTCGTTGTGTCCGTCCGCATTTTAACTTCCATATTTATGAACAAAATTGCATGAAGTTTGATATCATGATAGTTTAAGTATAAATCTCAATTTTAACTACTTAAAAAAATCTAAACTGTATATTTAAGGGGTAGCTCCCAGACATGAAAAGAGGGGATGATTTTTTTTGAACCCCACTCCATCATGTGTGGTGTCGTTGAGTGGGATTTTTAAAATAAATGTAAGGTTTCCTAAGAGTTAATAGACCATATTGAAAACTATAATTATTTTGAGCACTGTGGAATTAACTTTAAATTTTTTATTTAAAAAAGAAAATTGTTTTTTTTTTAATTTGCTCATAGCTCAAAAGTAATTGACCTCAGAAACATATTTCTTAACCAAATATGTTTTTCTAGCAGTTTACCATCTAATGATATCATAAAAATTGTTTTTTATCATGATCATAATCATCGTCACCATTTACGGCGTGTCGAGACACGCACTTGACAACTTATTGTTTTATAATATATAGTAATGAATGAATAAATTATAAGTTTTACATCAAATATAAAATTGTCATGATGATGACGCACAGGAAAGCGCGTTCCGACCCACTGCTTGCATTATTATATGCCCGTGAAAAGATGGGCGCTTAACGTGGGACGCTATCATTATCGTGGATATTACCCCATTACGGACCTTAACCGTTTCGGAACCTGTTACTATGATCTGATAAATGATAACTTTCGAGATAAAGGACTGCCGCATGGTTAAAATGGCGGTGTGGTCTATTCTAAGACGGTTACCAGAAATGTAAGTCCACTGCAGAACGTAGGCCAACCCACGTAGGGCGATTAGGCCATATCCACGCCGCTGGCTCAGTGCGGGTTGATAGATTCACATACGCCATCGAATTTCTTCTACGGACGTTGCAGGTTGCCTCACGATGTTTTCTTTATCGAAAAGCCAGTAGTGTGAAATTCCGTACATAAATTCCAAGGAATTCATTGGACCGGGATTTGAACCCACGACCGCACGACTGTAAGGCGGGTGTCATTAGTGACCACCAGGGCCACAAATGAAATGTAAGTACAAGCCTCTAATAGGCTAGATGACTCCAAATATGTCAATAAAACAGTGCTTCTATTAGATTATCAAAAAATATTAGACACATATTTTTTCATTCGTGAATTAAACAAAAAACGATGAAGATAAACAAAAAACGTTCCAGGTGTCGTCACGCCTAGTGACACTTTTTACACAGAAGTGACGTCACGAGCCCCCACTCCAAACATCTTTGTTCCATGCATACACTCATCTAAAGCTAAGTAAGCATCTTAGGAATGAAATGAAAGGTTTTAGCGACCACTTCTAATGTTGATATCGTATCAACTGTACCTAATGGTTTTCTTTTCAGATGTAACACGTTTTCTCTGTGACCTTGAAAAGCCAAGATCGATCCACACTAATCCAACGACAGCCGCGTTGCTTATAAAGCGTATAGCGTGTTTCAAGTTCAATGTTGTGCCTGGAGAGTCTATCGAGCGTTCAAGCGGTTGAAGTAGGGGGATGTCACTCCGTGGTTTAGGTATAGGCCGAATCAAACTTCTTGGCGGCTGTGAAGCTAGCTACGAGCTGCGCAAAACCCAATCTTCGCGCAACTGTTATGTGAGTGAAATCAACCTGTTCTTACACTTAGCGCAAGCGCGATATAATTATTAAGCGACTTTAAATAAGAATGTAAGTAAAAAAAAAGAAAGAAGTAAGATTTTTTTTTATTTACCAAAAACATGAATAAATTAACAACTTTAATAAAAAGTTCCCAATATCACTGTTGTATCTAACTATACTGTAAAATTAACAGCGGGCCCCAAACTCGGCTAGGCCGGGCTCTTGGGAGCCCTTACAAATTTAATAAAATTAGTCTGATAGATTTCGCGCTTTAACAGGGGTCTTTTCAAATTATATGAATAAAATAAAATTGGAATCAGAATTAAGTCAAATTAAAATACAAATTCATCTGATTCCTTGGCAAAAAGGGCGCTGCTTTGTGTGGGATGCAACATGTGTAAGTACATTAGCATCCTGCCACCACCCTGCCTCCCAGCAATCAGCTGGTGCAGGAGCGGAGGCAGCTGCCCGAGGTAAACACCTTAAGTATACCGGTCTGGAAATAGCGTACGACTTTGTTCCGTTTGCGGTCGAGACGGCTGGTCCGTGGTGGCTCTAAGATTCCTACAGGATCTGGGTCAGCGACTCAGGGATAGGGGAAGGGATCCTCGCTCTGGTTCATACTTGGTTCAGGATATTTCATTGGCGGTCCAGCGCGGTAATGCCGCTAGTATAATGGGTACGTTTGGCCAGGGCACTGTTAGGGGAGGTCTGTTTGACTAGTTTACATTCGCCATGTAAATTATTAATATTATTTATTATAGATAATATTTGCTTTAAATGTATTGTAAGTTTATAATTATGTACAATTATTTAACGTGTGACATATGAATGACTGCCTGGGTGGCTCAATGGTTAGTGACCCTAACTTCTGGATCAAAGAGGCGTGGGTTCGATTCCCACCCAGGGCAAATATTTATGTGATGAACATAAGTGTTTGCTCTGTGTCTGGGTGTTATTAAGCTACTATCTATATTTATGTATGTATATAAAAATATGTATATGTAGTATATCAGTCTCTGGCAGCCATATCACAAGCTTTGCTTAGTTTGGTGTCAGGGGCCGTGTGTTCTTACACAAAATTGTGTGTTCTTGTGTCCCCAAATATTTATTTTAATATTTATTTATTTATAATGTATGTCATGCGATTACTCCGTCGATTAATGAACATATTTTGATAATTTTTTTTTGTTTGGTAGATAATACTTTAGAGATAGTCAAATTAATCGAGAGTAGTTTTTGAAAAATCAACAATATTGTGAAAATTACTATATCGATGAAACATTGATCTTTGCGAACTATTCCAATTCTGAAATCAGAATCAGAATAATATGCTTGAACTGTGTACAAAGATTAAATTTTAGATTTAACAGTTGATCCTAATAACGGACATGCAATATAGGTAGTATTTAAGTTAATTACAAAAGTCTTTCTGAGCGTCTGGTAGACGCGACGCGTGACCAAAATGCTGGTGTTTATTTGGCTCAACGTAAAAGCATTGCCATTCAGCGTGGCAATGCTGCCAGCATGCTGGGCACGCTGCCAACTGGCAGTGGGCTTGAGCATTTGGATTATCTTTAGACCTTCAAGTGTCTGTGGATGATCCAATTACTTTCTATATAGTAGTAGTGTAGGTAGTTTTAGCATATAAAGTAGTATTGTATCATATTGCAGTTAATAAAGGCATTTTTGCCTGTTAAAAAATGTTATTTAGATTGAATATACCAATTAAAAATTACTAGTATACAAGCCTACTACTAATATAATACTAATATAAAAATACCTACTAATGAAAATAGATCAATAGTCACAAATATTATATAGTTATACAACGAAAATAAACCTAAATCTAATTTATTAGGTACAATTTTTTATACAGGGTTATTTCTAATCAATTAGCATCCTTTTAGGGGCTTATTCTGTACATCTAAATTAACAAATTTTTGTTCTGCTATTTATGTCAAAACTCAAAAAAAAAATTGGGTGTTCCATAGAAAAATATTCACTCGCGACAAAATGTATGGAACAGCTGATTTGTTTTTTGAGTTTGGACAAAAGTCGCAAAACAAAAGTTGTTAGTTTTGATGTACAGAATAAGCCCCTAAAAGGATGCTAATTGATTACAAATAACCCTGTATAATCATCGGTATATGTATAAAATTCATCCAGTGTATAGAACGCTGAAACACACTTGAAGCCGGTTATGCCATTTTTGGCGAAAAACAATTATTCGCTGTTTATTCCAAAATGAGTAGATTTTGTTCGATATGCGAAAGAGAACTACTTTTCCTTTAGAAAATTCTTGTGGGTGGTGCCGCCACTCTGGAGAATTAGTTCCTGTCTTCGTGGCCAGTTCTATCACGATTCTTTATGTGGGTATGAAGTTCAGATCCCGGGAGGGTGGTAACTTTGTTCGCGGACATTACTTCAAAGGTCAGACAAAACAACTTGGACTAAAGAGATGATTTGTTTGCACGTCTGAAATAATTAACGCGCATCAGAATGTCTGGAGATATGTTTGGTAGATAAGATCATAGTCGAATGAAAACTGATATCAACTCAGTAACAAGTCCTTGGTCATACAAAAAAAATTTCATCGGACGTATTGATCCGATATAAATATTAAGCAATTTTTAAAAGACTTCCAAAAAGTAGGAGGATCTACCTATATTCGTCTGTACCTAAGTATTTTTTTAATGTGTGTGACAAGCCGTGGTGGTCAAGAGGCAGTGACACCCGCCTTACAATCGTAAGGTCGTGGGTTCAAATCCCCGGTCCCGTTCCAATGAGTCCTTTGGAATTTATGTACGGAATTTCACACCGCTGGCTTTTCGGTGAAGGAAAACATCGTGAGGCAACCTGCGTACGTCCGTAGAAGAAATTCGATGGCGTATGTGAATCCACCAACCCGCACTGGGCCAGCGTGGTGGATATGGCCCAATCACTCTTCGTGGGTAGGCCTACGTCCTGCAGTGGACTATTACAAAGACTAGTACAGTACAGTACAGTATGTTCATCGACAATTTCGACAATTGTGAACCGAATCAAAAAAATGTTTTTTAGTTCGAAAGGGTATACTCCCGAGGTACGAATTGGACCCCATTTAAATTTTACGGGTATCAGAATCGATTTTGACAAAACTAAATAAATTCGAGTGAAAAATTCGAATTGCGAAAAATAATTATTAACAAATGTACAACATGTTCAGAGAGATTGCTAAAAAAAACAGATGTTTTATACAGAAATAAATTATTATAAAAATACAACTTTTTATCTCCGAGCAAATAAAAAATCAAGAGGGAACGTCGTTGAACAGTCAAGTGAGGCCGGTTTTTTATACATGTGTGAGTGCGTCGGTGTTGCGGCCGCCATAGTTCGACTGACAAGCCAAGGCGTAGTTTCGTTGTACGGGATGTGTGTGTAATTGTCTGTACACGGTGAGGCGTAGTTTTGGTTGGCTTCACTTGTTTGTTCACAACATTCTCTCTTGATTTTTTATTTGCTTTGAGCGTTTTATATACAAGTTTTTAAGGTCCTGGATATCATGTAGCAGCAAAGTGCTTGCCAAGACAAGCAAAACGAACCCAAACACGACGGGTCTATCTTGTTTAGTACAGGAGCTCCTATGGCCACCTTCCGACTCCATCATCAGATCAGCTTCATGGTACCATATTACTGCATTGTCACGCGATATAAATATGCGTGCAAAATTTTAGCTCAATCTGAAACCCGGGAAGTTGGTCTATTTTAACTTGCAAGATTCCACCCGAACTTACATACATACATACATTGCAAGTTAAATAAAAGCTTGTAAAATTATTGACTCTCGACAAAATGATGACAGCAGTATTTTTGTGTGATTTCGAGGATGGTCCCATAATAATAGTTGTACATAATGATGAAAATATGTACGTCGGTAAGTCACTGCACTCCGCAAAGCGACACCTTGTGTAAAAATAATACTGACTAATGAAATTCGAACTACTAAGTATTCTTTTTATCTCAAAGAGTTATCTTTGTGATAAGCATTTCAAAAATTTGAAGCGAACGCAGGATTTGAACCTGCCTCTTCGGATCACTAGCCCGACGCTCTAACCAACTGAGCCAGCTCGCCTCCTACGCAAGCGTCAAATCTTTGAAGTGCTTATATTACACCAACTTATTCTTTTTATGTCCATATTTCACATCATCATTATTCGTTTCACAGACATCAGGTTGCTCAACTAGGCACCCGACTCACGCACAAAGGGCTGCTCTTTTCTGCAGCCTGAGTGCGGGAAAGGCCACGCGTGTAGGTTATTCGTATGTGCAAATTTCTGGTGTGCAAGTATGATTTTTGATGCGCAATTAATTCCACACAGGATCATTTGACCCTTGAACGTGTTGGTGATTTTTCTTGAAGCACATATATGTATCGTAATGCGAATGAAAGCTAAAGGTCAACACTTGGACATAAGGCGTTACAAAGAAAGGTAGTGGGCGTTAGTCATAGGATTTATACTCTTGCGCTCATAGCGTAGGTTGACTAGGTGTTCGTCAGCGATCATCTAAGTTAAGCAACGTTCAGCACGGTCAATCTTCGGACGGGGGTGCATTTACAACTGAGCGCTACCGTGGCTCGGATGACACATTAAATTGTAGGCCCCGGTTGTATTAACTGTTTAGCCCTGTCAGAAGCCTGAAGGCGGCTTAAAAACTGACACCAGGGCTTGCCACCCGGCCTATACGAACTTACTTATAGGATATATAATGCAATATAGTAACGTTGGCCGTCAGGGATCTGGCTGGCAGGGGGCTGGCAAGTGCAAGTCATTTCAGAGGGTGTACCTATGATATAGGCCTAATCACTCAAGTCAGCGGATGTGAAATTAGCTATACAAGCGCAATATCCAATCCTCTCACTCACTGCTCAAATGTGACCTTTAATCAGGATTCGTTGAAATATACGACATGTAAAAGAGTAGCAAAAGAGATAATCCTACAAATATTATAAACGCGAAAGTTTGTGAGGATGGATGGATGGATGGATGGATGGATGGATAGATGTATGGATGTTTGTTACTCTTTCACGCAAAAACTACTGAACGGATTGAGATGAAACTTTGCAATAATATAGCTTATATATCAGAATAACACATAGGCTATAAATTATAATGATATTGCGTCAAAAATCAAAATATCATGAGGGCGAAGCCGCGGGTAAAAACTAGTGCTAAAATAAATCCTAGTACAGGTTTGTATGTATGTTTGTATTAAAACATGTAAGCTCTATTTATTTTAGTATTCAATTATTTGTTTTGGAAAATGATTTTCCTATTATTTTCTTTATTTAAAGGAATTTCTTATTTTCGTATCTTATTATCTTTTAAAATTGCTTGTAAAAAAAAACATCGCGGCGTGATGGCGGCCTTGAACAAAAATCAAATTAGAAAATATGAAATTGCATTCAAATTAAGCATTCAATACGGTTGTTTTGCTCTGCGCATTTATTTACCATATTTTGATGGATTTTTTGAGCACAGTCTGGTCCCATTTTGCAAGATCTTTTGCCACTCAAAGCATAAACGCATTGCTTGCTCGGTTAAAAACTTGAGAAGGTTATCGGTGGAAGAATTTCAGGAAATAAAAAACAACGGTTTGCACTCCGGGAGTGCCGTCAGAAGTGAAAACTTGCTTTCAGGACGCGAGTTTAACATTTTTTACCCATCCTAAAGACTGCACAACGCCGCTAAATAAGTTTTCACTTCAAAAATCAAGCCTGAAAGTTTATAAAGAACTGCTCTTAAATCGGCCCTCTTGTTCCTTTGCTCGCTTCTACTAAGATTTCTCTGTTTGAATATTCGACCAAACACAATAGATAAAATAGTAGTAAACCTAGAATAGGGTGCAATGGGGCGAGTAGGGTCAGATTACCCTACCGACGAGCTAATCTCCTCCCAACTCCATCTGGAAACCACAGAGAGACTGTTCTAAATTCTAGCTACTAGTCGCTTCTAGATAATGTAAACTTGTGTTTCTCAAATTTTAAACGAGTGTTTTAAGGCGCCATAGTATCAGCGTAATTTTTCATATGAGCGGGTGAAGAGCAATACGCTCCCAGGTTTCGCCAGATTTTTGCTTTCAAAAATCAATATAAAATTGATATTAACACTTTTTCCTGAATTTTATGGATGAAAACGTTAGTTCAATTCATGTGCATAAATAACAGATTAAAAAAAATTGTAAACGTTCAAAATTGCCCAAAACAGCAATAAACTTTCTTAGAAATCATGAATTTGTTCTAAAAAGCGGTATCTTTGCATTTAATTTCTATCGAGCGAAGTTTTTTGAATTGTGTTTCGAGTTATTGATTCCCCTACCGTATAGTTTTGAGAATATTGTGTATTTTATTTTTATTCGACAACTGCAAGATTTAATGGATAAAAGTCAATTTAAGTAGTTTAAGTAGGGTTCTGTAAAGGTATTTTGAGATTGGATGGCGGCTTAAACTTTTTGAGGACTCCGACAATATCTACTCTGTCATAGATAACGATTTTTTTATTTGCTCTGAGTAGATAACTTACACTGGCTTTTCGGTGAAGAAAAATATCATGTGGCAATCTTTACTAAAATTCTATGACTTGTGAATCGTATAGGTCAAATCAAACAAGTTAGCGGTTGTGATGTTTGCTACAAGCTGACTCAAGTAATCTGGACTGAAGCTCACTTAACAGCTACATGAGGATTGGGTTATCCCCAGCTTGTGGCTAAAGGTCACAACCGCCAAGTTGTAAGATTCGGCTTATACTATGGCAGGTTGCCGCATTTGATTCAATCATTCTTCTAGAGTAAGCCTATGTTTAGCACTGAATTATTATTATTAAATATTTTATTTCAAATAGGTTTGCGTTGCCTGATGTTAAGCAGATATGTGGTCTAGGATGTAACACGCTTACCTAGAAGATAACTATTTACTCGAGATTTGAAGACACCTGCATTGTACTTTAGCGGGAAGACAGACTCAGGCAAAGCGTTCCACATTCTGGAAGTTCGTATGAGGAATTCAAACGCCTCTCCAACTCGAAACTCAAAACACTTGGTCCTAACACGCGGGATGTCCACCATAAAAGGGTGGCGCTTTGGTCGCGTCTGTCTAGTCGTAGAAGAAAGAAGAAAGGGGCAGGTGGGACCAGATTGCAACTCCTGGCCGCACTCACCGATGTGTATCCGATAGTAGGCTGACAGACACGCCACCCTACGTCGATGCTCGAGACTTTGCAGCTTCGACTCGGTCAAGGTTTCGTTGCCTATCAGCCTCTTGGCTCGCCTTTCAATGGACTCCAAAGCCTCCAACTGGTATTTGGGACTGGTTACTGGTATGACTGTGTAAAGGTCCATCTGTACATAGCTGTCCACATGTAGCTACTTACATGTATTTCTCATGTAACAAACTACGTCTCCCACTAGGATTTTAACAATTTTAACAATTAAATGTACCTAACATTTAATTGTTAAAATTTAATATTTTGAGCAACTCAACTAGAGTTATACAAAATAGCTCCACAGGTGCTAAAATAATGTAGGTAATAGATGTAAGATATGATAAATTTTACCTTTATTGATGTACTACCACAATGAGAAGAAAATTCACATGCTTTGGTAATGATGGGACGCGCCCTGGACGTCGGATGAACGGGAGGCGCGTCAGAGAACGAGAAACGGTGGAACCTTCCTTTCCTACGCCGAATCCAGGCTGGAATAGATTAAATTAGGAATAAGTTTCTTAATTTTAGTATCTTAAGAAAATCAGGAAGAGATATTAGGATGTCAGGAAGATTATTTACGTTTCAAAGGCAACTTGCTCATTATGTATGATATTTTAAAGTCTGAAGTTTATTAGCAAGAAATCAGCATTTGGAGGATTGAGTTATATACAATACAAGTCCAATAATCTTTATTGAGAAGAACTGTAAAGAGTAGTAATTTACTAACCGTGTTATTTTGTTCTATAGGTAACAATACCTAATATAATTTTAGCCAATTTTAAGGATTTTTGCCGCTGTCGCCAGGTTAGAAGTTGTCCTGCAAGCTCTGGGATCTTTTATATGGAGCTGAAGACTTTCGGAGGCTGGGAGAATGTCAAAGACTGGAAAGAGTATCCTGAAACGAACATCAAATAATTAGATTGGAATGTTTAGGTTACATGCGCAAAGAATCGTAGTCCAATTGCAATACTTTACTTACCATTCAACTTTAAATACTGCATATTCGTTTAGCAGTAATCTTGTATTAATATTTATAGGTATTTCGAGCTATTTTATCCGATTATTTTACTAGGATTTAATATTTACACTTCACAATAACAAAGGTCGCGGGGCCGGGCCAAAAACCACTATTGCCAGCGCGTGATTTTAAAAAAAAGAAACAGTTGTGGTGTAATATTATTGTACGTTAATATTTGTTCAAAGAGAAAAGCGTTAAAACAATGGCATAAGATTGATATGTATTGTCATCAGATTAGATGACTATTATTCTAGCTACATTGTGTAAAGAAAATAGTTTAAATCGTATTTGTAGAAATAACAGGGAATCTGTAAAAGTAACGGAATATTTAATTTAATTTTATGGGAGGCAACATTGTAATAAACTACCAGTGACGTCACTGACATAAAGCGGATATGCTCCGTAATGCGGGAATTGCAAATATTTGCTTGATTAGCGTTAAGATCGTTAGTTGCTTTATGTTTGTTAGATTAGGGATTTCATTATATTGGTCTAAAGCTATTTATTTACCTTCCATTATTATAAACAGACAAATCAAGACACCATATCCGCTATTGCTAGTTATGTTGGCGATATTGTTTATCAGTATGTTATTCTATCGTCAAAGTGATTATGATCCTATCAACTATTCTCTAATAGTTGATAGGATAATATTTAGTAACAATTACAACATGTATTATAAGACTTATTAGTAACTAAATAGAACTGAGAAATATCATGACATCAGAATGTCGGCCATTGTTGTTTACATACACTATTTACTTAATACTGTGATTTCATAATATTATAGATGACTTGAAATGTATCAATAATTGTTCTTATAATTCTAATAAGTAAGAAATGCAGTTTAAGATGGTTTTACGTATAAGAAGTAGTGTAAAATGGAGACTACCGCCGTGCCCGCCATCTTGCTTGTTCCCTATTGGTCGTTGTTAATGTTTACATCGAGCGGCGGAGGTAAGGCATGGCGGGAGCTTGTGAAATTAGTATAAAACAGGCTGCTGGCGTGGCTTCCTTCTCTTGCTTGGGGGAACCAGCTCCGGGACAGTTTAAGTCGGGAATTCGAGGATGCCGTACCTCTGATGGAAATAATACACAGTTTAGTTCGGAGGCCATTTCTCTGATGGATTATCGGGAGTTTTACTTCGCGTTGTCAAATCTTTGTTAGAACTATCGGAAAAGTGAAAATTGGTGACATCGGCTTTGTGATAGTGTAATTCAGTGCGGATCGTTTTATAAAAGTGAAATTATAATGAAATATAGTGCAAATTGAAGGAGAAACTTGCGGATTGATTTTGTTCGATTTGCATAAACGTTTGGTAAGCCAGATTGGCACAGCTAAGTGCAACCTGAAGACGGTTCGATGCAGTGCTGGATTTCGAAGCTAAGGAACGGGCATATTTCCAGCGTGCCGCTTAACTACTTTGGAAGGGAAAGCTAGCCGTCTACGAGGACGAGAGCCATAGGATGGAACATCATCATTTGGTGAGACAATTCCGATTTATTTGTGGGAGATTGATTTGTAAAAGTATACGACTTTTAAACATTTACAAAATACCTACATTATTCATTTTAAGTCTGGCGTGTATTTAGTTGGACCTTAAAAATACTTGATTTATTTCAAAGAATCTTTTGATTGGATACCCTCAATCTCTTACGCACAATCTTACTTTTTATTTGTATTGTTGATTTGTTATTTGTGTGCTTGCTTGTTCTTACTGTGCCCATTTGCAGGGTTGGACTTTCTTATATGAAATATATTGCGTTTTTCTATACCTAAACGGATTATATTAAGCGCCTTATTTTTAATATTGCGGTGTGTAATATTAATTTGATTACTGCGCTTCGATTATAGCGTATGCCAAAGTTCAACGGAACCTTGAAGATTTATGATTGTACCTACATTTATTTATCTTGATGATATTTGTTTACGTGAAATGCCCGGAATTGAAATATATGTTTTAATCTTCGAAAAGTCATATGTATTTTTAGCGTACTCGAAGCGTTTAGTGTACTCAAATTCATAGTACCAATATTTGGAGATTTACTTAAGTGTATTAATCTTTAACGGGGATTGTCCCATGTTTACGATCATATTTGTGTAACATGTTTTATATGAATGATTTTAATGTTCAGAACTAACAACTATACATTGTTATAGTGCATTTTCTAAATATTGTAATATTTAGAGTACTCAAGTTAGTAGTAAAGACATAATTACATTATGTAAGGAATCTGAAGGTCCTATCAAAGGATAGTTGATACTTTGGAAATTCACAGGAGTTTTTAGAATTGACTTTGCTTTTACACAGATATTTCATCATTCAATTTTAGCTATTTTACTCACAAGAGTTGAGTGGCGTCAGGGCTGGGGTTTTTAGCTGTAAATGCCTCTAAAAACAGACCATCGATCTGGGGATCAGTAGCCTCTCGACCGTATGGCGGGTGAACCATTCCACATAACAGAGAAGTTCAATTTACTGACTATGAACCAAAGGCCTGAAGCTGTTACTAAATTTAACTTATTAATAAGTAAAGTCTTTCTACAAGCAGAGAACTATAAATATGATCACACTTTGACTGTCCTTGATGAGCATTCCGATTCTTAGAGTGGGAGACTCTAAATTGTACTATCGTTTATATTTAACTAAGTTTTGGATATTCTTTGATGTAATTTCTTTAATGTTAAGACGGTTATACCAGAGACGTAGGTTCTCTTAGCTAGCTGTGAAAATATTGGTAGGAAAATAGCCTAGGTAGGTAGGTAACTTCCATAGGGTCTAGGGGATTCTCTTGGTTCCATTCATTGGGACTTAGGGAAACCCCACAGTAAACTTTTAGATCGGACCCCTCATATATCACCATATGAGGTTAATTTTGGGGGAAATGGAGGAACCTGGGTTCCTCCATTAGGGGCTTCGGACACCGTAACCGAAGATTGGGACAATTTGCAAAAAAGATAGTCTTGCCCCTTTTTGTGAAGACATGACAGACAGACAGCATTGACAAAAGTAGTAGCCCTTCTGGCTTTTCTCATAACAACAATACGGAGGACTCCTGCCCAAGTCAGGTCAGACGAGGGAGACTATTTGGCGCGGTGGAGGGGCGCCTTACCTATGCCGTGATATCTGTTGTTATGCTATTAAAATATGATAATATATATTTATTTAAAGTTATAATTCCCAAGGATTCTATCAATTTTATTAATCCTGAGGAAAGTGATTTCATAATTGTCTCTTGAATCATTTGAAGCAATGTTTATTCATCATCTTAATATTTGTATTCTATTCTTTAGGAATTAGTATTATGTTCTTTTGATAGCTCTAAGGAAATTGTGTAGAATGGGAAATCTTGACTCTTTAGGTTTACGGTCCCCAAGTAGTCAATATGAGTATGAGTTTTATTATGCGTTAGAAATATCCTAGTTGTAGGTCATTATGTAGTGAGTATTAGAATTTTAGGTTGTTTAAATATCGGTTAGGTAGTTTCCAAAATCACCATAATCTGGGTTTTGCGGATCACAACGTTGGGTTCACACTAAGACGATCATTGGCCATATTTAGTTAATAATTAGTTCATAGTTAGTTCATAGTTTAAATTTAAGTAAGAATAACTTTAGTTAGCATGGTAGGTAGGACCTGGGTGGACGGTAACATTATTTAAATAGTTTTGGGGATACATTTAGAGAGACACGTAATACCTATGGGGATATATTTTATATATGGGGGGGATTTTTACAACTGGTACGGTACATTATCGAATCCCGCCCGAGGAACCTAAATTTACATTCGAATTGCCAACATATTCTCGAAACCAAAACCGAAACTGAGTACTTAATAACAAACATTCTAACACACACAAACTCCCGCTATAAGTAGGATTAGGTATCTTGAAAACTTTATCAATTTAGTCGCGCTGAGTTTAGGAACCACAGCCCTTCGTCGCAAAACAATGAGAGTACAGAAGCTTTATTGAATGGGTGTTTGAGCTGCGTAGACTTATACAAGTCGTTGATTGGCAAAGTACAGGGGCCCTATTTTTTAAATTCGAACACCTATAGGAACAAGTATACGTTGCTATAGGTGTATTTACGGACGACATTTTTTTTCTCGCAATTTATCTAAAATTATACATTTCACGTAAATCTTCAGTACTGAACATGGCAATTTTGAAAGAAACCATAGACTGCAAAGTGGGAAATCGTGAAATGGAACGTTAATTAACAAGAAAACAAAACAAAACGTTTGTTTTAGCTAGTTAAGTGTAAATTGTATTGTATTTGTATTTCTATCTTTGGTGTGAAGCAATAAAATATTATTTGTTTGTTTATTTGAAAACAAATATGGCGAATGGTTTTCAAATTATACTTTACTAGGCGTACAAAGTTGAAAAATAGAGCCCTTGGGCACTTTAGATGTGTTTTACTTATATTTATTTATGATCAACTTTATCTATGGGGCCAATTAAGTCGCATAGAATCAAAGGAGACAATATGCAAAATTTTCGAAAATAAGACCATGATACAGTTTTTTAGAGCTATTGTCTTTTGCTTTAATCTTTTGCTCCGACTTCGCCCGCGTGATATTTTTATTTTTGTGCTATTACATTATTAAGGATTCATTTTTCTGGGATATAAAGTAGCTAATGTGACTTTCCAACCTTTGAACTATATACACGTCAAATATAAAGTCTATCTATTGCTTTGTTGCTGCGTGAGAGAGTAACAAACCAGCAAATACACATTCTAATTTATAATATTAGAAGGGATATATTTTTTGGCTATTTTGTAACACTCAATGAAACGATCTAGTACTGCCGACCTAACATTCAGTCTACGTGTGCGTGGTACGAGTATGTCTATGCGTGCCTCAAGCGAGTACTGTATGAAACTTGTCTTCTGTTATCCTAATATTTTGTGCCTTCATCAGAATAAATTTCATCCGCTTTGCGTTCATCAAATAGTGCGAGAGCGATGGAACAACGCTTTGAGGAGAAGCGAGGTGTGAGATTACTGTGCCTGGAGATACCGCAGGAAATAATAGCACTGCCATTTTGGAATTAACAAGGGTGTGGGCGATGTGCAGTACTAAATGTACTAAAACTAGAACAAGTATACTGGGTGTAGCTTTAGACGACGCATATTGTATTGTATCAGCCTTTTTAATAATCTACTGCAAGACGTAGGCCTACCCATGAAAGGTACTGCACTGTAATGTACCATCCTGACGAAGCGGAGGAGGTACTCAATTCGACGCGTATTTACATTTTTTTATGTATAACTACGCATAACTTTTTTCATAGTAGTCCGATTTCAATAATTCTTTTTTTATTGGAAAGAATATACTTCGAAATTAGTACCATTTAAATTTTATCGAAATCCGCTGAGTCATTTTTGATTAATCTATACTAATATTATAAAGAGGAAAGATTTGTTTGTTTGTTTGTAATGAATAGGCTCCGAAACTACTGGACCGATTTCAAAAATTCTTTCACCTTTGGAAATCTACATTATCCCCGAGCATAGGCTATATTATATTTAAAAAAAAATGAGGGATCCTTACTAAAACTCCAATAATGTAACATAAGGTGTAAAAAAAAGACCTGAAAAATTCCTTACGTCGCGTGCGCTGCGAAAACTATTGATGATGGAATAAAATAATGTACTACGACTTTATAGAACACACCATAAGTTACAAAAAATGTCGCGACAGCATATATCTAACTATTATAGTTAAGCCGTAATAACTGTTCTTTTATTCTTAAAAATTAATTGAAATACCGTCGCAGGAAAAGGATCTTAATTTGTATCTTGGTATTAATCCTTATCAAAATAAATTATTTCATATTCAAGACTGTTTCAATAGCTTTATGCAACTTTTTAAAATTATTTAATTCAGACATTTTATTACAAAGATATTACGAGTTCAAAAATGTAAGTATTATAAAAGTTTCGTTTCGCCGCTCACTCCGCTTGGCAATTCATGTACTTTGTACAATGTACATAATACAAAATTCACTTCGAGCAAATATCTATAGAGTCACAATCGTGAAAAAAGTGTCCGAGCCAAAATCCTGCCCAAGCTACGTAGTGGGCAGGCTTTTTAGTTAGTCGTAAGGCAATTCCAAGCCGACTACAACGCCGCGCCATGCCAAAGTGCTCGGTTACAGGCACTTATTAGGTGACATAACGTCGAGATTCGAGGAAACGGGTCATTGAGAATTGAGAAGGGTGCTTGGGCCATATCCACCACCAGTGCCAGGGCCCAGTGTGGGTTGGTGCAGATTGCCACACAATTTTCCTTCGCCGAAAAGCCAATGATTTGAAATTCCGTACATAAGTTCCAAAGAAACTCATTGATACAGGATCGGGATTTGAACCCACCACCTCACGATTGTAGGACAGGCGTTACTACCACTAGACCACCAAAGTTATATATCTCCGCCATTAGTGTGTCGATTTATGTTTTATTGGTAGTAAATAGGTATGCAGTGGCGTAGCGTGCCTGCTCTGGGCTCCTCGCCCAGAATCAAACATAGTTGGGGAGCCCAAATCACTCATTTCTCACAAAAGAAACAAATATGCTTGCATTAAATTGAAATAAATATATACCGCCTTACCGCAAAAGATTTAAACACTGTTTAGCCGTACAATTTGTACTGTTAAAACTTTAGTGGTAAGACGGTTATTTATAAGTTGTCACTTCCTCCTAGAAATTGAGCTAGCCAAACAATTCAAATGAAATATACACTTTTCTTGCCTTTTTTTTCAGGAAATTGATAATTGATAATGAATAGAATATAATTACCTATATCAGCTAAGTCTAGCTGAAGACGATTTCAGTTGTTATAAAATTTCTGCCTCTTAGGACAACTTTTGGAAGAATGCTTAACTCGGGAAAAAAAGAGATGATTTTTTTTCGGGAAGCACGAGATTAAGTGACATTGTGGATAACATTTTACTAGGTTTTGCTTACACACGTTAAGGCCCCTGTAGCCCGGGAGCCCCGTATTATTGACACGGCTGATACTGCGGTAGCTACGTCCCTACACATAGTATGTGAAACGAATTGTCGACCTTAAAGTTCTCGAATGTAGACAATGTATTGGCAAGTGTAGCGAAGGTCTTCACGTGAATCTAAGATCTGGTCGTGACGTCCGGAACACGTTGGATGCCAGCGCTTCGATTCCTTCCATCACAGCTCTTTGGGTTAGCAAGTTGAAGAGGCCTTAGGTAGGGCACACAATTCGTAGCAGTAGAACTGATGTCCAATGTTTTTCTAAATTCTCGAGTGAAGACAAGATCTACTAACTAACTTACATGGGTAGAATGTATAGACTGTGGGTCTGTAATATTTTAACGTCGCTTTCATTCTCATCATTGTCATTTTCTGAAATCAGGGCTATATATTATGTACAGCCACCCAACACATACGAACTCACTTTTATTTAGATATACCAATACCTACAATCTGTTTTTCATAAACTTCGAACAGTTTAAGACTACGGAAACTCTCGCGATTTGGATAGGTTTTAACTCGTCATAATGGTTCAGCCGGTATGTCTAGCATGTGTGTGGCGCATACCTACATTACGTGGTAAGTATATGTA